>CM035443.1:123320518-123693018 GCA_020310875.1 Ceratopteris richardii
TTAGCTTGCAAAATGAAGTCCTCAAATCAAAGTTACATGGGTTTCCGTTTTCATCCTACTGTATATATGAGAGGCTCAAACTTAAGTTTGAGCCTTTAAATATGATATCAGGTTCGAACTTAAGTTCGAACCTTTGAATTTTGATCTTGTTGTGTCACATTATATGAGGCTTGAACTTAAGTTCGAGCTTCTGAATTATATCAAGTAGTTTGTTGAGTTACATGATATGAACTTAATCTTGAGCCTCTCAGCTTTTCCAATGAAAAGACGAGTATTTTTAACTGAAATTTATTTTGAAATTTGAACAAAAGACGCTCGAACTTAAATTTTAGCCTTTTAAATTGAGAGGCTCAAACTTAAGTTCGAGCCTCTAAATATGATATGAGGTTCAAACTTAAGTTCGAGCCTCTAAATATGATATGAGCCTCAAACTTAAGTTTGAGGCTCTGAATTTTGATTTTTTTTTGTCACATATATGAGGCTCAAATTTAAGTTCAAGATTTTGAATCATATAAAGCAGTCTGTTGGGTTATATGATACGAACTTAAGTTTGAGCCTCTCAGCTTTTCCAATGAAAAAGGTGCTCAAATTTTTAACTCAAATTTAATTTGAAATTTGAGCAAAAGACTCTCAAACTTAAGTTCAACCTTGTTTAGTTGAACACTCTCCTCTATTCAATTTGGGATCTAACAAGCTTGAACTTAAGTTTGAGCCTCTGATCAAGTTCAAATTCAAGAAGTCGAAACTTAAGTTTGAGAGTTAGAAAGGAATGAACTTGAGTTTGAGTTTCAATTTAACTTGGATTCTAGAAATAGAGAGAGTTGGAGCCTGTATTCAATTTTGAGTCCAAATTAATTTGTGTTTCTATTCAACTTTGAGTAACATAAATTCAAATTTACAGTGAAACCTCGATTTAACTTGAAGTCAATGAAGCTATAACTTTTGTGTGTACTGTACAAAAATACACACACAGAAAGATATACATAGCAGGTGCAAAAGGAGGCATAGGAGGACATTACATCACTTGTGAAAAAATGACTGATTTCACTACTTTGAGAAGTTCCAATTCTCACATGGAAGTTGCATGAAGTGAATTATATTCGCGACCTAATATACTATTCATTTGTCTATGGGAAGCCACCTTTAGCTCGTGAAATGAAGTCCTCAATTCAAAGTTACACCGGTTCCCGTTTGTATCTTGCTATATATGAGAGGCTGAAACTTAAGTTTGAGCCTTTAAATATATATAAGGCTCAAACTTAAGATCGAGCCTCTGAATTTTGATATGAGGTTTGAATTTAAGTTTGAGTCTCTTGGTTTTTCCAAGAAAAAGAAGAGTATTTTTAACTCAAATTTATTTTGAAATTTGAACAAAATACGCTCTAACTTAGATTTGATACTGTTAAGTTGAACACTCTCCTCTATTCAAGTTCGGATCTAAGAAGCTCAACTTAAGTTTGAGCCTTTGATCAAGTTCAAATTCGAGAAGTCGAAACTTAATTTTGAGAGTCAAAGAGGATTGAACTTGAGTTTGAGTTTCAATTTAACTTGGAAATAGAGAGAGTTAGAACTTGTATTCAATTTTGAGTTCAAATTAAGTTTGTATTTCTATTCAACTTTGAGTAACATAAATTGAAGTTTAGAGTGAAACCTTTATTCAACTTGAAGTCAATGAAGCTATAACGTTTGTGTGTACTGAACACACAAAAATACACACATAGAAAAATATACATAGCATCATTTATATATGTATACTATACATGTTTCTTGAGCCACAAGGGTCAAATTTCATGTTGGAGGATAAACACTCCTATGTGCACAACAAAAGCAAATGAACCCTCCTAGGATCCTGAAATTTTTCAGACATAGGTTCTGTATTTTCTGAGTTTCTTTGAGTATATGTAGAGAATGAAAATGACATTTTGCAGGCATACACTAAACTTTAAGATCTTTCAAATGAGAGTAAAATCAATCCATCTGGATACTGGATGATGCCTCAACCAGCTGCAACAAAACGGATAACTTGATGTCTTCACAGAGTATGAGCTAACTGGACAGACACTGTTCTGGACATTTCTCTGCACATGTGCAGGCACTGAACCTGAGACTTATATCAGACAAAGTAGAACTTATAAGCTTTCTAACAAGACAAAAATCATTGCAAATGGATTCCGGATGAAGGAGAAACAACAATTACAAGACCGGGGGGTCTGCCAAAAACATCTAGATAGATAGAGTGTGTAAAAGTGAAATTTCTGCAAAATATGCAGAGAACAGCTAGTAGGGGGTGTGCTTAAGCAAGGGGGCAGCTTGGACACGTATTTCCACGACTCTAAGTCATAATACAACTCATTAGAGGTTTTAAAGACCTCATACTAACCTCTTTAACCAATCAAAAGCATATACATGTCAAAAGTGAGGTCCAATCACATCAAGAGGTGAGCTAAATCTTCTCTAATCAAATTCTTTCCATTATGGGCATGATTTGATGCCTCCAACTCGTGGAAATAAGCCTCCTTTGATTGTGGATGATGTGGAAGGTTCAATTTGGGGCATGTTCCCACACTCTTGAGCTTGAAAAACTTTCAACACTCCCCCTCAAGCTCAAGTCTTTTCCTTTGTTGCTTCAGCCTATGTCTCTTATGTTGATAGCTTCCTTGAATCCTCCAAGCTTTGTACCTTCAAGAAACTTTGTCATCATGTCTGCAACCTGCATTTTAGTGTTCACATACCTTATATCTAGCTCTTTTGCCATCACCTTTTCTCTAACGAAGTGGTAATGAACCTCTATGTGCTTGCTCCTTGCATGAAACATGGGATTGTTAGCTAGATAGATGCTTGAAATGTTGTCTCCATAAAGAGGAAACTCCTGCACTTCCACTTCCAAGTCCTTAAGTAGCTTCTTAAGCCATAATAGCTCACATGTAGCCAATGCTAAACCTCTGTACTCAGCCTCTGTGGATGAAAGAGCAACAGTGGGTTGCTTCTTAGAGCTCCAAGAGATCACTTTTGTACCTATCATGAAAACATAACCCGATGTACTCCTTCGATCATCCTTGCTACCTGCCCAATCAGCATCACTATATCCTTTGACACTTAGATCAGCATCATATGAGTAAAATAGAACTTGGTTGATGGTGTGCTTGATGTAACGAAGCACCTTTCTTGCCGCCATAAGATGATCATGAGTAGGTGTATGCAAAAATTGAGAGAGAACACCTACTACATATGCAAGATCAGGTCTAGTGAATGTAGCATAAATTAATGAACCAATTATGCTTCTATATAGTGTAATATCTTGTATAGCCTCTCCTTGACCTGCAACCAACTTTGTATTGGGCTCCATGGGCTGAGAAAGTGGCTTACAACCACTCATACCAAACCTGTATAGCACATCCAACAAGTATTTTCTTTGAATCAAGAAGATGCCATTGTGTGCATAGATTACCTCTATTCCCAAGAAGTATTTTAGTGTTCCAAGATCAGATATCTTGAACTCCTTTCCTAGCTTTGATTTGATATCTTTAATACCTGCAATATCACTTCCTGTGATGATCAAATCATCCACATAGATGCATATATATACCGTCTTGTCTCCTTGCTTCTTCATGTAAAGTGATGGATCTGCAACACTTTCTTTGTATCCACAACTTGATAAATAATCCACTAACCTCTGATTCCAGGCCCTTGGGGCTTGCTTTAGTCCATATAGTGCTTTCCTTATCTTGCAAACATGATTTGGGTACCTCATACTAGCAAATCCTTGAGGTTGGCTCATGTAGACTACTTCTTCAAGCTCTCCATTGAGGAAGGCATTCTTCACATCCAACTGATATAAGCTCCATTTCCTTGATGTGGCAACTGCAATCAAAGTCCTAATTGTTGGCATCTTGGCTACGGGGCTGAAAGTTTCATCATAATCTATCCCGTAGCTTTGGGAGAAGCCTTTCGCCACCAACCTTGCTTTGTACCTAGCAATGGAACCATCTGAATTTCTTTTAATTTTGTAAACCCACTTATTACCTATCACCTTCATGCCTTCTTGAGCTTGTACCAAGCTCCAAGTATGGTTCTCATCAAGTGCTTTGAGCTCTTCCTTCATTGCCTCTTGCCATTCCTTGCAATCCTTAGCTTCTTCATAACTAGTTGGTTCTTTGTCCTTGATTACCTGAGTCATGTATGCATAATGCTTTGCAATGAAATTATCATATGTTAACCTTTGTACTGGATATCTTACTCTTGAAGACCTTCTTTCACTTCCTTTTGGTGTGGTTGCCATCTTCTTTCTTTGTTTAGCCACTCCTGGAGTTTGAACTTCTTCTATCTCTTCATCTTCCAACATGCTCTCGTCCACATAGCTTCCTTCTTCAACTGAAATCTTCTCTTTGCCTTTGACTTTGCTTTCTTCAGAGCTGGTCTCTCTTTCCCTAAGCCTTCCACTCCATGGTGAGGGTGTCCTTGTGTTGCATGAGTTGCTTGGACCACTCAAATCCATGCTTTCTTGAACTCTATCATCATTCTTCAAATCTGTCTCACCTATGTCTTCAACCTGCAATGGACTTGTGCATGCATACCAAGGCTTCAACTCATCAAAGACAACATCCCTACTTACCTTCAGCTCCTTGGTGATGGGATTATAGCATTTATACCCCTTTTGTTCCATAGAATATCCCAAAAAAATACACCTTTCAGATTTGGCATCTAACTTTGACCTCAACTCTTGAGGTACATGTACATAGCATATACAACCAAAGATTCTAAGATGTGAAATGCAAGGTTTTCTTCCACTCCATGCTTCCTCAGGGGTTAGATGATGTATACCTGATGTAGGACATCTATTCATAATGTATGTGGCTGTATATGTAGCCTCTCCCCAATAACAATGCGGCATATTCATTTCATTGAGCATACACCTTGCTACCTCTGCTATGTGTCTGTTCTTTCTCTCTGCTACCCCATTTTGTTGAGGGGTATACCTGCATGTAAATTGTCTTTTGATGCCATTGACCTGCAAAAATTCAGAAAATTCATGGGAGAAGTACTCTCCCCCTCCATCGGATCTCAAAGTTTTGATAAACTTGCCAGATTCCTTCTCCACCTGTGCTTTGAATTTCTTGAAGTAGTGGAACACATCTGATTTGTTTCTAATGCAATACAACCACACTTTCCTTGAAAAGTCATCAATGAAGGTTACAAAATACCTATTTCCAGCAAGGGATGCTTCTCTTGTTGGACCCCAAACATCCGTGTGAATGAGGTCTAAAACATTTGCACTTACATAGGTACTCTTCTTGAAGGGCAGCCTTGATTGTTTTCCTTGTTGGCAAGCTACACAAATTTCATGTAACATTTTAGATGTAAAATTTGGTAGGCCTCTTACCAAGCTCCTCCTTTGCATGTCCTTGAGCTTTTGTAGGTTGATGTGACCTATTCGTTTATGCCATAGATCCAAATCTGCTATCCTCTTGTCTCCATATGTGACATACATTGAATGGTGTGGCTGATTTATGTCCATTGTGAACATTCTCCCTTGCTTTTTTCCTTTTGCTATGAGCTTGAAACCTGCCCTTGGATCCTCAACAAAACATCCTCTTTCATTGAACCTAACTTGATAGCCTTTTTCTACCATTTGGCCTACCGAAATCAAGTTTTTGGTAATAGTAGGGACATGTAATACCTCTGATAAGCACTTTGCTCTTTGATTTCCTTCCAAACTGATATCTCCCACATGTTGAATGATATGCTCTGAGTTATCACCTGTTTCCACATGCCCTTGATGCTTTGGGACCTGCAAATTACTAAAAAACTCCTTTCGACATGACATATGATTGCTACATCCACTGTCTACATACCATACATCTTCACTAGCTTGAGTTGTATCTTCACCATACCTCATGGAAAGTAAATAATCATTCCCTTGGCTGGATGATGTGTTTGCATAATTACCTTGCCCTCTATAATTGTTGTTGTTGTTGCTTTGATTCCCTTGTCTTTGAGCTCTATGATAGCATTCATTTGCAAAATGACCGGGCTTACCGCATACAAAGCATCCATTTGAAGTGGCTTGTCCTCTTCCACCAAATCTGGCACCTCTTCCTCTATTTGTGGCTCTTCCACCTCTTTGACCTGCATTTTCTTGTTGTCCTTGACCTCCTTGGTTGCTTTGATATCTTCCTCTTCCTCTTGAAGCACCTCGGTTGTGTTTTCCTCTTCATCTACCTGCATACAACAATTGCCCTTGGCTATCCTTGGCGTTATGACCACCAAGGTTCATCTCCTCTGTCACCATGAGAGTGATTAGTTGATCAAAATCAGGAAGAGAGTCCCTTACATACACTGAAGTTGTGAAAGCCCTCCATTTTTCATCATCCCTAAGTCCATTTAGGGTGTGGGCGACAAGATCGTCATCATCTAGGGCACAACCGATTGACCCTAGTGCATCTGCAAGCTCTTTAACCTTTAATATGTAATCATTAGCACCTTGAGAGGGGCTTTTCCTAAGATTATTTAGCTCATTCTTGAGCTGAATTTTTCTAGCTTTTGTGGAGGTTGAATACAATCTCTCCAAGCACTCCCACACCTTCTTCGATGTATCCAAATCTTGAATATGCCCTACCATAGAGTTGTTAATATGCTGAGATAAAATGAAAATGACCCTTTTGTCCCTTTCGTCCCACTCTCTTACTGCTCTTCTCTGGTCATTGGTTGGATTTACCTCATCTATGTAGGGTTTTGGCTCTCCACCACTCACAAGTCCCCACAAACCTTTCCCCATCAAAAAATTGCTTATTCTAAATCGCCATGGTTGGTAGTTTCCTTTTTCGAGCTTCTCAATTTGAGCATTGAGATCAGCCATGGTGCCTCCTAACTCTTTTGAACCTCCCCCTTGATGCAATGAAGTTGAAAAGGATGGCTTTTACCTCAAAAAATAGAGCTACTCCTCTTGATGAAGCTTCGTCTTTGATTTGATGATGTATTTGCTTCCCCTTGTTGTTGACGTGCCCGTTCTTTGCTTCCTTCCTTCAAAATTTGATGAAGTCTTCACTTCACTTCAATAGCTCCTTCTTCTCTCTTTGATTCTCCACTTATAGCTCTGATACCACTGTTGGAGGATAAACACTCCTATGTGCACAACAAAAGCAAATGAACCCTCCTAGGATCCTGAAATTTTTCAGACATAGGTTCTGTATTTTCTGAGTTTCTCTGAGTATATGCAGAGAATGAAAATGAAATTTTGCAGGCATACACTAGACTTTAAGAGCTTTTAAATGAGAGTAAAATCACTCCATTTGGATACTGGATGATGCCTCAACCAGCTGCAACAAAACAGATAACTTGATCTCTTCACAGAGTATGAGCTAACTGGACAGACACTGTTCTGGACATTTCTCTGCACATGTGCAGGCACTGAGCCTGAGACTTATACCAGACAAAGTAGAACTTCTAAGCTTTCCAACAAGACAAAAATCATTGCAAATGGATTCCGGATGAAGGAGAAACAACAATTACAAGACCGGGGGGTCTGCCAAAAACATCTAGATAGATAGAGTGTGTAAAAGTGAAATGTCTGCAAAATATGCAGAGAACAGCTAGTAGGGGGTGTGCTTAAGCAAGGGGGCAGCTTGGGCACGTATTTCCACGACTCTAAGTCATAATACAACTCATTAGAGATTTTAAAGACCTCATACTAACCTCTTTAACCAATCAAAAGCATATACATGTCAAAAGTGAGGTCCAATCACATCAAGAGGTGAGCTAAATCTTCTCTAATCAAATTCTTTCCATTATGGGCATGATTTGATGCCTCCAACTCGTGAAAATCAGCCTCCTTTGATTGTGGATGATGTGGAAGGTTCAATTTGGGGCATGTTCCCACACTCTTGAGCTTGAAAAACTTTCAACATTTCAGCCACTACCAACTTTGTGCATCTATATCTGCATCGATGCCAGTTCGTATCGATAGAGTGTGTGCATGTACAAACCTCGGCATAGGTCCTTAACCTTCACTAGAGTTTTTTAGTTCGCTCGTACTCTATTTCAAAGCCACGACTGGTGCAAAAGGAGGCATAGGAGGACATTACAACACTTGTGTAAAAATTGTTGGTTTCACTACTTTGAGAAGTTCCAATTCTCACATGGAAGTTGCATGAAGTGAATTATATTCACGACCTAATACACTATTCATTTGTATATGGGAAGCCACCTTTAGCTCACGAAATGAAGTCCTCAATTCAAAGTTATATCGGTTCCCGTTTGTATCCTGCTATATATATGAGAGGCTCAAACTTAAGTTCGAGCCTTTAAATATACTTAAGGCTCGAACTTAAGTTTGAGCCTCTAAATTTTGATTTTGTTGTGTCACATGATGTGAGGCTCAAACTTAAGTTTGAGCTTTTGAATCATGTCAAGCAGCTTGTTGAGTTACATCATACTAACTTAAGATTGAGCCTCTCAACTTTTCCGACAAAAAGAGAGTATTTCTAACTCAAATCTATTTTGAAATTTGAACAAAAGAGTCTCGAACTTAAGTTACAACTTTTTAAGTTGAGAAGCTCAAACTTAAGTTCGAGCCTCTAAATATGATATGAGGCTCGAACTTAAGTTTGAGCCTCTAAATTTTGATATTGTTACGTCACATAATATGAGGCTCAAACTTAAGTTCAAGATTGTGAATCATATCAAGCGGTTTGTTAGGTTACATGATACGAACTTAAGTTTGAGCCTCTTAGCTTTTCCAATGAAAAGAAGAGTATTTAGGGTTTAGATGATATGAGGCTCGAATTTAAGTTTGAGTCTCTCAGTTTTTCGAGGGAAAAGAAGAGTATTTTTAACTCAAATCTAATAAGTTGAGCACTCTCTTCTATTCAAGTTGGAATCTAAGAAGCTCGAACTTAAGTTTGAGCCTCTAATCAAGTTCAAATTCGAGAAGCGAAAACTTAAGTTTCAGATTCTGAGAAGATTGAACTTGAGTTTGAGTTTCAATTTCACTTGGTAATACAGAGAATTGGAGCTTATATTTAATTTGGAGCCTACTATATACAAAAAAATACACAAACACAAAGATATGCATAACAACATTTATATATGTATAGTATATATGCTATTTGAGCTTTGAGCCAGAAGGATCAAATTTTAGTTTGAGCCTCTATTTAAGTTGGGGTTTGAGCCTTTATACAATTTGGAGTTGCACTTAAGTTTGAGCCTCTATTCAACTTTGATTACGATAAGTTCAAATTTATAGTGGAAACCTCTATTCAACTTCAAGTCAGTGAAGCTGAACTTAAGTTTGTATATTGATTCAAGTTGGAGTTTAAGATTCTATTGACCTTGGAATAAAAGAGGCTGAACTTAAGCTTGAATCTCATGCTCGAATTTAAGTTTGAGCCTCTATTTAATTCGGATGCATCTACAAAAGCTAAGCCTCTGAATCATATGAGTTGAGCTATGAAGCTCAGACTTTTTCAGCTTTTCCAAAAGTTGCTAGAACTTAAGTTCGAGCCTCTTAACTCATGAATCCAAAAGAGCTAAGAGGCTCGAACTTAAGTTCACACCTTTAGAATCATATCAAGTTTGAGTCTTCACATGATATGAGATCGAATTTAAGTTCAAGCCCATGAATTTTATGTTGTGTCACATAATATGAGGCTCCGACTACTTTGAATCATGTCAAGTCTCAGTTTGTTTAGTTACAAATGAGGCTCGAACTTAAGTTCGAGCCTCTCAGCTTTTCCAGCAAACAGGATAGTATTTTTAACTTGAATCTATTTTGAAATTTTAATAAAAGATGCTTGAACTTAAGTTTGAGCCTATTACATTGAATAGTCTCTTACATCCAAAAGAACTAACTGAAGGTGAAACTTAGGTTTGGATGTCGATTCAAGTTGGAGTTTAAAATTGTATGTCTGTTGAACGTAGAGTCGGCCCATGAATTTTATGTTGTGTCACATAATATGAGGCCCGGACTGCTTTGGATCATGTCAAGTCTCAGTTTATTTAGTTACAAATGAGGCTCGAACTTAAGTTCGAGCCTCTAAGCTTTACCAGCAAACAAGATAGTATTTTTAACTTGAATCTATTTTGAAATTTTAATAAAATACGCTCGAACTTAAGTTCGAGCCTATTACATTGAATACTCTCTTACATCCAAAAGAACTAATTGAAGGTGAAACTTAGGTTTGGATGTCGATTCAAGTTGGAGTTTAAAATTGAATGTCTCTTGAACGTAGAGTCGTAGAGGTTTGAACTTAATTTTGGACCTCTATTCAATGTGCAGTTTGAAGGGCTCGAACTAAATCTATTCAAGTTGGAATCTAACAAGATCGAACTTAATTTTGAGAATCAGAGAGGATTAAACTTCAGTTTGAGAAACCCAAACTTAAGTTTGTGAATCAGACAGGATTGAAATTCAAACTTTGAACTTCAGTTTGAATTTCATTTCAACTTGGATCGAGAGAGTTTGAGCCTGTATTCAATTTGGAGCCTCTGAATCATATCAAGTTTGAGATTGTTTGGTCACATGATATGAGGCTCAAACTTAAGTTCGAGCCTCTCAAGTTCTCCAAGAAATAGATTGATATATTTAACTCAAATCTACAAGAGGTAAGCCTCTAAATCATATCGATTTGAGCCATTTAGGTTCAAGAGGACTAATATCTTCTTGCATCTACAAGGGCTAAGCCTCTGAATCATATCAAGTTGAGTCTGTTATGGCAAATGAAATGAAGCTCAAACTTTTTCAACTTTTCCAAAAGTTGTTGGAAAGTAACCTCTTAACTCATGCATCCAAACGAGCTAATAGGCTTGAACTTAAGTTCGAGCCTTTGAATAGCAAGATGAAAAGCTGAAAAGTTTAAGCCTCTGAAAGATGAACAAAAGATGCTCGATCTTAAGTTTGAGCCTCTTAACTCTTGCAAGAGATATCCGGTTCGAACTTAACTTCAAGCCTTTGAATCATACACAAGACGTGATAGCAATCTCAGTGAGACTTAATCAGACAACACGCTACAATTCCCGCAAAACAGGGACTGCCTGCTCTTTCTTTTCATTGCCTTAAATAGGGGATTTTTTACAAGGGTGCGCTCTTCTGCAGTTACCTGCGCGTTCCCTGAAAGATTCTCTTTTTCATTTAAACTCCCTGTCCTCATACTCTTGTCCTTGTTCGGCGGTCGTCCAGCACTTTTACATTTAAGGCACCTGTCCGGGTTCATCCGTCCTGATTCGGCGGCCCTCTAACACTGGCACGCACGGTGGACTCGAACCCGCAGGTGCATTACTGTCTTCAACATCCTTTTGCACTGCCTGTCGGTCCATGCCAGGGTTTGACTCCCCAATCCTTTCTGACCGCACTTGTTCAAGTGGCGGAACAAGTATAGCCAACCATCTCCTGCGAAAAAGTGTCCAGCTATTTTGAACACGACTATCCAATTGCTGTTTTAATAAGTCTATGTCCACATTTGTCATCAATGTGGCATTTAGTTCTACGCCCTCATCTTTTAATATCTGTTTTTCGAACTCCTGCAAAACTTGTATCCTTGACTGCAAAATTTCATTTTCGGCTTGCAGGTGAGCATTCAGGGTAGAAAAACTTGACATTTTGGCTTGAATTTGTGTTTGGATAGTTTGGTGCCACTGATTAAAGTCTTGAACACACTTTTTTGCGGTGATCAATTCTGCCATTAGATGCCGGTTGTTACTCTGTAACACCTGTATTAAAGCTTCTTTGCCATCCAATTCTTTTTGCATCTGTGCCATTAATGAATTGGACTTAGTCATCGTGGAAAATAATAACTCGTTTTTGTGCTGAATCGCTTGTTCTTGTTGCCGCAAATATTGAGAAACCTCTTGTAGTTGGTTTTGCATCCTTATGACAAAATCGGGTTGGGGATCGTCCAGTGCTTGCTCTGGACTGGCAGTTGGCAAGTTGTCTGCCATTCGTCGTTTAATGGACAGCCGAAACGGCGTCCCTACGGTCTGGTTCTGTGCGCTGTTACCTGTGTGGAAGAAAGATGCAGACGAGGTGGAGGGTTGAGCTGCTTCCTCAGGCTCTGTGTGGTGTTCTGTATCTATTCGATCATGTTCACCGGGATAAAAAGGGGGGGACCAGTGTAGCTGCTTAGCCTTTACTGATTGGACAAAATTAAATATAGCAGCTAAATAGGCTGCTAGTCTGCTGTTGGTGTGGGATCTTCTCTTATCCCCGACAATGATTTGTGCGTAGAGGTGGTTATACAGCCAATGTGTCCAGCTAACCGGACCTCCTTCTTCGGCATGTAATAGGGGGGAAAATTTTTCTTTCGACATTAAGTCGAATTTTACTAGTAAACAGAGCTTTTCTAAATACCATTTAAATTGTTCTCGTCGATGATAGGTGGCATTTTTCAACATGTAATACCGCCGGGGGCCTTCACAGTCGCCAAATTCCTTCCTCAAATCCTCATTTGAACATTTAGGATATAGGGCGCCATCATAGAGTGGTAGTTTAATACGGCTGAGACGAGCTGGGGCGAAAATCGTACCTGATTGAGAATGAAGCCGTTGGTTTGTCGCATGCTATGTAATTGGTCCTCTGCATCGTCATTAGCAATCCACTGCTCCCATGGTAATTGGGCAAACTGGAGGAGCCCTATCTTTCGTAGCCAGTCTTCATTCTTTTTCGACTTGATGTCGAGCTCGATTTTAAAGTCGGTGGAGAATTTATGCTGAGTTCTTAGGGATGCAGAAGTTACTGCGTCATCTGCATCGTCTTGGAGGGTAGTATCTGTTGTCGTTACCACGTGGGTCGGTGTATGGGCGCGCTTTCTGAGTTGCCAGCGGAGAATGTCAGATTCCGACATGCTTGGTTAAGGGTTGCTGAGAAGAATATGCTGGAAGTTGCTAACTGGCGCTGAATCTCGAAGAATACTAATGAAGAAAGCTATGCTCTGTATACGCATTTTATAAACACCAGTGCTTGAACGGCCATTTGCTATACTGATTGTATGTCAGTAGGACATGACTCTTCCCTCCCTTGATAATATTTGTATCAGAATAAAAATCATTATGCCGCGTGTTACACTGTAGATTGGTGCTAGACTGAACAAGACTTTTCATGTGTGAAAATGTCAGAAAACCAAAAGTTGATTATCATATTCATACATTATGAATTTGGATGGGCGAATATACTTATTCTTCGATGAGACCTTCGAGATACATACTCCTAGCCGATCTAAATGTGCGAGCTATCTTTTTCTTAAGGGTTTCTAATAGTTGTTTGAGCGTGTCGCGCTCTAAAACCTGCGCATCTATTCTAGCAGAGCTAAGCGCGATTGCTTCGGTGAGCACGTTTTCGGCTTGGATCTGCACAAAAGCTTCCTGTAGATAGAAATCGTTGGATAGTGCGGCATCCCTGGAAGTCTTCATTTCGGTCAGTTTGGTCTTTAGTTCTGTAATATACTCCTTCTGGTTGCGCACTTGGTTGTCTTGGCGTTCAAACTGCTGGGTTTGGAAATCAAGAGTTTTCTTAAATGCATCTCGTTCTCTGCGCGTCTTGTCGATATCCTTGAGGTATTGTCCTTCCCATATCAGTTGGCATTTTAGGATACTGTTAACCTCATTTGCGCATTCTTCGGCTCGTCGTAACTGTTCTTGGACTTGTTCGGTTTCTTTCTGTTGGTCCTGATTCTTCTGGATGGACTCCTGCAATTGAGTTTTTGTCTCTGCGATCAACTCTTCGAGAGAGGCGTTGATATCTTCGTTTTCGTGGAGGGTGGCCTTCAGGGCTCGGATTTCTTCATGCGCGGCATGTAGGAGTCATTCTTTGGCTGCAAGTTGCTCGAGGGCTGCATCTCTTTGCTCTACTAGAATCTGTTCTGCCGAGAATTTGGCTTGGAGCTCTGCTAACTGCGTCTGTAGCTGATGGTTCTCAGTCTTTATGGCGTCGATTTCTTCCTGGAGGGGGGTGATGTCAACTTCCAGGACGTCGACCTTGTATTGGTATTCGGCCTTCAGAGTGTTTGTGGCTTCCTTAAACTGTATGGGCAGCTCGTGTGATAAGTGCATGAGGAACTGCCCCATGGAGGCTAGTTCCGAAAATACGGTGGGTGGTGGTGGTGGTTGACGAGGCTGAGAGGAGGTATCGGTGAGGAGATTCTGGGAGTTTGGCGGAGAGTAGTTAGGGGAGGAAGAGGAGGAGGGTGTAGGTTCAGAACCAGGTCGGCGGGATGGTTCCGGTGGGAGGTCGGGGTTGACAGGTGGGGTAGGCAGAACAGAGTCAGTGGTGGTTACCTTTGCAACGGTCTGTTGTTCAGCTTCTGTATGATTGATGGCCGCGATAAGTTCATCCAGTGCTTTTGTGGCGGTTTCCGGTTTGTCCTGTTGATGCTTGGATTCCTTTTCGGTGGACACTATCTCTGTATCTGCTTGGTTTTGCTGGTCTTGTTGCTCTGTCGAAGTGTCGTTGTGTATTGAAGTGGCGGTGTCGTGGTATGTTTCTTCTTGTTTGTCTTCTTCGGCGTCTTGTTTCTTTCCGACGGATCCTTGGACTTCACTTTCTGAAGAGCTGATCCGGATTCGCTTAGTGCGGAAGAGTTGATTGATCTCTTCGTCGTCTTCTTCAGTTTCCTCGAGCAGTTGTGCTGATTCTTCGTGCCTAAGTGCTGGGCCTGTGGGTGGGGGTTGTGCGGCGAGAATGGTTGGGAAGAGGAATGAAATGATGTGGAGAAGGCGAGAGCGCGGAGAGGTGCCCTTTTGGAGTTGCTTTACTATAGCTACGGATTCCTTATGAATTCTTTGGAAGAAGTAGGAGGCAAAGTTTACGGGTTCGCGGGCGGCTAACTCCAAGGCGGAATAGAAGGGGCGAGAGATGCCGTAGGTTCGTTTTTGCAGGTTGAGAATTGCTACGAGGAACTGTAGGGCGGACCGTTCGGGTTCTGGGCGGCAGAGAATGGCATATTCGTTTGATGAGGAGCGGGGGAAGAGTTCGGTCATGCGAGCGATAGGGATGCTAGGGCCATTTTCGCGTCCTTGCGGGGTGAGGCGGTAGGCTGCAGAGAAGGCTTGGAAGGTGATGACGGTTCTATATGGGAGGGAAGGGAAGACCCACTGTCGTTCGGTGATGGGGAATTGGGCGATGGCGTGGATGATCTGCGCGGAGAAGGGATGGGCTTCCACTGAGTGCCAGGGCAACTCAGCGAAGTTAGCCAACCCTCTGCAGCGCAGGTATTCGCCGACGTCTGTCGGGATACCATCACGGAAAGCAGCGTAGTTGGCTAGCGCTTCCATAGTGTTCACGAGCACACTTACAGGCAACACAGAGGACAGGGATAATACGTATAATCTTGAGAACACGATAACGTTTATGGCGCAATCGAGGGGGTTAAATAAGGAGAACACGGTGGGGGTGGGTATCATTGTGCGGTGCGGGAATGATACTGTTTGCATGCTGGCGTGCATGCTTGAGTGACCGGTAGGGAGGGGCGGTAGTAGTGGGATAATACGGCCGCAGCTTCAACCCATTGATTACCTTTGGAAGTGGATTTCCGATCAACGTAGTCAACCGAAAAGTTGCCGGACCGATTTGTTCTAAGATCTTGAAAGGGCCGAACCATCGTAGTTTGAATTTTCCTGCTGCTCTATCCAATTTTGCGTTATAGAAGAGTACAAGCTGGCCTACCGAAAAGATTGGAGTCTTCAAATATCGATCGTGTGTCTTGGCTTGCCTTAGTTGTACTTCGCGCATAGTTAAAAAACTGAGCCATCGATGCTCATCAAGTTCTCGGAGTGCGTCCATTCGTGCTGTCAGCGAATATTCCGGTAGCATCTTCTGAGTGATTGCTACACGCAGACTTGGGATGACTATTTCCATGGGTGCTATTGCTTCTAAGCCATAAGCTAGTTTGAAAGGTGTCAAGCCTGTTGTTACCTTATATGTAGTGCGGTATGCCCATAATACGGTGGGTAGTAGTTGATCCCATCTTTCCGGTGCTTCCATGATCAATTTTCGGAGGATATTCAATAGTGATTTGTTTGTACTTTCGGCCAATCCATTGGCACGTGGATAATAAGGAGAGCTAAATTTATGTGTGACCTGGAATGATTGTGTAAGGGCCTTCATTAGATTGTTTACAAAGTGAGTGCCTTGATCTGAGACAATTTCCAGGGGTAAGCCAAATCGTGGGAAGACATCCGTGAGTAGACATTTTGCTACTGTAACCGCTATAGCAGATCGTAAAGCCCAGGCTTCTGCCCATCTTGTTGCAAAGTCTGTACAGGTTAGTATGTATCTGTTGTTACTGAAGACTGCTGGGGGTGTGATTGGACCGATAAAATCTAATCCCCATTTCTGAAATGGTTCGAGTGGTAAGATGGGTTGCAGAGGAAAAAGATGCCCTTGCAAAGGCTGACCAGTTCTTTGACAAGTATCACATTGTTTAACAAACTGTGCGGCATCTCTGTACATCGTTGGCCACCAGAGACCTCCTTGCAGAATTTTCCGTTGAGTTAAGTCTACTGCAAAATGGCCACCAGAAGGAATTGAGTGCGCCAAAGTGATAACTGAATTAACCTCATGAGGTGGGATACAGCGAAGTAAGATTCCGGTATGATCTGCATAATATAGTTCTCCTGCTACTAGCCGGAATCGGCGGCTAAAGACTGCCAATTTCCTTCGAACTACCTTGGTCGTCTCAGATGGGAAGCATCCTTCGGTGAGAAAAGTTAAAATTTGATCATAATATGTAGATGGTACTTGTAGGTTGGCTGTTTCATCGGATAGTGGTTCAACATTATAAATCGCAGGAGTCGTGTCATCTATGCCTACCGGAGCTTCACCGGAATCCAGGCGAGATAAGAAATCTGCTAGGGCATGTGCATTTCCGGGTCGGTGAATGACTTCATAATCAAATTCCTGCAAGAGTAGCACCCATCGGGCTAATCGTCCGCCTAGATGTTGTTGTCTTACTAGATAAACAAGGGCAGCATGGTCCACATGAAAGGTAAACTTCCGGCCTAGTAGATAATGCCTGAACTTTTTGATTGAGTAAACCAATCCTAAACATTCTCTTTCAGTAGTGGAATAGTTCTTTTCTGCCGGTGCAAGCCTTCTACTGGCGTAATAAACAGGGCGAAACCACTTATCTGTTTGCTGCATCAGAATACTGCCAATTGCAATATCTGAAGCGTCGACAAAAACATGGAACGGATTGTCCCAGTCCGGTGGTTGTAAAATTGGGGCTTGTGTTAGGAGATACTTGAGCCGATCAAATGTAGTTTGGCATTCTTCAGTCCATTCAAACTGTCGGGGAGTTTTTGTGATTAGCCTGTTCAGTGGTACTGCAAGGTGAGCAAGCCACCGTAAGTGTCTGCCATGCCACCGTATTTGACCCATAAAACGCATTACTTCTTTTGGAGTTGCGGGTACCGGGGCTTCTAAAATTGCCGAAATCGTATCTGGGTCTACTCGGATACCTTGAGTAGATACAATATGCCCAAGTAGTTTGCCACATGAGACCGCAAACACGAATCTTCCCAAAGATTGAGAAGTCATCAAGATATACTTGCATGAATGAAGTGAGATAAGGAGAAAATATCTCCTGCATACATCGCTGAAATGTACTTGGTGCATTTCTTAATCCGAACCACATTACGGTGCAGGCGAAGACTCCCCAATTGGTAATGAAAGCAGTTTTTGGTATATCTTCTTCAGCCATTCTAACCTGATTGTAACCGTTGTATCCGTCTAAGAATGAATACATTTTGTGGCCTGCTACCCTATCAAGCATGGTATCCAAAAAGGGGATCGGGAAAGGATCTGGTACTGTTGCTGCGTTCAATTTCCGGTAGTCTATACAGATTCGTAGTTGCTTATTTTTCTTTGGCACAATCACAATTGGTGAAATCCATTCAGCATGTTCTACTGGTACGATGAATCCTACTTTTAATAATCTGTCAAGTTCGGCTTTTACCTGAGATGCATAATTGGGATTCATCCGATAGCTGGGCTGCCTATTCGGTTTAGCTTCAGGCTTCAGCATGACTCTGTGCTGATATATGCGTGGATCTAACCCTTTCATATCTTTGTAATCCCATGCAAAGACGTCTGAGAATTCGCGAAGGAGCTGAATCAAATTAGCCTGAAAGATTTTCGGTAAGTTTTGCCTTATTTTTACAGGTCGAGGATGGTCCTTGTCTCCTAGATTGTACGTGATCAGCTGGTCTTCAGGGACATAAAATTGTTGTGGGTTCTCTGTATCCTCTGTTGGCTTGAATAGTGGTTGTGAAGCAGTATCTGCTTGTTCAGACTTTTCGGTGATAGCTACTACTGCACAAACTGAAGTGTTCCAGTTATTAATGACGGACTGTAGATCAACAGTTCCTAGAGACATTAAGTCGGCGTTATTCTTCAGAAATTGCTCTTCTTCATCATCTGATAGTCCATCTAACATATGAACTGGTTCAGCGAGATAAGGTCTGGCGTGAAGTTCGCAGGGTTGTATAGCATCTAGCTTTACCACATATTTACGATTGGCATCTTTAAATGTGAGCTCTTGCGCAGACCAGTCCTGTATTACCTTTGCATGCTTCAGCCACGGTCGGCCGAAAAGAAGGTTGTAATCCAAGGTGGATTCGGGCAGATCTAGTATAACAAAAGTCATTTTGAAAGTCGTACCTTGTAGAGTAATGGGTACATTCCGTACAAGTCCTACGGGATGGACTCTAGATTGCTCAACCATTCTGACAAAGAATTGAACTGGTTCGATTTCGGTCCAGCCTAGCTTTTTACATAATGCTGTGGTTGCAATGTTTACGCCGGAGCCTCCGTCAATTAATACCTGTGTGATCTTCTGATTCTTATACCATACTGTAATCAAGGGCACTGCATGATCAACCGTAGAATCAGATTCTGGTTGAACTGCGGTGGTTGCCGGAATGCAAGAGGGTGCCGGGTTAAAATGTTGTTGAAACTGTTGCCGGATTCCAGGTACTAACGTCAAAAGTTGGCCGAGAGGTAAGGTGATAGATGCCTTGGATAAAATTTCCCAGGCCTGCTGAGATTGGTTATCCTGCTCCTTTGGACTTGAGGTCTCTGCTGTTGCCGATGTATCTGCTGTTATGTCTACTGCTGATGGTTGGTCTGCTGCTGCTTTCTCTTGTTGCATTCCTTCCTTTGCTGACGAGGTCTGAGTCACCGGAATAGGTTCTGGGAACACTGGTGGTTCTGTGGTGGTCCAGTGACTAGCCTTGTTATACATCCTATGTTGTTCTCGTATCCCTGGTTCAAATACTTCTGCTGCTGGCTGCAGTTGTTTACCTGATCGGGTCTGGACTGTAGCAGTTTGCGTTTCCACCGGTGTAATTTGTACCATGTTGGCCATTGGGTTTTGCCGCTCCTTCTTCCTTTGATCATACTCAGCTGCGCCTTTGCAATATCTTCTAATGTGTCCGAATTCACCACAAAAATGACAGCGTGGCGGTGGTAAATTGGGTTTTTCCGGTGGTGGTTCGTTCTGCCAGCGGTTTGCATTATAGTTATTGTTCCTCTATCCTCGGTAGTTTCGATATCCTTTTGGTTGATTGTTTCTCAGTTGCGGAGGTACATAGTGATTCGCTGCCTGTCCATGTTCTTGTATAACAGCATTGACTGTTGCTGTTCCTTGTATTCTGGCATTGTAGAGGCAATTTCCGGTGGAGTGTCCGGCAGTGTTGCAGATAGCGCAGAATGTCTGATTTAGTGCACAGTTAGCACTTGTATGGCCTGAATTTTTGCACGTGGTGCAGTATACTTGCCTGGTTATATCTTTAGTCATATTTTTGTTTGTCCTTAACCATTCCAAGTCTTCTCAAAATCCACCCACCTTGGATTCCAACTGTAGAGCCATTGCAATGACGCATCCAGTGTCATTGCTCCAACACATCTGATAATCATGATCTGCTTCAATTGTGGGGTTAGTCCATTGATAAACCATTGAGAGATGACATCATCAGGTAGATTAGCATGTGCCTGTGGTATCTGCCGTAAATGTGTTCTAAAGAGAGTAGCGTATTCCTGGACAGTCTGATTTGCCTTCTGCCGGTTGTTCTGTAGATACTCAAAGATTTCAGCAGGATTCTTCTTTGGTCTGAATCGTTGTAGAAAGGCATCTCGTACTGCATCGTAAGTACCAAAATGATTAATATCATATTCCGTGAGCCATCTCGCTGCTTCATTGACCAGTGTAGATTGAAAAACAATGGCCTTATACGCCTGATCCGGTGGATGGTTGAGGACTGCATAACTGATCTCGAAAGTGCGTACGTGAGCATCTGGGTCATCTCCTGGGAATCCACCAAATGTCGTGTATGTTACTCCTGTTGGAGGCGGCCTTGGTTGACCTAACTGTTGTTGTTGTTGCTGTCCGTTCATCGTGGGTGTCTCCGGTCCTTGAGGTTGATTAGTTGAACTATCAGAATCTGGATCGCCGGATGGCGTGCCTTCCGGTGTGCTATTTTTGCGCAGGATACTTCGGACCTCAGCTTCAAATAGGTCTCCTTCTTTCTGGATGTCCAATATCCGAAATCTTTCTTCCAGACACGCGGGTCTGGCTGAGGATTCTGCAAAAAATGCTAATCCTTGACCGCCAGTTGGTGTTTCTATCACCGGAATATCACCGGAATGAGCTGACAGTCTACCAAACTGTAGCGTGTTTTCGCTTTTACTGATTTCTTTTCCTAGAGTTTGTCTAATCTCCAGCGGCGTCTTGATAGATTCTGGAATTACTCTACTTTGGTTAGGCTGGGTCGAGGTGACACCAGCATGTACCAAAGGCGCTGATCGTTCCACCGGAATATGACCGGAATTAATTCTAGCGTCCTTAACTTGCTCGACCACTGAGTCAGGTCGCGTTATACCTTTTTCTCCTAGAGTTGTTTCTTGTACTTTTCTTGTTCCCGTCGTCTGGGTCCTAGGATACGTTTCGCCAGACCGAGTAACCGGCATGTATCATTGCCCAGTGATACTATCTGAGCAGTTTGCAACAATCTGGGTCTGTTGCTACTGTCAGTAAATCAAATGTTACTGGATGTTTGCTTCTTACAACCCGCTTAGCACTCTAATGCCACTTTCTCACAAGTAACTCGCAATCAAATGCTACTTTACCGCAGAGACTGGTAAACAGTTGCCACTTTCCCATAGACTGCGCCAAATGTTAATGTTAGACTACTACTCGTTTATGGGTTTAAGCGTTACTCTACTTCGATTCAGATACTTCACGTTTGATCGGTTCCAAATACTTCTAACCGCAATCCCTCTCTTAGCCACGTGGGTTCTTGGGAGTGGTAGGGGTCTGTTAGACAGAGGCCCTGTACTATTTTCCCAATTTAACACACAGTCTTACTGTTGTTCCGTCCTTAGCTCAGTATCCGTCCCTGAACAACGGAAGTCTGTTCAGTGTATTGGAATTAGAACTACAGGACTGAGGTTAGCCGGCCGATTACGTACTCTACATGCAAAAGATACTTCGATAACAAAGTTACCTACTGCGTACCTCTTCAAAGTAGGTAGGTATGCCAATTAGACTGTATGCCTTAAAGTCACGCGGATTCGGACAGCTAATCTCCTCAACAAACATACACCGCCACTGTTCTACTCATACTCAGACCGTTAGAGCTACTAATCTTCCGAAGTTGAGGTAAACAGCAAATATATGGTGTAGTAACAACTTCAATCGCTCACAAGGACTCTACAAACAATTAATTCGCGATTACTCTTCGCGCTACTTACTTCCCAGAAGAACTAACAAATAACATGTCACGCTTGTTCACACTCAGAATCATACTTAACCATCACCGAACAGCTTCGCCACACAATACAACTAATCCGTCATTCCGTATTATGGTGAGTGTAATCAACTAGTAGGACTACAGACAGAACAGATCAAGCAGAACTTATCCTTTCAACAGCATATACGCGCACACAAGACGTGATAGCAATCTCAGTGAGACTTAATCAGACAACACGCTACAATTCCCGCAAAACAGGGATTGCCTGCTCTTTCTTTTCATTGCCTTAAATAGGGGATTTTTTACAAGGGTGCGCTCTTCTGCAGTTACCTGCGCGTTCCCTGAAAGATTCTCTTTTTCATTTAAACTCCCTGTCCTCGTACTCTTGTCCTTGTTCGGCGGTCGTCCAACACTTTTACATTTAAGGCACCTGTCCGGGTTCATCCGTCCTGATTCGGCGGCCCTCTAACAAATTCAATTATAATACCTCTAATGAAGATGATTGTAATTTGTAATTCAATTATAATAGCTTATGTGTTTTCTTTTGTAAATCATCCCAAGCTTGTGTTTTCTTTTGCTTTGCTAACTTTTTATGTTACAGGATTTAATTTCAACTAGATGGCTTTGCTAACTTTTTGTGAAGGAAATAATGTTGACTAGATGGCTCTCCATTAGCACCAATGTTGTTCACTACAAAGGGATAGTATTGACAACATTCAATTAGAGGGATTATTATTATGTATTTAATTTATTTCGGTGTTTCTAAACACCATACAATGTCGAGATCATTCAATTAGGTGGATATTTAGCCGTACATTAAATTTAATTAGGTGTTTCTAAACACCATATGTTTTTGAGATAATTTGCTTTAAATGGATAATTATAGATTCAATTATATTTTCTCATCATTTAATAATATTCTATGTTATTCATAGATTTTGAGTTTTCTTGAAGTCATTTTCTTTTTATATTTTGAAGATATTGATTCAAATGATTGGATGTACACACACACAACACACACACACATAGATATATATATATATATATATATATATATATATATATATATATATATATATATATATATATATATATATATATATATATATATATATATATATATATATATATACACACACACACACACATATATATATGTGTGTGTGTGTATATATATATATATATATATATATATATATATATATATATATATATATATATATATATATATATACACACACACATATATATATATATGTGTGTGTGTGTATATATATATATATATATATATATATATATATATATATATATATATATATATATATATATGTGTGAAATTTCTTTATGTATAAATATATCAATATTTAATATTAAATATTTTGAGTTCTCTAGAAAGAGGTATATCTTTATAATTTGAAAATATTTAATTAAATAATTGATATGGTTATGTACATACACACACACACACATATATATATATATATATATGTTGGAGTTAGACGTCTTCGGAAGCACACGAACAGCACAAGGAAGAAGAAGAAGCTTGGAGCACAACACACAATACTGAATGTATTACTAGAGAATGTACAAAGATAAGTAGCCCATTAGGGCAATAGGCGTATATACAAGCGGGGGAAAAAAACCTCCTAAAGAGGGAAAAAAGTGCCCCGACGGTCCTAGTGTGTTCACACACATCACTACCTAAATATATCAACAAATCCCCCCTGGGAGTGATGCGGTGAACAAGGAGCTGACACTCATGTATAAGGAAGTGCCAAGCTATGTGGAAATCACTCCACAAAAGGAAGTAAGCCCAAAGCTTTGCGGAAAGCTTCAAATTTCTCCCTAGGCAGAGCCTTCGTGAAACGGTCTGCTGTGTTCTCCTGCGTGGGCACATATGCCAAACTAATCTCCCCAGTAGAGAACCTCTCCCTAACATAGTGATAATGCACCTCAATGTGCTTAGTGCGAGCATGGAACACAGGGTTCCTCGCAACTGCCAATGCGCTCTGATTGTCAGTGAAGATGGTGGTGGCAGAAGACTGGCCAACACCCAAATCAGCCATAAGGCGTCTGAGCCACACACACTCAACAATCGCTATGAAAGCTGCCCTATACTCAGCCTCACAACTGGAAGTGGCCACAGTAGGCTGCTTCTTGCTCAACCAAGATATACATGAGCTACCAAGCATGAAGCAAAAACCACTGGTGGACACACGAGTGTCATAGCAACCAGCCCAATCTGAGTTAGAAAAAGCATGCAAATCTGGCCGTAGTGATCCCCCCTTGGGCTAAAACAACCCAAGTAGCCGAGTACCACTCAAGTAGCGAAAGATGTACTTAACAGCCTTCCAATGCGTGACTCTTGGGCAATGCATAAACCTGCTCATCTGTGAGACAGCAAATTGAATATCTGGCCAAGTAATGCATAAGTAAATCAAGCATCCAACAGCTTCCTGATAGAGAACAACATCAAATGCATCTCCAGCATCATGAAGACTCAATCGTAACCTGTCTCCATAGGAGTGGCAATAGGCTTACAGTCTTCAAGGCCAAAATGCTGCAATAATGTGTCAATATATTTCGTTGACACAAAGCCATTCCACCATCAACTTGTATAAACTGAATGCCCAAATAGTGATGCAAATGCCCCAAATCAGACATCTCAAATGAGGCATGCAAATCAGCCTTGAAATCAGCAATATGCTTCTCAATAGGACCAATGAGCAGCATGTCGTCAACATAGACAACAATGATCAGAAGCACATCATTAGCACGCTTAACATATAAGGTGCTTTCAGTTGGACTGTTCTCAAAACCATGTGCAACCAGATAGGCATGTATCTTCTCATACCAAGCACGTGGTGCTTGCTTTAAACCATATAATGCCTTCTTTAACCTACACATCTGGTTTTCATGCCCTTTCTGCACAAAGCCACGGGGTTGAAAAACATATACTTCTTCATGCAAGTCACCATTCAGAAATGTTGTTTTAATGTCCAACTGATGTACATTCCAACCATGATGGGCTGCAAGTGCACAAATGCTACAAACAGTAGTCATATGGCATGTAGGTGCAAAGGTCTCATCAAAATCAATGCCTCTTTCCTGTGCATAACCCTTTGCAACAAGCCTAGCCTTATACCTGTCAATTGTACCATCAGGTTTACGCTTCAGCTTGTATACCCACTTAGTGCCAATGGCCTTCTTGCCAGGAGGCAAGTCACATAAAGACCATGTACCATTCTTCATTATAGCATCATATTCAGATTGCATAGCAGCCATCCAATTTTCTGAATTTTGTGATTCATCAAAAGAAACAGGCTCATTCTCATCATAGACACTAGACGCAGTCATAGCATAGCAATCTGATGCAAAGGAGGCACTATGAGAGCCTGAACGAGTACGATATGACAAAGGTGCATCTAATTTGCTGTCACGCAATGTCTGCACCAGCCATTTTGGCATAGTTTTTGCATGCTCAATATCAGCTCTCTCATCCATAAGTGCATCATGTAAATCTGCATAAGAAATGGAATGATCTACATCTTCATATGAAACTTGCAAAGGCTGAGAAGCTGCCTCATTAGGACCAGCACTAGACTGTCCACCTGTAAAAAGAGGCATCAAAGTATCATACATGTCTTTGGAGCTAACAGATGTCTTCTTGGTACATGAAAGCAATGGCTGAATAGCATCTTCCACAAAAACAACATCACGCTTAACCAGAACTGTACCCAACAAAAATACATTTTATTGCCTTATCATCCAATTTTATGCGATGTTGTTTAGGCACTAGTGCATATGCCAAACAACCAAAAACATACAGATGAGCAACAGATGGCTTGCGGTCATGCCAAGCCTCATATGGAGTGATAGACTACAGCGCTTTAGTGGGACACCTGTTAAGTACATATGCTACACACATGACAACCTCAAGCCAGAAACTATGTGGTAAAGCCTGACTCTTGACCATACACCTCACCATCTCCATGAGTGACCTGTTCTTCCGTTCAGCAAGTCCATTCTATTGAGGTGTATACGGCACTATACACTGGTGTTTTATCCCACGTATAGCAAGAAATGTATTAAAAATCAGAAGACATATATTCCCCCCCCTCGATCAGAACGGAGGGTGCCCATTTTACATGCTGACAGATTTTCAGCCAAAACCAAAAACTATTTGAAGCACAAAAACACTTCGGACTTTGCCTTCAATGGATATACCCATGGATGCTTGGAAAAATCATCAATGAAAGTCACAAAGTAAAGATAGTTTCCAAAAGAAGGTGTCTGCATAGGACCACAATCATCACTATGTACAAGCTGCAATTTCTGCGTAACCCGAACTGAACCATCTTTTGGAAAGGAGGAACGCTGCATTTTGCCCAAAATACAACCTTCACAAACATGTTTTCTAGGTGCCTCAAGCTTGGGCAAAGAAGACACCATATCAGATTTCTACAGGCGTAGCAAACTAGCAAAATTCAGATGACCAAAGCGTGCATGCCAAAGCTTTGCATCTGACATAGCCTAAGAATCATGAACTGCACATGCCGAATCATTCACAGATCTTTCATAGTCTATGAGCTTATACAGCCCACAACATAAAATGCCAGAAGCAATAATAATATCGCCATTTGACAGATCATGAACTGTACATCTGTCATCAACAAATTTCACAACCAAGCCAATCTTGGCTAATGCAGAAACTGATAACAGATTCTTCTTGATCCCTGGCACAAATAAAGCATCTGACAAGGTGAAAGAACTACCATCAGCAGTAGTCAGAATGATCTTACCAACTCTGTTGGAAGCAGCCAGAGGCACAGACGACATGGAAGCATGTAACGACAAAGCAGGGAGCCAGTCGAATCGTTTTTCAAAGAATTATGTTTTCAAATACTTTCCAAAAACCTCCAACAGTGATTTTTATCACTATTGTAACATATGTAACATAGAAAACCCCATTTTGTAATCCATAGCTCCATTTTGTGCAAGCCGAGGAGTCCTCAAGCTTGAGGAGCTTAGGTAGAACAAGCGTATCAATTTTCGTTATTTTTGGACATCGTTTACCCTTCCAAATAGCATCTAGGACCTAATTTTTAACTATGCCGGTCACTAGATGTGAAACCGGTCAAAACTAGTCTAGAAACTATAAAAAGAGCTAGAGAGCTCATTTTTGAGGTTAGCTTGTTGGAGTTTAAAGTCCTTTTGAGCTTGTAATAGTGTTCTTGAGTAATAGAGTTGATTCCTCACCTTCCATTGTGTCTTGCTTGTCTCTTCGTAGTGTGTGTGTATGTGTGTGTGCATTTCTATGCTTCTCACCTTCACTCTCACTTCATCTCACATTCATGATCTTCATATCACTCCTATCTCTTCCGCGGATTGACATTAAGGAGGTGAAGCTTCTTAACGTGGTTCTCACCATTGTGCTAGAGCAACACCAAATTTGGCGCCGTTGCCGGGGATCGAGTCTAGGGCGAATGTGTGATGGTAAGAGTATAGCAAGAAGTGGCGTTGGAAGGTAAAAATTTCAGTTTTTGTTGTTGTTTTTACTTAGTTTTTAGTGTTTTTCACCTCCCCCACACTCCATCTTCATCACCGCATCATCATCTTCATCTCCAAAAAAATCAGAAAATTCACCATATCCACCCATTCTCCTCATTTCCCCTCATTTGTGCATGCGAGAGAGAGCTTTTGTGCTTGTGTGTACTTTGGTTTTCTTGAGTTTTCTTGCAGGTACAGAGCTCCAGTGCATTAGGAAAGCTTGGAAAAGGTAAAATTATCAGTTTCTGTCAAAAATTTCTGACTGTGTCAGACCATCGCGATGGTCTGCAAAGTTCGGAATTTGGAGAAGGCGACCACACCAGCGTGAAGAGCACACCTGCGCCTACAGGAATCCATAGCTGCATCTCAAAAATTCATAGTTTGGTGGACCATCGCGACGGTCTCTGACCATCGCGATTGTGTCACACCATCGCGATTGGCTCACGCCATCGCGACGGCTCGGCCGGACCATCGCGACGGTCTTTGACCATCGCGATTGTGTCACGCCATCGCAATTGGCTCACGCCATCGCGCCGACGGTGCCACGTGGCAAGCTAGACCATCGCGACGATGCACTTCAGACCATCGCGACGACACCCTCACACCATCGCGACACTTCAAAAATTCGGACCATCGCGATTGGCTCACGCCATCACGCTCAGACCATCGCGATTGGCTCACGCCATCGCGTCTGTGACCATCGCGACGGTTCACTTTGGACCATCGCGATTGTCCACGTTGACTGTTAACTGACGCCATCGCGATTGTCCAATTTCACGCCATCGCGATTGTCCAAGTTCACGCCATCGCGACGGTGCACTTTCACGCCATCGCGATTGTGCACTTTCACGCCATCGCGATTGTCTAAGTTCACGCCATCGCGACGGTTCACCCTCACGCCATCGCGACGGTCCCAGACCATCGCGATCATCTCAGACCATCGCGATTGTGCACCCCCATCGCAAATTTTAGGGTTTCATTTTTTGGCCAATTTTGGGGCTATTTTTGGGAAATTTTTGGGTGATTATACTCATAGGAGACCCCTTAGCTCATATTTGGAGAAACACCTGTTCGTCAGTTTTTACCCCCCAGGGCCTGAACGGTCATAACTTTTTCATCCGAAGTCCGTTTTTTGAGCTTAATAGCTCATTAGAAAGCTCTTGACGAGTACTACGTGACCTCAACTATTTTTTTCTTAAAGGATACGTCTATTTTTTGATAAGCTATTTTGAGGTTGACCTAGTTTGGGACTTGAAAGCCAGGGGGCAAACATTGAAAAGTTGGGCAAAAGGGAAGGGACTTAAAAGGTGTATATACTCAAGTGCTTGATCATCCAACTGTGAATTGGTCTAATATTGGATTTTTCTAGGTCTAGCAAGGGCAATCAAAGGCAACCAAGGCAAGGCTGTGAAGGGCATAAAGCTTGGGAAGCGCGGCTTCTTGGGCATCAGAGCAACCAGAAAAGCTGACTCGAGGTTGGAAGATTACTCAACCCCCTCAGTCAATTCTTAGCTTAGGATAAACGGTAGTATTGTGGATTAACGACGATAGGAACGCCTCAAGTTCAAGAGAGTTAAATTCATCAAGTTCAAGACTAAAGTAAAGGTGTGTGACACGAAAACCTAAAGGAAAGAACATAAGTCTGACGGAACGAGAACTCAAAATTATAACGGAAAGTCGAATTCCTGACGCATACATTAAGACAAGAATCTAAAGAAATCTAAAAAGAATCAAGACAGTAATAACAAAGAATCATTGACGGTCTGAGCGTGTACTGAGTGTGCAAGGAACAAAATTAATGAACCTTAGATCGGGCAAACATATAGGCAAGTCAGACCGGCGAAGCCTTAGATCATCAGAGGCAAGTGTAAGAACTACTGCACGATCGTGGGCTCAACAATTGAACACTAGTTATCCCTACGAGAGCTCAGATACTAGCGAATCAGAAATGGCATTTAGCATAGAAAGACCAGAAGGAGGGTCAAATGTAGCCTATTTAGAAAAACCAGAAGGACCCTATAGAACACAACTAGAGTTTCTCCGAACCAACCGATTAGGTGCTCGCATCTATGAGGATTGTTTGCGAAGGCAAGTGGTGCAAATGCACAACCCCGATCAACCCATTGGATTGGAACGTCCAGTGGTGAAATTCGAGAGAGACGCGTACATAGACAAGGAAGCAACGATGTACATCTTAAGTATGCAGCCAAACAATACCAACGAGTTTGGCATGATACAACCAGAGATGGAAACTAAATCTCAAGGAAAAGAACCATTAGAAGAGCCTAGAACACCTAGAGGGAAATCTGTACTGACACGAGTACTAATCCCTGATTGGATCCCTCATGATAACAGAAGCATAGAGTTGTTTGTAAATAAAGAAACTGATGAAGCCTTTTGGAGATACAAGACCGAAATACTTAGTGAGGTAGGTATCATCACTATATACGAGTTCAAGGACCCGGATACACCTGGAAAGGTTGTATACTTGGATGAGACTTCAGAAAGAGTCTTTGTGGTGCCTGACCGCGCTAAAAACACATACACATGGAGAGGTGAATTGGTATTCCCTTTATCTAGAACAAACATGAATACAAGTCAACAAGGGGCAGGAACATCATCAGCCCATGGAAATCAAAGAGAGGGAAATAAAGAGAAACCGGAAGTAAGCTTTAATCACCATATAGGGAGAGATAGAACAACTACAGACACTAATAGAGTCGATAGGCAAAGAGATCATGGAGTACCAGGTGGTAGAGATGATTTTCCTCTACCTAGACCACGTGAGCACGCAAGAATACTGAGACCCACACAGTTAGTAAAATCAATGAAGAATTATTTTGATGGGACAGGAGATCCCTATGACCACTTCGTAGAATTCAAGCAAGTACTAAGAGCCGAACAAGTTGAAGACATGTTCACGCAATACAACGCAATTGGACTAACGTTAAAGAATACCGCTTTAACTTGGTTCCAACCTTTGCAACAAAGGCAATTTAGAGACATCCATCACTTTTTAGAGTCATTCATCACTGAATTCTCTAAAAGTGGGATTAGACATGACACGTCTTCGTTGATTCATAGCTTCAAACAGACCCCTCAGGAAACCGTAAGACTGGCAGGACGTAGGTTTAGACAATATGTTGAACGATGTCCAATGCAAGAGCTACCCTCACAAGCTAAGCAAGTGTCATTGTTTTTAGATGGCTTGTTGAGCTCTAAACTACGCTCCTACGTGTACCTAAAAGAACCTAGAACGCTAGAGCAATGTGTAAGAATTTGTATAGACATTGAGGACAACTTAGGAGACGAGTTGGAACTCTCAAAGGTCTATAAGGACTCAGACTATTCATCTCTAGCATCCACAAAATTGTCTAGCTCAATAGAAGACCTAGCAGAAAAAGTGGCCCAGAAATTAGGAGTTTCTAGCAAACCTAGGGTACTAATGAACAAGCGTTGTTACACCTGTGGTGGTGACCATATGGGAAACGTGTGCCCCAATGCACCACAACCCCAAGCCAACCCTAGTGGCCAATACTGTACAATTGAGAGAAGATACACGAATCATACGGCTCAGGACTGCCCATACAACAAACAAACCGTGAGACAGAACTACCCGCAAGCATACGCACAGCCAGGTAGGTATCAAGGCCAATACAATGCTCAGCCTTATTACTATAGGCCTCCTTAGAACTACCCATACCAGGCTCAACAGAGACCTCAACCTGTCTTAGCTCAGCAGCCACCCCCACCAGCGAATGTCATCTCTGTCAAATATGCTGCTGCAGAAGAGAACCTAAGTAGGGCCTTAGTGCCTTCTTCACCTTTGATAACGGAGAGTGACCCAAACTCAAACAGTTTTGACTCCACTCATGTTGATAGTCCACCCGCATATTACACGGAGTCACCAGAACACGTAGAAACATATCATTATGATAGTCCACCAGTGGAACCTAGTTGGGAGCTAGACTATGCTAATGTGATGTACACAAACCCAAATCCACGGCCCCAATTGAGACAACAGAGACCACAGGGCCCTAGAGGACCATGCTTTAGGTGCCAAGGAGACCATTTCATAAAGGATTGTCCACATCCCCCGATAGCAGGACAATCACAGTACTATAACATACAAGGCTTTTGTGTTGATTGTGGCAAAGAGCACATAATCAAAGATTGTCCTAAGAACCCAGTTAACGCTTCGAATGTGACACCGATCAATGTGATAGGTATTGTAAATAACGGAGATGGATCCAACCCTACATACGTGCCTATCCAAGCTATAACAAGAGCCCAGGCGCTCTTACAGAACCAAAAGCTTAATCAAGAGAAAGTAGCCGGAAGTAGCGAAGTTGCAGAATCTAGTAGCAAAAAGACAAAATCTTGGAAAGATTCTAGAGAAAGAATAAAGAGAAAATGGAGTAAAAAGATAACGGAGTTGGAAGGAAGTTTGAAGGAATCTAGAGCCAAAATCCAAGAATTGACTTCACAGGAATTGAATCAAGAGAATCTAGCTCAGAAATCAGGATCAGTTTTAGCGGAACCCATACCAGAAAATCTAGACATGATGTTTCGTGCATATCAGGCTAGATTAAAAGAGGGACCTCAGGTAGCTGAAATGAGCAAAAACTACCCTCGAGCTGATCTAGAAATTGAGAGAACTAAACTTTGCATGAAGATGGTAGAACTAGCACAAGCTTTGTTCGAAGCCTCTAGATATCTTAATTGGAATAACATGGCAAAACCGGAACTACACTTTCAAGGACTATTGGAGAGGCTAGAATACTTGATTGAAAGCAAAGAGAAAAAGGATCAGCCTAGGAACCCTATTGTCCCAGAGACACAGGAAAGGAATGCGCCATCCCTGTCTGAAGTACCCAACACAGAAAGTCAAGACAACCTGTCTTCCATACATAAATATTCACATGAATTTTTGAGAGAAATCCAAGAAGAGAAATGGAGAAAGGAACAAGGAGCCCATCCTCCTATTCAAGAAATAGATGACTTGCAGGAACAATTTCCCCAAGACATCCCCTCTATATATGATGATGTAGAGGAAGAACAACTGAGTGAAAACACCAGATTTGAATCTAACTCGTTACAAGAATTACCTCAGTTCACAGGACCTTGGGAAGCAAAGTCTATTAATATGAGAGCACCCACGATAATAGTGAGGAATTAAGAATCAGTAATCCCTAGAAACACGGAAGTGATCAAGAACACCAAAGTACAATGTAATCTCACTCTGGAGGAGTTGCTAAAGGTAAAACCAGAATTGTGGAAACATGTAGCAAATCAAGTCCCCGAGCTTGCTACTACTCCCTCACAAATAGGATCACAAAATAAGGTACCAGAAATACCCGTAGAAAAGATTGGAGATGTGAGCGAAGGAGAGGAAGGTAACACTTATCTTCCGATAACCCATCAGGGCTACACCACGAAAGCCATCCTAGATTCAGGAGCCGGAGTAGCCATCGCTACCACCGCTTTATGGAAACGTTGGGGTAAGCCAGCATTGAGACCAACCAGGATGAAGCTACAAATGGCTGATGGACACATAGAAAAACCATTAGGCTTACTAGAAGGCATATCACTCACCACTTGTGGTGTGGAGTTTGAGCATACCTTTGCCATTTGTGACTTTGCAAAAAATCATGCTTATGAGATGATATTGGGACGACCATTCATGCGTCAGTTGCAAATTGTACAAGATTGGGGAACTAATTCGCTGTACTTGCAACATTTAGGAGTGACTACCAAAGTCAATCTTAAAGACTAATCACATAGAGATGTACCCCCAATACAATGGAATACCATCCATAAGACACCAGTAGAAACAGAATTCGTGCACTCATTAGAATCAGATCCTTCTTGGTTGCATGAGGATACCCATTTATGGATGTGTAAAGTAGCCAAACAAGAGGAAGAAAGGTTAGAAGCCAGGACCTTAGGTGCAGAACAACATCCACGAACCCTTCAAGATCCAGCTTACGCACATGTAGTATTCCCAGACGAAGAGTTTGAACCCCATGGTTGGGCAGAAATCCTAGCAACCATGGATGTAGCCATCAATGAAGAACAATGGACACCCCACTGTGACGAGGATGGCTATGACATATCAGTTTTCACGATAGAGCCAATCATGTGCGATGCGATTTTAGAAGAGTGTGAACCTAACACTGATGCATTTGAGGATGCAAGCGATTTTGATTTAGAATCAATTATCATGGACTCTCCATTTGCATCAGAGGAAGAATATTTTTTCGAGGTAGAGACTCACACTCAGAGACACGAGGAAATTACGAATGATGTGAGAATAGCTACTCAAGTGACTAGCAAGAGTGAAGGCAAGAAAAGAAAGAAGAAAGAAACCATGTCAGAAAAAGAAGAGTCTTTGTTTGAAGTACCCGAGAACTTCAAGAAGTATGAAATCGAAGATAGAAGAATCATGGTACGAATGCCTAATAGAAAGGCGAATGACGGACAAGTATATGATAACCGAGAGAAAACCAAGAAAATAATAGTTGCTATAGAAGGAGAAGAAGAAAAATGTACATACATAGGGCATGATTTGACAACTGAAGAAGAAGAAGAGCTAGTTGCCCTATTGCGCGAATATAGAGATGTTTTTGCTTGGAGTTACAAAGATTTGAAAGGAGTAGATCCATATATATGTTCTCATAGAATCCCTATGACTCCAAATGCAAAACCGACAAAACAGAAACCTTACACATACAATGATAACTACGCTGCGAAGATTAAAGAGGAGATAGATCGCTTGATAGAAGCAGGATTCATTTACGAAATTGAGCATACCGAATGGGTATCCCCCATTGTGGTTGTGCCCAAGAAGAATGGAAAATTGCGTGTGTGTATTAACCTTAAAAAAGTTAATGCCGCCACGATTAGAGACAGTTATCCTCTTCCTATCACAGAACATCTATTGGAAAGAGTTGCGGGCAAGGAAGTTTACAGCTTTCTTGATGGATTTTCAGGCTATAATCAAGTAGCCATTGCTCCAGAAGATCAACACAAGACGGCATTTGCCACTGAATGGGGCATATTTGCATTTTGTGTGATGCCATTTGGCTTAACAAATGCACCCGCCACTTTCCAGCGACTCATGTGTCATGTTTTCAAGGAATTCTTACGCAAGAGCTTGGAAGTTTATGTCGATGACTTATGTGCTCATTCAAATGTAAGACAGACGCATATCCCAGATTTAAGACAAATATTTGACAAATGTCGAGAATATCAGGTTTGTTTGAACCCAGAAAAGTGCGTTTTCATGGTCAGACAAGGCAAAATTCTAGGACACATTGTGTCAAAAAATGGAATCTCTACGGATGAAGAAATGGTGAAGGTAATTGCAGATTTACCTAGACCAACTAATGTGAAAGAGGTACAGGCATTTACGGGCCATTGCGGATATTATAGGAGATTCATACACATGTATGCAATCATAGCCAAGCCTTTGTACTCTCTTTTAACTAATTTTGAATGGACAGATGAATGTGAAAATTCATTCAATGAACTTAAACGACGCTTGTGCTCAGCACCTATATTGACTACCCCAGATTGGAGTAAGCCATTCCATGTACATGTGGATGCATCCAATTATGCCATAGGATGTGTGTTAGCACAACCCACGAGTGAAGGTAACATAGATCTCCCCATAGCTTACGCGAGCAGACAATTGAATGCAACAGAAAGAAACTACACCACGACGGAACGAGAAGGATTAGGGATGATCTACGCAGTAAAGAAGTTCAGGCACTACTTGTTGGCCAACAAATTCAAGTTCTTTATAGATCATCAAGCCCTATTGTACTTAGTCAACAAGCCATGTAACACAGGACGACTGATACGTTGGTTTCTATTACTCATGGAGTATGATTTTGAAGTAGTAGTCAGGAAAGGAAAGACACATCTTAGAGCTGACCACCTTTCAAGATTGACCTCAGGAGAAGCTCCTCAAGGAGTAGTGGATGAGTTACGAGATGCATATTTGTTTAACCTTGAGATAGCACCAGAATGGGCTAAGCCTATAGTCCCTGTTCTCACATATGGACCCAAGAATCCCAGGATAAAGATCAAAGAAGGCGAGATTACCAAGTCTTAGAGATACCAAATAATGGCAGGAAGCATATATAAACAGGATAATCAAAAGATTCTTGCTTGTTGTGTAGATGAATCAGAACATGCAAATTGGTTGCAATTAGCACACATAGGTGCATTAAAGCAACATCATTCAAAACATCAAACATTACAGACTCTGCATAGATTAGGAGTATATTGGCCTACGATGGAAGTAGATGTCTACAGGTTGTGTAAGGAATGCAATGTTTGTTGTGAAAGACCGCCAGTAGAGCATGCTACATTGTATCACGTGTCTCTCACACCAGACTGGAGTGAACCTTTAGTGACATACTTGAGGACGAACACTTTCCCTCAAGGAATGACCTTAGCACGACAACGCGGTCTAGAGCAGGAAGCTCAAGATTATTCACTTATTGGAGATAACCTATACAAAAGAGGACGAGATGGATATCTAAGACAATGTGTTCATGAGAGCGATTATCTGAGCATACTAGAGACTGCACACCACGGTGTTGCAGGAGGTCATTTTGGACCCGATAGGATAATCGAAGCCATCCTCTTTGCAGGATTATGGTGGCCCACTCTTCACATGGATGCTCATACCTATGTAAAGAGATGTGATGTGTGCCAAAGAACTCAGTTTCCTACTCGCAGAGATGAAATGCCATTGAAACCCATGATGGGCGGGCGTGCATTTTCTAAGTGGGGTATAGACTTTGTAGGACCCATTAACCCCCCTTCAAAAGGTACACATGCGGAATACATTATTGTTGCCACAGATTATCTGACGAAATGGGTAGAGGCAAAAGCCACGAAAAAGAATGATGCACACACAACTGCAAAATTCTTATTTGAGAATGTCTTTACAAGATATGGATTGCTTATAGAGTTAGTGAGCGATCGAGGCACTCACTTTTTAAACCAAGTCATTGAATATTTGTTACAGGATTTTATGGTGATTCACAAGAAATCCGCACCATATCATCCTCAGGCCAATGGTCAGGCTGAAAGCACTAATAAGATCCTTTGTAACGTACTGACGAAACTTGTGAACAACAAACGTTCAGATTGGGACAAACAGTTACACCACGCTGTTTGGGCATATCGAGTGGCCTACAAGACCGTACTCAATGCAACTCCCTTTCAGATGGTTTTTGGTCAGAATGCTGTGCTTCCTTTGGACTTCTTGATACCGACCCTTAAGGTTGCACAAGAACATCAGTGGACCGGCCATGAATTATCAGCGAGAATAATGGACTTAGAACGATTAGGAGAAACCAGGCTAAAGGCAGCAACAGGAATATACGCAGCAAAGAAACGACAGAAAGCATATTTTGATGCACATGTGAAAGATAAAGGCTTAAAAGAAGGAGATTTAGTTCTAGTATATACGCTAAAGCAACACGCACGTAAGTTAGAAAAGCGAGGTTATGGACCTATGATCATTAACAGACTATCAACAAGTGGAGCAGTACAATTAGCCACTTTAGAAGGAGATATAATGCCTAACTATATTAGTGGCTGTAGAGTCAAGCTATATCAGGAACCTCTTACTGAGGATATGCTTAGACGACTCACGTTGGCAAAGAAGCGTAAGGAGGAAGAAAATAGAATACGAGCGGAAGCTCAGGCAGAAGCAATAGAACACATTAAACGCATGAAGTTAAGAAGACAAGGACTAGGGAGAGAACATTATAACCATCTGGAAACTATACCCAGATATCCCATGGCCATGTGTCAAGTAAAATCAACCACTCATCCTAGTATAGTGGACAGGAGACCATTCATTACAGTCAGGCTAGAGCACGGCAACCCTTGCCAAGAGCTCAGGGCTTTAATTGACTCAGGTGCGGCGACTAGTGCGATTAGATGGTCCCACTATAAGGATTCAGGAATAGAAATGCGGCCAATTGAGGCATACCTCATAGGCCTAGGAGGCATGGAAACCCCTTGCATGGGTGAGGTGGACCTTCCTATCCTCATTAAGGATGTGACTATGACAGTGAAGCTACTAGTGTGCCATGATGACGACCTGATAGAACCCCTAATCCTTGGCCAAGATTGGCTATACGATCACTCAGTGGACCTAAATCTTAGACAAGGCTCCTTACAGATTGGAACCTTAGAACAGAAGCGAGTGATACCGCTTGGCTTCCCTAACGGCATTCCGATTGAGGTTTGTAACCCTAGACCCTATGAAACGCATGCGAAGGAAGACCGGAAGATCTTGGGTCAGACCAGTCACGTTACGTCTACACCAACCCACTCGGGCTTGGCTATGGACAGTTGTCAATCAGAAGGACGACAAGAGATCTTCCGTGGGGCTTCCTGCAAACTAGAAGGGGTAGCTACCCAACCGCTAGGGCAGATAGACACAATCAGCGTTTAGGTGGGTTGCATCAGCGGCCAAATGAGCACAACACCCTGCGGTGCTCATCCTTCCAAACTTGCTGTGGACTGGCCTAGATTAAAGATAAATAACAAATCACTTCCTAATGGGCAGGTCACGCAAGTGTTGGATCTCCCTTCTTTTCCAAAGCAGAGCGTCCATTGGACCTCTCAAACCCAACCACGAACGATTCAACCACAACAGAGGAACCCAGACCGACGACATCACTAGACAAGGCAAACGAAGCAGCAGTATCAACATCACAGAACAAGTGGCACGAAACAAATATGGGTGCCAAAAGGACAACAACCACAGGCTATTGGCAACCCTGCAGACGAGAACAGGACAAAGTTTCAACAGAAGCAGAGTCAACATCCAAAGTCCCCTCGATCTTCTTTCCCAAGTACAAATACTCGACAGATTTGGATCGCCAAGAAATACCTTATCCATAGACCCACACCCATGCAGATTTGGGTACCCAAGCAATGTATTATAGCCCAACCCTCCAGCCATGTAATATATACCCCTCCGAAATCTTTTCATCCTTCGATACCACCAAACCCGATACCACTTTTTGTCCCTCAGCAGAAACATACCACCCACTCCAAGACTCTTAGGAAATGGATACCGAAACGTATCCAGACGTCTTTTTGTACCCCCTTATCTAACAATTCTTCCACCCCGTTTAAACTCCACCCTTGTACTAATTCACCTTCAACCAAACCTTGTATAAGTTCACACACCATAACCCCACATCATGCATAATAACAGCTCATCAAGAAATTTCTGCATAATCTGACCATGTAGGTGACTAGAGACCTGCATTAGCTCTGCAAAAAGATCATTGCATCAATCACTTCACGACACTTGGCTACACAGGTTACACATCGGTCATGGAAAAGGATTGCGGTCTCACCTTATTGGGATCATAATTAATTTCCACACTAATGTGTTAATCTTTTGTAGCAGATCTTTTCCATTAGCTCATCAGTCATCATGCAAACCGAAGCAGGACCATCAGAAGCTGGCCCCAGTGCACCGATGGCCACTATTGGAGAATTACTAGCGAAATCTTATCCTACGATGCAACCACCAGAGTTTCAAGGTTTCCCAGGATCCATGCCAATCGATGATCCTCCTAGAGGATATACCGAGAAGATTCATCGTAATTCTCACTGGTTTCAAGGCCTAGCAGGACCCTTAGTAGACGCTGAATTCATATTTGAGGCCAATTTGGCATTTGATCTTCGCACATGGACCAAGTACCAGTTCTTGTCAAGAGAATTTGAAGGACTACAGAATACACAAGATCTAACGCACGTTTGGGCACGAGCGGGATTTACAGAATACTTTAGTGACCCTTTGCCTAAACCTGATTTTTACAGATGCTTTTACTTGGTAACCACCTTAACAGCTTCAGAGAACAAGGATCTACCCGGCACATTCATGTTACCATCCTTGGTAAATGATCCTCCATTCAGAAGGTTTTATTTGTCTAAAGATTTAATTCGTGCAGCTCTAAAAATACATGGAACACACACTCCAACTGAGAAAGAACGGCTAGTCCCAGAGCAGATGAAGCGTGGTGACATGACTAAGTGGGAGGATATTTCAGCCATAACCCCTGAGCTCTCTAAGCCATTACGGATATGCATGCAGCACTTTGCTTTCCCAGCTCAGGATCGTTTTACCATGCCCCACAAGAGAATCTGGTTTGGATTATACTTAGCATGTACTGGACCTCAAACGGTTGATCTAGCCAGCTGGATCATTGATCAGCTCTATTTGGCACAACATAGGTGGGAGCGAAAGAAGGTAATCAATGGATGCTGCACCCTCACCAGGATCATATATATGTGCTTGGCGTATGACTTACCAATTGAGCGCGCCATGACTAGTGAGGAACTGAAAAGCATTTAAAGGCACCACTAGGAAGGCTAGAAAGTCTAGCAAAGGCAGAGCCGGCAAGCGGATGAGAGGTACTATCCCGTGCCTACAAATCCCAGAATCACCCTCGCCACAACCATCTCCAGAGCAGTCACCAACAGCAGCCACTCCCACGGTACCACCAATTCGTATACGGTTATGAAGACCATTTACGCGGGAGGGCACCACCAGTACTGTTGCACCCCAAGCAGCCACAACCACAGAACCTATCACCACAACAGCTGAACTTCCCACCACTATTGGTGCGGAAGCTTTCTCTTTTCCAATACCGCATTTAGAACCAGGACAAGCAGAGCCACTGGACCAAACTTTTGATTTTGAGATGCCTGATGCATTCTCCAATGAGTTCCAGTTTTCAGAAGGACAATTGTTTTCTCAAGAATTTGAAAGGCCTAGCTACCCTACCACACCCAAGGATCAGCCACAAGGACAGATCGTGTCCAGCTCTGATGACGAAAGAACAGCAACCGATGACGACGAAGGAGACGACGAAGCTAGCCAGGGAACACATGAATCCCAAGAGCATGAACAGACAGATGGCCAAGGCCAACAAACAGACACACATGGTGATACAAGTACCCATGAAGATGAAACTTACGTAGCAGCAGCTTACACACTAGCTATCAAGAAGCTGTATAGAACTATGGAAAAAGTTTGGGCACGCAAAAAGCTGACAGAGGAAGAGAGTCAAACAATAATAGAACAAGAACTTATCACAGGCAGATTCGAAGACGCATACATCAAAGGATTCCGCGAGTTAGTCAAATCAGTAGGCTCCAACGAAGCACTCAGGTACTTGCAACGAAAGCCACTACCACAGTTTGACCCCCGTAGAGTAAGACTACTTTCAAAGCCCGGCGAATACATTCGTGTACCAACCGGAGCACAATCTTCAGAACAAGCCAGGGAGGCATGCCTCGTCCCCGAAAGTTCAGTGGCCGTAGAAACCATCTTTGTAGATTCCCCACCCCGCGCTACAACTGTACAAACCTCAGTAGTCACCGAAGTACCGACCACCCCAACCGCTCCTCCATCACCACCCGTCCATCCAGCCTCCCCTCTTCACCCTCCTTCCCCCAGACCAACATCTTCATTCGCCGGAGGTGTTGCAGAAATCGTCTTTACGACCACTCACCCCACAATTCCCGTACCCATTAGCCCTAGTCTACCCCCTCCCACACCCACCTTTCTATCCAACCCATTCCTCCATCCATCTTTTCCATCTTTCCCCACACCTCCAAGACCCCTTTTCCCATTCCCACCACCATTAACCTTCTCCCCCGTCTCACCTCCCCGACCCACTGTAACCCCTCTTTCCCCTTTCCACCAAGCTGCTCCAGCCAGCCCCCCTGTAAATTACCCCTCAACCTTTGTAAATCCCGTATTTACACCCGCACGAGCACCCACGATCACACCCATATTCACGGTCACCGCACTAGATATGTCCACTGACATGGACATCTCACCACCCACTGCACCATCACTACCTTCACTCACGGCACAAACATTTTTAGGCACCTCACAATTTTCAACAATCACTACATCATCCACCTTCCCATCCCCATTCCCCATTCCCGTTGCATCTACACCAACTGCATCTTCATTTAGCACCCCATTAATACTCTCACCCACTGTAGATAATGCATTCCCACATATGTTCATGTGTATGACGCAAGTAAGAGATGAGTTCACATCTCTTGGTGATAATTATCAGCAGCTGCAGAGGACAACCAATGACTTACAGTCGCAGCTTAATTTATTGTCTATTGAGAATGCCTCTCTGAACACCCGCTACCAAGAATTACGCGAGGCTTATCACAAATTGGAACTAGAAAGCGAAGAAAAGACCAAGGAAGCCACTGCTGACCTGGATAATTTATTAAGAGCCCAGACAGTCCGCAATGCAACGCTAACACGAAATATGGGCTTACTACGAAGACACCTAGCAGCTGCCAAGGAAGAAAACCAGCGCTTACAGGATCAGAACCGAGAAAACTTAGAGGCAGCGCTCGACCACCCAGACCAACCACTCAGTCCTAGCAGGTTCAAAGCCATTCCTTCAGACTCGATGAGGATGCTGCTAGACGATCATGTAAGATTACTAGATGAATACGACCGCATGAACGAGGAGTTACAGAAACTCAAAGAAGATCACAAATTACTCCAGTTACGAGAACCGGCACCCGAAGACATACCAGCACCTGTGGACCCCTCTCCTGACCTCCTAGAGGAACTCAACTCATTACGGGCCCAGGTATCGACCCTTGAATCAAGGATTGCAGTATATGAAGCGCCACCAAGGCCAGATTCCCCACCTGAGCTTCCAGCTGAGGAAGAAACGGTCACCATCCCGGTGGAGGAAACGTTTGAAGAAGCATACGAGCCACAACCCATCCCAGGCGGACGCGTCACGGCCGAAGGTCAGATGACGTACGAACTTCCGACCCCCGCGTGGATGAAGACTATTGAGGAAATTGGAACAACGCACTCAGCGAGACTCGAGGCACAATTACATGCCATGGCGATGATAGAAGAAAAGATATTACAGTCTCCATTCTTTTCTCATTTGGCCCCGCGACGATACATATCTGGGCATGAGTTACAGTATAAACCGTATTTTATGTTAATGGCCGAATAGCAGTTAGCCATTGAGAAAGAGACAGGTAAGAAACCATCGCATGCACAGAAAGGAAGGATCTATCAACCAGAGTGGCAAAAAGATTTACTACAGCAGTATCCAGAGATGATGAGTACATGGGTAAAGGCACCTTTGCATTTGAAGTACAATCCGTGTTGGGGACCAGTGCCACGACGCCGCTCCTGGACTGCCTTTGCTATTAAGGTACAAAACAATAAGCAGTGCCAAGACTGGTTGAATTACCCCTATTTTAAGCCACCCATTGAGTTACCAACTGTTGGCTACATGATGGCTACAATTCGCCACTGGCTCCCTAGATTAAAGCATATGGACGATATAGTGGCGCATATGACTATCAAAATTTTTGACATGATGCAAATGATTTTTAAAGTCTTCCGACGCGTCAAGGCACCGCATGTCAACACCCCGGGCTTTGACCATGGCAATTTCGATCTGGTATATGATATGAGTACAACGCCATTGCTACAGGTGTGTTATGCCTGGCACTGCAGAATAAAGTACCTACCGGCGTGCTACAAGCAGACATTCGAAGAGATGTTCACAACCGGATTCTGGGAATACCATTCAGAGGTATTCATAAGCAGGCCTACACATTTATTACAATTATTTGCCTGTGAACGAATGGTCTACTCCACACACTATCAGCTCCCGCCACCGGAAGAACCGCAACCAATCGATTGGGAGAAACTCGAGGCAGATTTGGCCCGAGGCATTCGTATCTCCGAGCACACCCTCGCTCAAGACCTCCTACAGAACTATATCGGGCAGACCTCATAGCAAGGTTCTGTCAGGGACGACAGAAGCGAGAGGGAGGGGGGTGTTGGAAGCAGCCAGAGGCACAGACGACACGGAAGCATGTAACGACAAAGCAAGGAGCCAGTCGAATCGTTTTTCAAAGAATTATGTTTTCAAATACTTTCCAAAAACCTCCAACAGTGATTTTTATCACTATTGTAACATATGTAACATAGAAAACCCCATTTTGTAATCCATAGCTCCATTTTGTGCAAGCCGAGGAGTCCTCGAGCTTGAGGAGCTTAGGTAGAACAAGCGTATCAATTTTCGTTATTTTTGGACATCGTTTACCCTTCCAAATAGCATCTAGGACCTAATTTTTAACTATGCCGGTCACTAGATGTGAAACCGGTCAAAACTAGTCTAGAAACTATAAAAAGAGCTAGAGAGCTCATTTTTGAGGTTAGCTTGTTGGAGTTTAGAGTCCTTTTGAGCTTGTAATAGTGTTCTTGAGTAATAGAGTTGATTCCTCACCTTCCATTGTGTCTTGCTTGTCTCTTCGTAGTGTGTGTGTATGTGTGTGTGCATTTCTATGCTTCTCACCTTCACTCTCACTTCATCTCACATTCACGATCTTCATATCACTCCTATCTCTTCCGCGGATTGACATTAAGGAGGTGAAGCTTCTTAACGTGGTTCTCACCATTGTGCTAGAGCAACAAACTCCCATTACAGGATAAGAGGAGTTGTTGGTGCATGTGACAGTATTCCCTGTAGGGACAGGCTCGAGTGAAGAGAAGAAACTGCGCTGCGAGGTAATATGTTTGGTCTCCCCATTGTCAAAGTACGAAACATCTGAGTCCACTGCAGACATGCACTGCTCATGAGAAGATGGATCAAAACTGCAAACAATAGTAAACGCCCATTCTTCTTCCTGCACAAGATTAGCAGACTTTGTTTTTGGTGTAGAGGCTTTTGCAACAACCATTCCAGCCTCCTTTTTCTTTGCCTCTTTTGCAGCCAGCTTTGGACAGTTCTTTATGATATGATCATTCCCTTTATAGTACTTGCAAAACAATTTCTGCTTTTCTGATTTCTTCTCATCTTTATCCTGGTTCTTCAAATGTGCAGCATTTGCAGATTTCTACTTACTAGTAGAAGAGCTCCATTTTCCTTTGCCCTTCTGACTAGCCAGGAAAGCTTGATCTGCAACACGCATAATGGACCTGTTCTTTCCGGATTGATCTTCTTGCAACAGAAGAGAAACGAACTCCTCAAATGATAAGGCATTCCGATTGCCTTTCATCATCAACCAAAGAGTAGAAGCAAAACTCTGATATGAATCAAGAAGACCATTGAGAACCGTCTGCACAAGTGAGCTATCTGGTATAACCTCATTAGCAGAAATCAACTGTTCCTCCAAATCTTTGATCTTCGTTAGGAAACTATCCATAGAATCATCTTCATTCATGTGCTCACTCTCCAACTGTTTTCGGAGGTAAGCAACACGAGCCTCATTCCTAGCTTGGTACAATGTGGTAAATGTATCCCAAGCATCCCTAGCTGTTCTGCAAGAGGGAATATGAGGAATAATGGCACGTTTGATAGAAAAAGCTATCAATGCATGTGCCTAGGCATCTCTACCATCCCAACAAATCTGCTCTGCAGTAGGTCTAGCAGAAACAACAGCACGAACAGGAATCTGCACAATATCATCTTCGACACCATCTTCATCAGCTCCAGCACCTGTATTCGTAGTACCTGTTGTTACAGGTGTAACAGGACGTCTTTCAACACCCTGCACAATGTTCCATAATCCTTTTGCAACCAATACATGTCGCATCATATAAGCCCATAATGGGTAGTTGGTACCATCCAACTTATCCTCAACAGCCAACATACAAAATACATCACTGCTTTCAGCCATGGATGGTGACTAAAATACCTTGATGAAAAAAATTGACTGTATCTCCAAAAGTTGAACGGAACTGCCTAGACGAGTTCTGCTAAACCTGTAGCAGACTTCGAGATGCTTATATTGGCGAACAGAAACAGGTATATACCTTTGGCACAAAAAGACAAAATAGCCTGCACAAGCACTGTGATAGTGCGTTCGGAGGTTGAAACAAGCTCAAATCGCAATTTCGGCACCACATAGCGAAGCTGTTTTGATCTCGAAAACACCTTGAGTATGCTCACCAAAATTCGTATGATTGTGAGACTGCAAACGGAGGAGTGTCGACGGTGCCCTAGATGAAGCGACGACCTGCTCTGATACCAATTGTTGGAGTTAGATGTCTGCGGAAGCACGCGAACAGCACAAGGAAGAAGAAGAAGCTTGGAGCACAACACACAATACTGAATGTATTACTAGAGAATGTACAAAGATACGTAGCCCATTAGGGCAATAGGTGTATATGCAAGCAGGGGGAAAAAAACTCCTAAAGAGGGAAAAAAGTGCCCCGGCGGTCCTAGTGTGTTCACACACATCACTACCTAAATATATCAACATGAAGTAATGAGAATTATAGCACTTATTGCAAATTTTCAACATATTAATTCTAGATGGCCTGATTTTGCATAAGAGCCATGCAATCTAAAGTTAGGAGTTGCATTAGATGGGGTTAATGCATTTTCAATGGAATCTAGTAAATGGTCAACATGGCCACTAGTAGTCATCAACTACAATCTCCCACCATACCTTAGCATAAAGAGGAACATGTAATGCTTTCACTTTTAATATTGAGAAAAAGACAAGTTGAAGACATGAATATATAGCTTGCTCCTCGTATTGATGATATCCAAGAGTTAGGGAAAGGTATTAATGTCATTCATGTATGAAAAAACATTAATCAAAGACACATTATGGTTTGTGGACTTGTGGCTTGGACTATACATGATTTTTCCAGGATATGGTATCTGCTTAGGTAATGATGTACTTTTTTTATTTAATATGTATACAATTGTATGTGAGTTAATCTAATTATATTTTTATGGTTTTCATGATGCAAGAATATCTACTAAGGGATATAAAGCTTGTCCTTAAGATCATTTTATAGTAAGAATATCAATAAAAATATTTATCTTCGACATCGATGGTTCTTGCTTGACAATCAGCCATTAAGATGCAAAAGGGAAGCGATACATTTTAATGGAAAGATTGAAACAGGTCAGCGTCAAAAATCAATGACACCTATGGATTAGTATAAAAAATGGATAGATGGGCCTCTTATAGATCCACAATCAAAAATCTTCAATGATGATGAAGATGATGAAAATGTAAAGACTAGAGGTAAAGGAAAATTGGTGCTAGTGGAGAATATGTTGATATGGTATTCTTTGGAGTATTGGAGAGAGTTAAAGATCTCTCATCTTCTTGATGCTATGCATATATTCAAGAATATTGGTTATTCATTATGGCAACATCTTCTTGGATTAAAAGGCACAATAGCATCAAGAAATGATTTGAAGGATCAAAACTTAAAACCAAAGTTATGGCCAAGTTTTGATAGAAATCGACAAGAAACAACTTATGCACCTACTCCTTGGATACTTACAACAAAAGAGATACAAACTATCAACAATAGGATTCAATTGATTCGAACACCTATAGTATATGGAGCATCTTTTCAAAACATGTTTACTATGGATGTAAGGAGCTTATCTAGGTTAGATATACATGATTGGCATAACTTTTTGAAGCACATTCTATGTTTGGTTATCAATGGATGTACAAAAAAAGGAGTACGGGATGTGATCTATCATCTTGGATGTCACAAAGCTCAAGGACATAGCGGATCAGTTGGGAAGCATTGGAGAGGTAATAGATGAAGAGCAAATTGTAAGGCAGGTCATCAATGGCTTGAAGGCAGATGACAAGTGGGAAGCATTCACCACAGCTATGGATTTGTACATGGACATGCATGTACCTGATTTCAACACACTCATTGGACAACTACTTACTCAAGAGGCAAAGCTTATCAAAAATGGAGAAAGCTCTAAAGGTAATAAATCTTCAGCTTTATACACGGATAAAAGCAAGTCTAAAGATAACAAAGGAAAGGCAAAGAAAGTGGATGATGAAGCAGGTACATATCAAGCTAACTATGCAGGTAGAGGAAGACATGGCAGAGGTAGAGGAAGAGGAGGTAGACAAGGCAGGGGGAGATCCCAAGACTCCAACTCATGTTCTATTTGTGGATTAACTAATCATACAACTAAAAATTGCCTTAGGAATTCCAGGAATCAAAGAGGCAGAGGATACAATAGAGGAAGTTATGGCTACTCAAGAGGAAGGTTCAACAACTACCATGGCAACTACAACAACTACAATCATTCAAACTATCAAGGAGGCTACAAAGGAAGGAGAGACTACAATAACTACACAGAAGACTCAAACAAAGAGGATTCATTATTGATCATGAACATGGCTATGCCAAAAGGTAAATCTAATGAGCATGTTTTCTACATAGATTCAGGTTGTTCAAATCATGTGGCAGGAAATGTGGCACTCCTATCAGATTTAGAAGATCCAAGGAATAAGCATGAGGTACAAACAGGAGATGATACAAAACATCCTGTGGAGAAAATAGGCAATGTCAAAGCACCTGATGGAAACATCAACCTACTCAGTAAGGTACTCTATGTCCCTACCATTACAAAGAATTTGATAAGTGTTGGGTATATAGTAGAGAAAGGGTTGCAAGTCAGGTTCACAAAAGCAGGAGCATTTGTTGAAGATCCAAGTCAAGGATTCAGAAGAATTGCAAAAGGTGAAAAGACAGGTAGATTGTTCACATTTGAATTACAGGACACTAGAAACATTGCTCTCTTTAATTATGGTAGTCAGACACTCACAGAATTGGAAGTATGGCACAAAAGGTTAGCACATATTGGTGAAAGGTCATTAAAGCGAATTTGTAGGGACCAAAGTGTACTTGGACTTCCTAATTTGTCAAAACAACATATGATTTATAAGTGTAGTGCATGTCAATTTGGAAAGTCTCACAGGTTACCATTCATGAAGAAAGGTTATATGCATGGAGATCTCTTGGAGTTGGTTCATACAGATGTATGGGGACCTAGCAAGGAAGCTTCAATATCTGGATCAAGGTATTATGTTTACTTTATTGATGATTGCAGAAGATGGACTATCCTATTCTTTATGAAACACAAAGATGAAGTTTTTTCATGTTTCAAAAGATATTTGGCTCTTGTGGAGAATCAAACAGGTAAATCACTAAAAAGGCTAAGGTCAGATGGAGGGGGAGAATACTTCTCCCATGAGTTTGATTCTTTTCTTCAAGAAAGAGGAATCAAAAGAGAGGTAACTACAAGGTACACTCTTGAGCAAAATGGAGTGGCAGAAAGGAGGAATAGGACAATTGTTGAAGCTGCAAGGTCTATGTTAAATGAAAAGCATTTACCTAATTACTTATGGGCTGAGGTTGTATCTACAACCACTTACTTGATTAACAGGTTGCCTTCAAAATCCCTTGATGGGATGACTCCATATGAGGCTTGGAATGGAAGAAGACCAAGCTTAGATCATTGTAAAATTTTTGGATGTATTGCTTTTGCTCATGTTCCTTCACAGGTTAGAGGCAAGATGGATCCAAAGGCAGAAAGGTGTGTATTTATTGGATATGACAACAATCAAAAGGGCTACAGGTTATACAACCCTACCAACAAAGGATTCTTGGTAAGCAGAGATGTAGTTTTTGATGAAAACAATTCATGGTATGAAGATTCATGCAGGAAGGTCAATTTACCATATAATCTTGAAGAAGATTTTCCAAAGCTTGGTAGAGAACAACCAAAGATTGAAGAACAAGACACCTTGGAGGATGATGAAGAATCTCATATGGAAAAGATCAAAGCATGGAAGTCTAAAGGTAAAGCAAAATTGCAGGAACTTGGACATGAGGCAGAATCATCACATCATGGCCTAAGAAGATCTATGAGGGAAAAGAAAAAACCAGAAAGGTATGGGTTTGACACCTCTTTAGTAACTAAACATTCTATCTACATAGCACAGGACATAAACCAAGAGGAGCCATCATCATTCGAAGAGGCCAAAGCAAAAACAGAATGGAAGCATGCAATGAAGGAAGAGATTGAAGCACTTGAGGAAAACAACACTTGGGATTTGGTGCCCAAGACTTCATCCATGAAGGTAATAGGCTCAAGATGGGTCTATAAACTCAAGAAGAATTCTGATGGTTCAATTAACAGGTATAAGGCAAGGCTTGTGGCAAAAGGCTTTACACAAACTCAGGGAATTGATTATGAGGAGACTTTCTCTCCTGTGGCAAAGATGCCTACTATTAGGGTTTTGCTTAGTATTGCCTCTTCCAAGAATTGGAAGATACTTCAACTAGATGTAAAGAATGCATTCTTAAATGGTTGGATAACAGAAGAGGTATATATGGCACAACCACCTGGTTTTGAACCAAGTTTATCCTGATTATGTTTGTAAACTTAACAAAGCATTGTATGGTCTCAAGCAAGCTCCAAGAGCTTGGAATTTCAGGCTTGTTTCATTCTTGCAGGACAAAGGCTTTCAACCAAGCAAGGCAGATCCTTCACTCTTTATTAAAAAGAGTAACTCTGAGGTCATCTACCTATGTGTATATGTAGATGATATTATATTGACAGGAAATGATGCAGATGGTATGAAGAAGATCAAAGATCAGATGAGAGAAGAGTTCAAGATAAGTGATTTGGGTTCACTTACCTACTTCCTAGGTTTGGAAGTTGTCTAAAAAGATCATGGTTTGTTTCTCACTCAAAGAAAGTACATTAAGGACATGTTGGCAAAATTCAAGATGCAAGATTGTAAGATTGCAGGTACTCCAATGGAGGTCAATCACAAATTGAGCTCACATGAAGGTGAACTCATAGAGGACATCACATCATATCAAAGTCTAGTGGGTAGTCTCAACTATGCCACATTGACAAGAGTAGATATATGTTATAGTGTGAGTGTGCTAAGCCAATTTATGCACACACCAAGGAAACCACATATGGATGCTGCCAAAAGGATTCTCAAGTATCTCAAAGGAACCATAAATGAAGGACTTTATTATCCTTATGTATCTGATTTAGGTTTGAAGCTATTTTTTGATGCAGATTGGGTTGGCTCCAAGGAAGATAGAAGGAGCACTTCAGGTTATTTTACCTTTGCAGGTTCAAAGCTTATTTCATGGTCATCCAAGAAGCAACCCACAATTGCTCTCTCTTCTACTGAAGCTGAATATAGAGGTCTTGCCATAGCTACACAAGAAGCTATGTGGATGAAGACATTATTCAAAGATCTTGGATTGGAGTTTGGAACTTCAACTATTTTTGGTGACAATATGAGTTCTATTCATTTGGCTGCTAATCCTATTTTTCATGCAAGGACTAAACATATTGAAGTTCATTATCACTATGTACAAGAAAAGGTTCTAAGCAAAGAGATTCAAATATCATATGTGTCCACTCATCAACAATGTGCAGATATTCTAACCAAAGCATTGGATGGTACAAAGCTTTGCAAATTCAAGGCTATGATTGGTTTGCAGGTAATCTTGGAAGATTGAAGACCTCAAGCATACTTGGCTTGAGGGGGAGGTGTTGGAGCAAGTCTATGACAAGCCTAAGTATTGGCTTGAGTCCCACAAAGTCATAGAAAAAGCCTTAAAATGAAGACTATGTAAAGTTCACTTGTGAACTACCTCTTGTAACTTTTGAAGAGGTTACTTAATGTAAAAGTAAGAGAATCTTAAGTGGTTGAGTCCACTTGATCAAGAATGGAAAGAGGAGCCACGAATTCGTGATTTGTGGTAGGTAGAGAATCAAATCAATCATTGATTGATTGGAGAGTGATTGAGGGAAGTTAGCCTCCCAAACTCAACTATAAATAGATGGCAGTTTTAGTCGTGGTTAGAGAGACCTATGTGAAGACCTCCAAGAGCTGAGCTTTATGCCATATCAAGGTGTGATTCCAAGGCACACATATGTATCAGTAATTCATTGTATTGTACAAGCAATATACTTTCATTTTCATGATTATTTGAGTTCATCTTTCCATGTTCTTGTGAAGTGTACTACTCACTGCCATTACTCTCAGTTTTCTCAATCAAATTGCAGAGATGTTTTCTCTGAGCTTGGTGCAACATTTTCAGTAATTTAACTTGGTAAAGTTAGCTCTATAAGTCTACTATATTCTCAAAAATTTTCATGTCATTTGGATGTTGCAATCTTCAGCTACGTTCATTTGAAGTCAACAGGGTCTGTTCATCTTCACTTCTCTGTTAAGTACCCGACTTTTTCACTCATCTTGTCAGAGCCATTTCTCAGTGGTTACTTATCCAAATTCATTGATTTAAAGCTTCTTGGATTCAGTTTACAGTCTAGTACAACCATACAAATTTTCATAATCATTCGATTCCTACATTTTGAGTTATGTTGATTTTTCTGCTCACTGGTCTCAAACTGTAGCAGCCCGTGAAAATCGGGATGATGTCATCAGTTGTTAAAACTCATTCTCAGTGTGTGGTTCATTATTTTTTATGAGATTACTCTTAAAAGTTAGCTCTTTAAGTTATCTAGATTCCCCAAGAGGAATTAAGCTAATTGCTGCTGTGCTCAGAGAATTATGTAAAACACTGGACAGGTGTATGAACCAAGAATAGCAAGTTTTCACCTCTAAGCTAACTCCAACTTATCTGTTTTGATCTATCTTTTTGAGAGTGATCTTCCAAGGTACATAGGGTGTCTAATACATCCATTTGCAAGCTAAAAGGGCCCACCATCTACTCCTGGAGTTCATTTGGCTGGTCTAGATCAAGGATTTTGCAACACCTCTTCATCTTCAAGCACATACCTATCCATCTCTTCACAAATAGGCGTATACACAAGCCGGGGGAAAAAACCTCCTAAAGAGGGAAAAAAGTGCCCCGATGGTCCTAGTGTGTTCACACACATCACTACCTAAATATATCAACAATGTATATATATATATAATATCAATATTTAATATAATTTTTAAAGTACTTGTTACTTTTAAAATATTTCATTTGTTTTATCTTTTAATCTAATCTTCAATATGTTTATAAAACTAAGATAATCAATTTTCATTTTTGTAATATTAAGGTCAATCTTCTTTTTCATGGAATTTCCATTCATGAACTAGTGTAAAGTCATAATAAGTTGCTCAATGTTGAGTTTTGTCAGCTGTCTTATTATATGCTCAATCTTCAGTCTTCGAATTGATATTTTGCTTCTTATATAGAAGTTCAATCTTAGTGTGACTAATATGGTTTATAATTAATTTGAGAGTTCAAAGAGCCTCTTACATATACTCAAAGCTTTATTATTTTTTTTAAGGACTAGAATAATGAGACTATATGAGGTTGAAACTCTAATGTTGATCCCTTAAACAATTATAAATTGTTATATGTATATTGACAATATGAATATTTTTATCCACTTAGGAAGAGGCTCATTGAGTTCAAACCTAGTTACAAAATTAGGAGCAACTTAAGCCCAAGTCCCTTCCAATTTGCAATATTAGGCCCGAGCTAAGATCTGAAGATTTTGTTATCAACAAGAGAAGATATTTAAATAACATGAATCATTCAAAAAACATAGAATTGGAAAACATAGATTTGTCCCAAAATCATGAATAAGGTCAATCTTCTTTTTCTTGGAATTTCCATTGATGAACTAGTGTTTAAAGTGATAATAAATTGCTCAATGTTGAGTTTTGTCACCTGTCTCATTAATATACTCAATCTTGAGTCTTCGAATTAATATTTTGCTTCTTATATAGAAGTTCAATCTTAGTGTGACTAATATGGTTTATAATTAATTTGAGAGTTCAAAGAGCCTCTTACATATACTCAAAGCTTTATTTTTTTTAAGGACTAGAATGATGAGACTACATGAGGTTGAAACTCTAATATTGATCCCTTAAAAAATTATAAATTGTAATATGTATATTGAAAATATGAATATTTTTATCCACATAGGAAGAGGCTCATTGAGTTCAAACCTTAGTGTTGTAAATTGGTCCCTTCCAATTTGCAATATTAGGTCCGAGCTAAGATTTGAAGATTTTGTTATCAACAAGAGAAGAAACTATTGGAGAAGCTTGAATATCAATGTCAAGCTATTTTTTAAGATATTTAAATAACATTAATCATTCAAAAAACATAGAGTTGGAAAACATAGAATTGTCCCAAAATCATGAATAAGTCCCATTTTTCGTGAATAGGCCTTAAGAGATAGTGTAGTGGTAAAACACTTCCTTTGTGAGAGTAAGGTTGTGGGTCCAAATCCTCCCACCTTGGTGAATATAAAAATCCTTATTGTCACTCATAAATTAAAATTGGTTCACATGTAGCCAACTGTCACAAAGGGAGCCATGGGTGCCAATGTGCCTTAATCGATGCCTTGGAGTAAGTCGAAGGACTAAACATAGGTGTAAACGTGGAGTAAGCCGGAGGAGTAAACATAGGTGTAAATGTAGGTGTAAACATAGGTTCTAGTTCTGGAACTAAAACAAAAATCGGAACTAGAATTGGAAACCAAAAATAAAACGAAATCAAAAATAGAAATGGGAAATGGAAACAGAAATGGAATCGAAATCGGAATCAGAATTGGAATTGTATCGTGAATAGAGAACAATGAAGCAGAGATCAAATGCCGATAGACCCCTCTGTAGTGACACACGTAAAGCTCTGATACCACTGTTATCAGGATCTTTGTTGAGATATCAAGCTCAACATGTGATGATCTAGGATGACAGGTATCACTTTTTCATTTCTTTGACATGTATAGTGGTCAGGCCAGTATATGTCAGGGACACTTCATTGAGCTTTATTAGATTTATCTACCAAGAGTGATGGCACATTTTTTTCCTGACTCATTTGTGGACATTAGGTTTTTCCTTACATATTGGTCTTTATATATTGCAATAATTGTATTCTTGTTTTTAGATCATTCTTGTACATTCCTTTTCATGTAATAGAAGAAGAAGAAGAAGAAAATCATTCTTCCTTGCCTCAATATGAGTGTGTGCTTCTTTTTTATTGTGAGAGTGTATGTGTGATCTCTCTTTTTTATCTCCTTCCTCGTGACATGGTATCAGAGCCAGTGAGGCTATAGAGAGCTCGTGGAGAAGGCCGATGGTGAAGAGTACGTGAAAAGGCATGGAGAAAGCGCAATTCACAAACGACCTCAGATTGCTACAAAAATTTGCGCGAAGGTAGAAGACCTCAAAATATTTTTTATAGTTATCCCTTTAGGGTCGCTTGTTTTTGTCAGATCATAGTTTAGGAGTCATCTCGACCTTCTTTTTGAGCCTGCAAGGTGGACCCAAAAAAACTAGGCCAGTTTGCAAAATTGCAACTTGCCTCCTGTTCGAAAACACTCATATATTTGAGATCGAGAATTTCAAGCAATTTCGTGTACTATTGATACATGAAAACTATGTTTTTCTGAGATCGAACTATCACGTCATAGTGTGATAGTGTTCAAGCAGAAGTGTTGCTTGTAGTGTTTTGCAGTGTTGTGAATTGTTGCAGAAATGGCAAGCGCAGATGGAATGAGTCAACTTATGAGTGATAAGCTAGACGAGAACAACTTCCATGCTTGGAGATTTAGAATAAAGAATTCCTCGATGGGAAAAGGCTACTAGAAGTGCATCGAAGGAGAGAACAAAAATGCTTCGTAGTTACTAGAGAGGAATTGGACTACAGACCAATTAAGAGCATATGATGAATGGAATCAAGGAGCACAAAAGGTAATGTATTGGCTATCTGTTAGCATATAGGATAGCATGATTGGGCACATACAGGATGCCAAGACTCCGAAAGAGGCTTGGAATAGTTTGTTTACATTGTATGAGACCAATACAAAGGCACGGAAATTGCAACTCAAGAACGAGCTACATACATTGGAGAAGAAGGGCATGTTGGTAAGTGACTACACCCTGAAAATCAAAAGCATATGTGAGTCACTTGCATCTATTGGCATGAACGTAGATGATAATGATGGAAGTGTGCCTTCGTGGTTTAGGAGCTGCATATAAGCAGTTCAGAACTTCTATACAGACCAGTGAAAATATTCTGAATTTTGCTGATTTGGTATCTATGCTGATTATTGAAGAAAAGAATCTTGGTGAGGATTCAAACTCCCAAGGAAAGCCTAGTTCTGAGCAGGTATTCTACTCTGGCAGAGGAAGAGGCAGAGATAGAGGTTTCGGAATTGGAAGAGGAAACAGTAACCAAGACCAAGGTCAACAATAGAATCATGCAGGAGGAAGAGGATAGTTTCGAGGTAGGGGGAGTCAAAGAGGTCGCAGATGAAGCTTGATCCAAAAGCAAAAAAGTGTGTCTTCATTGGATACTCCCTTGAGCAAAAGGGATATAAATGTTATAACCCACTCACACGACACGTGAAGGTGAGCAGAGATGTGGTATTTGATGGAATCTCAAGATTCTATGCAGATGCCAAAGAACGACTGAATCTTGAACCAAATGACAAAGAAAATACTAAAAAATCAAGTGTAGAATCTCAAGTTTTGAGTGGACCAGATGCATCACCAAGCAATAGTTCCAAATCAAATCCATGGAGTAGAAGACTACGTGGAAATTTTAGTCTAGCAAGTTCATCAAATACATCCAAGAAAGGTAAAGAAAAGCTTTGAGCTAGTAGTAAAACATGTGTAGGCTTTGAAGACATTGATGGAGACTCAAGCGATTCAGAAAAGAGCCTTGATGAGGAACTTGGATTGCCCTTTGTGAAGACTCCAAGAGTAAGAAGAGCACATGCAGATGATACAAGGAGAAATGGCCCAGGACTAAGAAGATCCGAGAGGATGTGGAATTAAGTGCAACGATTGACCTGCGATAGTTATATGGCTTGTCATTGTGCCTACATGACCAAGGTAATACAAGATGTTGAACCTTCTTGTTTTCAAGATGCAATTGGACATGCAGATTGGAAAAAAATTATGGATGAGGAGATGGCTGCACTTTATGGAAACGATACATGGAAGCTGGTTCCATTGCCTCAAGGAAAGAAACCCATAGGCTGCAAGTGGGTTTACAAGGTAAAGCACAATGTTGATAGTAGCATAAGCAGGTATAAAGCACGTTTGGTAGCAAAAGGATATGCACAAACTTATGGCATTGATTATGAGGAGACATTCAGCCCTGTAGCTAAAATGTCTACTGTCAAAACACTTGTTGCATTAGCTACAGCAAAAGCATGGACATTGCATCAGATGGATGTGAAGAATGCTTCTCTACATGGTGAGTTAAAGGAAAAAGTATACATGAACCAGCCACAAGGATATGAAGATTCAAAGCATCCAGAATCTGTTTGTATGGGCTGGAGCAAGCGCCTCATGCATGGCATGCAAGGATTGTTGATTACTTGGACACCATTGGATTTTCTATGTGTGATGCACATCATTCAGTATATGCAAGGAAGGGTGATGATGGCATCACAATTGTGGCTATCTATGTTGATGACATGATTGTAGGTGGTGATAATGAACAAAGCATCAAAGAGGTAAAGCAACTTCTTATGCAGGAATTTGACATGAAAGATCTTGGTGTGTTGTGCTATTTCTTGGGCATTGAGTTTATACATACAGAAATAGGTGTACGGATGTCGCAAAGGCAATATTCCTTGAATATTCTCCAAAGGTATGGTATGGCTGATTGTAAGCCGATTTCTATGCCATTAGATCAAAATTCGAAGTTAGATACTACATCAGGTGAAGCATTGGAAAATGCTACTATGTACAAGAAAATTGTGGGAAGTTTGATATATCTCACAATTACGAGGCCTGATCAAAGCTACACTATTGGACTTGAAAGTCAATTTATGCAGGTTCCTAAGAAGCTACATTTGGATGCTCCGAGGTGCACTCTACATTGTGTGAGTGGTACTTTGGATTATGCATTGTTTGCTGTACATTTGCAGGTTCATGGATACACCGATGCAGATTGGGCTGCTAGTACTCCAGATAGAAGTTCTACTCGTGGCTTTCTATTCTCACTTGGAGGTGCAGCAAATATATTACATGAAGCAGCAAGAAGCAACCCACTGTTGCTTTGTCGAGTACAGAGGCTGAGTATAGAGGTGCTGCAATGCCAGCATGTGAGGCATCATGGTTGGGGATGTTACTTGCAGATTTAGGTGTGGAAGTGCAAAAGCCTATCACCATCTATTGTGATAATCTTAGCAGCATACAATTAGCATGGAACCATGTTTTTCATGCTAGAACAAAGCATATTGAGGTACATTATCACTTTATCAGAGAGAAGGTATTAGCAGGTGAAAATTGATCTTGTTTATGTGAGAACAGATGAGCAGGTTGCCCCTATCATAACCACTAATTTTACTAACTATTTCTAAAAATCAAACCCTCTACGTGGATTTATTTACAAAGTATATAGAATATAAATCCGATTATTGATGTCCGTCCTTTCACGCCTTTCATACCCCTCAAGAACCTTCAATTCTATATCAAAAATGCCAAAACACATTTATACATTAATAAATTAACACTCCAACAATTCCTTATTCAACACATTCCATAATTCATAATATTATCACTTTGGGACAATGGTGAGTACCAACACTGAGGAGCTCCATCTCGTAATTGTCAATGTATGGAGACATGAGGATGATGTGACAATTGTAAGAAAGTGATATGACTGAAGGTGAAGGTGAGAAGCATGCAAGATGCACACACACATATACACACAGAAAGATGAGGCTAAGAGTATGACCAATGGATGTTGTAATGATCTCAACTATAATAGTTCTCAATTAATGATTACACAAGCTTGCTCTCCTCAAAAGTCCACCCCAAACATGAGTTCTCTAGCTTTATCTATAGTTTTTAACTAGCTTTGGCCTATTTTAGACACAATGTCGTGCATAAATAAAAATCATAAATATAGGAGTTTGAAGCATATAGGGTTTCAATCATCAACTTTCCTTATATTATTTTGAAGCTTATTCGATTATAGGGTTGCTTTATCTATTGTGTGCAATGGATTCAATTTTACATCAAATTCAGTCAAACACTAAGTCATATGCATGTCAGCCCTAGATGTATCGATCCGCCTTACAAATATGGCCCTATTGTTCCAATTGTAGTCCTCATGAGAGAACTCGACAAGTTATCGTCTCTTGAAATCTGTCCATGTCACATTCGAGGTCACAATTCTAAGATGGATATGCTCCCTAGTGAAGGCATGTGGCATGCAAATGACAATATTCTTCTTTTGATGTTCAAGCAGCCCATAATGTTCAATTATTTACTCATAGTATCCATGTTAAGAGGTTGAATTCCGTCCATTGAAACCCCTTGGTTTGTTTTTATCCAATCAATAATCTTTGAGACCCTCTACTCTTCAAATTTAGTCGCCATTTTCTTATGTGTACTTTTAAGTAGTGAAATGTATGAGTAGAGTTGAGTAGAACTACCCCATCAAGTTTTGCTAAACCTGTAGCAGCCTTTTGGATGCTTATGTTAGCAAACTGAAACTTGTATAAATCATTGGCACAAAAAGATGAAATAATCTGCACAAGCACTATGCCAGTGCATTTGGAGGCTAAAACAAGATCAGATCGTGATTTTGGCACTACAAAACAAAGCTGTTTTGATCTCCTAATCAACCTGACTATGCTCATCAAATTTCATGCAATTCTGTGACTGTGACCAGAGGGCTATCGACAATGCCCTAAATGAAGCCGCGACCTGCTCTGATACCAATTGCTGGAGTTTGAGGTCTGCGGAAGCACGTGAACAGCACATTAAGGGAGAAGAAGAAGCTTGGAGCACAACACAAATACTGAATGTATTGCCATTAGAATGTACAAAGATAAGTAACCCATTAGGGCCTATTATACAAGCCGGGGGAAAAAAACATCCTAAATAGGAAAAAAAGTGCCTAGTGGTCCTAGTGTGTTCACACACATCACTACCTAAATATATCAATGCAATGTACATGGATACCTTCTGGATCAAATTATCAAGGATAGAATTCAATTGTCTTCTTTTAATTCTCATTTAGATGGTTTTAAAATTATAGAAGTAGAGGAAGGCTGGATGTGCAAGCTCTTCAACAATTGCAATGTCTCATGGGATAGATGCTCCCTTGGTTCGTATGCCCATTTTCAGACTCACCATGTACATTCGAGCTCCACTCTATAGAAATAGGTCACACCGAAGTCTATCCTAAGGACAAAGATAAAGTAAGTTCATCGACTTTTGCATGAGGAGCTGAAATAAAGTGGACAAAGAGGGAGTTGTGGGTGGTATAATCGAACCGGCTGTCGAACGGCACATGCATGTATTGTAAGAAGCAAAGAAGTAGGAAATTTTCTGTTTAAGGGACCAATTCTCTAAAATGGAAGCATGATGGTTTCTAGGCTTTCTTTTTTTTTGGGGTCTTTAATTCATCGTTGTCGGCTAAGCTGGTTCAACCCCCACCGGCAACATGTAAGAGACATGTTATCATGGAAAACTTGTATCTTGTGGCTGATGTGCCACCATTTTTCTTGCCTCACGGTAGTTGTGACCATAGTCTAACCCAGCTATGTAAATTCTTGTTCTTGTGGGATAAGGGAGGTCCCATGGGTGCTATGCCCTTCCTTGTACAGTTGCAATTTCAAAGTTAAAGCCTGGAGGAGTAGGCCTCCACTGAACCTCCATTAAAAAAAAAAAAGGAAAAAGAGGAACGCACATTAGTTCGGGGAGTGGGAGCTCTATCATTCTCAATAGGAGTCAAGAATTTTACCAGAGCTATAAAGAGATTAAAAAAAGTAAAGGAACTCCATGCACAACAATAGAAATGTAAATCTTTGCATGGTTCCTAATTGATGCACAACAATAGAAATGTAAATCTTTGCATGGTTCCTAATTGATGCACTATCATTGTATACAACAAGCAAACTCAAAATTTTATCGATGCTAAATGTGCATAACATATATGCGCTGAAGATTGATGAGTCTTCCCTGTCACATATTGACAAAGTTTATTTTCTGTGACTAAATGTAAATATCCTGCAATAATAGTAAAATAAGAATTGCTGCTAAGGAACAATCAAGAAACGCATAGGTTGAAAGGAGCAAAGGTCGTTTTTCCTAGAATCATAGATCACGTGATTGCCATTTGTCGATCATAAAAGAATTTTGAGTGTATAAGTACATAAGAATCAAGCATGTTTTGATAAATGATTAATTCATAATGCCCAAATGCATCGAAGTGCATGCCTTAATCTTTTAAGAGCTTTTAGAAGATGCGGAGAGGTTTATGCAACCTTCCTATATCTTTTTTTTCTTCTGAAAAGGAAGTTCAGCCTTGGCCTAATCTCCCGAACTTTAATTAAAGAAAAAAGAACATGTTACAAGTGAATGGGACTAGTGCCCTTGGGACCCCCCGAATCTAGCAAACCAGCGGTAGAACTTGCAGGTCTAAAGAGTTTTACAAAGGAGGTTAACAACCCTCCCATCCCCGGTGAGGGCCACTTGGGTTTAAGCTTGTTGTTCTCGATGAGAAACACTTTATGATGCCTAAAAGGCGAGGACCTCTTACCATTGGAGATTCTTTTGCCTATGAGGAATAGCGACTACTCGATCGACCAATCTTTAGGAGGGTGTCCAAAGTTGTTGGCACATTGCTCCCTCCAAATCTTCTAGAGGGTTTCCCTCATATAGCATTCCACACTGTCGCTGAGAAGCTGATCGCTTTGCCAAGCAGTGCTCACTTCTAGGTGATTTGTGCTTGCAATCTCAAAATATTCCCAATGGATGGCCAGAGCAGGAGAGACTTGGGGCAAGCGAAGAATATGTGACCCAAATCCTCAAAGCTACACCTGCATCACTTACACCACGACAGAGACCCACAAATTTTTTTTGCCTTAAGGTTGTTCTAGATACCATGGTGGAGAATTCGCCACATGAGAACCGATTTTTGTATCTTGATGAGGTGATGCCAGATAGACATTAACTTCATATCCCAACGTAGCCTTGTCCAAGTCAGGCATCATTTCTTGTTCAACATGATATGATAGTTTGAGTTCACCTTAATTCTAGGAATTTTGGACTGGCAATTGTTGTTGTGCCACATAAGACCCTCATGGCACGACAGATCCTACCCAATGAGGATTCGGGTTTTTTGAACATTCCCAAGCAAGGCATCTACTCTAAAGGAGAGTCCATTCTTCATAGTTCAGTGTTATTTTGGGGTCTATGTCCTCAAAATTGATTCACTAGCAAGTTTCTTGTTTCCAGAGGTATTTCCAATGTCTGAAATCCTTGTTCTAGAGCCTCTTAGCATTATGGAGGTTCCAAGATGCCACATCCTTGATGCCCGAGATTGGAAATATGATTGATTCATTTTGTCTGATATTGGTCACCCATGTCCAATCTTCTCTAACTCTGACAAATTGTTTGAACTTGTTCCCACTCTACCACAAGGAGCACAAAAGGTTCGAGCCTTAAGGAGAAACCAGAACTAGGGAGAATAAATGGGTAAGGAGGTCCGAATCCTTCCAAGCTGGGAGTCCCACTAGCTTAATCATGTTCTTATTACTAAAAATGAGCTTGGCCCAAGAGGTCTCACAATTGCACCAAGCCTTGATGATCCATTTTGCCGCCAGCTTATCAGCCATGCCTTTAATATCCATAATGCCTAGACCCTAAAACTTTTTGGCTGATGCAAGTAGACCATTTAATATTAGTAACCCCTCTTCTATTGTGGTCGCCCATCCAAAGAAAGTTTCTACAAATTCTTTCCAATTTGCTAAGTTCTTGATCTTTCGACCTCTAGGAAGAGAGAAAGTAGATGGTCAAGGAGACAAGGAAGGTATTAATTACCATGGCACGACCTTCCAGGTTGATTTGCATGCCCTTCCAATATGCTAACTTGTTGTCTAGTTTGGAACGGACCCGATTCCAATGTTGCTCCATCGAGACAACAAAACCTATCAAAATATCGAGAAGGCAAAAGGCCTGACCCCTGTGGATAATTTGACAACCATGGTAAATAGTAGTTGGGGTGCAGGTCCTAAGATGACTCTGAAAGTGGTTTTGGAGTGGTTGATTTTAGAACTAGATGCCTCACAGAAAGTGTCGAGGCACCTCCAAAAGGTCTCATTGCTGCTGAGGTCATTGTGCACAAATGTGTTCATGTCATTTTCAAATAGTCTCATGATCATCTGACCATGGTTGAAAGGTAGAGAGAGACCTTTAATATGGCCCATTTCCATATGATGTTGCACGAGACGGCTAAGCCCTTCGATGGAAATAGCGAATAGTAGAGGGGCCAAAGGGCATCCATGTGCTGACAGTATACGGGAAGAAGCAAGTACAAGCATACACGCAGATCTAGCACTAAGGCAACCCTTTATTTTTTTCAAAACCCTTACACCATTTAAAAGTGATTCTCATCACTAAAAACCCCTGTAAATACCATTTTCATCTTTTTGTAGCTCCATTTTGTACAAGACGAGGAGTCCTCAAGCTTGAGGAGCCTTAGAAGTAGTTGCCTGCCAATTTTCATATTTTTTAGATCTGGTTTGAGCCCTCAAATAAGCCCTGGAACCTAATTTTTAACTAGGCCGGACACTAGGTCTGGACAGGGCCAAAGCTAGTCAAAAACTATAAATAGAGCTAGAGAGCTCATTTTTGGGAGCTTCTTGTAGTTTTGAGCTTGTATGAGAACTTTGTTGCAATAGAAGTGATTCCATTGTCTTACTCTCTTTGTTCTTGCCGTGTGTGCGCGTGTGTGTGTATGTGTGTGCATGTTAGTGTGCTTCTCACTCACACATTTGTTCCTTCACTTGCTCCAGGTCTTCATACCATCCTCATGTCTTCCCGGATTGACATTAAAGGAGGTGCTACTCATCACTGAGCTACACCAAATTTTGGCGCCGTTGCCGGGGATTCGAGCTTTGAGGACGAGCGTGTGATGGTAAGACGTAGAGAGGACGCGTTGGAATGGTAAGTAATAGGTAAATTTCTATTTTTTCTCCATCTCCATCTCCATCTCCATCTCCATCTCCTTCTCCACTTCATATTCCCTCTTCCTCTTCATTTCCCTCATTTGCTTTGTGCGAGTTTGAGAGAGAGCGAGCGTGTGTGTTCTTGTTTTGTGTGTTTTTGCATGTTTCTTGCAGGTTGTAGCTCCATCATCATCTCCAGCAAGCTCAGCAGGTACGGATTTTGTTTGCGCGAGCCCCGAGGCGTCGAGCTCGAGCTATCGGGACACTTCAAAAACTTCATCCAATCACGATTCTGAGTGCATCACGACACTGCGCAGGCCTAGAGCTCGCAGGATCACTAGACAGAACAGAAAAATTCGCCATAACTTGACCTATCGTGACACCTCACGAGCTATCGCGACACCTCACGACCTATCGCGACACTTGGGAGTATCGTGACACCTCACGAGCTATCGCGACACCTCACGACCTATCGCGACGCTTGGGAGTATCGCGACACCTCACGACCTATCACGACACTTGGGAGTATCGCGACACCTCAGGAGCTATCGCGACACCTCACGACCTATCGCGACGCTTGGGAGTATCGCGACACCTCACGACCTATCGCGACACTTGGGAGTATCACGACACCTCACGAGCTATCGCGACACCTCACAACCTATCGCGACACTTGGGAGTATCACGACACCTCACGAGCTATCGCGACACCTCACGACCTATCGCGACACTTGGGAGTATCGCGACACCTCACGAGCTATCGCGACACCTCGGAGTATCGTGACACCTCGACCTATCGCGACACACCGACCCCACGACCCATCGCGACACCTCGGATTATCGCGACACCTCGACCTATCGCGACACACCGACCCCACGACCTATCGCGACACCTCGACCCGACCTATCGCGATACACAGGCTTAACGCATAAATTTTTAGGATAACTTGATTGATTAAAATTGGGGTACTTTTTGGGGCTTAATCTTGGACACATTGGGAGGATATAAGAGCCTTAGGAGTGGGCAAAAGACCTAGAAACCAGGGAGGAATTTCCTGAACCCTGAGAGCCTGTTTGGACCCCTAAGTGCCTGAATGGTCATAACTTCACCATACGAACTCCGATTGATGAGATTTTGGTCTCGTTGGAAAGCTTGTTGAAAATCCTACGTGGACCTCGACTAGTTTTTTGTAGAATCATACGTGGAGTTTTAGAACATGTATTTTCAAGTTGGCCTTTAGGTGAGACTAGGTGGTCCTAAGATTGAGGGGTACAGTGAGTTACTCTAGGGGGGACTGCAAATATTGATGTGTGTCTTTCAATTACTTGTGGTAATAGAGCTATACTGACTGGTGAGCTTTTGCAGGAACATTGTGTGCACTCAAGGCAATCCAAAGCATGCTAGCAAGGGTGAGTACCAAGCTTGGGAGAAGGCTTCCTGGGCTTGTGCAGAAATTTGAGCAACCAGAGGATTAAGGTTGGAAGTTCTCTCAACCCTCCTTTGTCAATTCCTAGCCTAGGCTAAGTACGACTTAGGTGTGGTAATTAATTAGGGCAACGCTAGGCACGAATTAAGTCCAAGAGAATTAATCAACCAAGTGCAAGAATTAAGTAGGTCTTAAGTGCGAAAACCCTAAGGGACAAAAGGTAAACTGGAGTCGATCACTTATCAAGTGCGAAATTCACTTAAGTACTCCTGACGACGTGATTTCAGACAAGATCATAAACATAATATTCAACTCAAAAGAACAAAGTGATTGGTGCAAATTAACCTGTAACGAGAGTGTGCTTGGGTCCAAGGGGGTAGATAAATCAGGCATATGAACCTTAGATCAGGCACACACTTAGGACGAGACAGACAAAGCCTCAGATCTTCTGAAGCTAGTGTCAATCACACTGCCAGGTCTTGGGCCCAGCAGTTGAGTGATTACCCATACACTCCTAGATCAGAAACAAGTGATTCTGAGATGTCCTATCACATGGAGAGACCAGTAGATAGCTGGTGGCTTATCTAGAAAAGCCAGAGGGACCTTACAAGACTCAATTGGAATACATCAGGACGAATCGTCTAGGTGCTCGCATCTACGAAGACGGACTGAGAAGATCTGTGGTCCAAATTAAGAACCCCGATCAACCCCATGGACTAGAACACCCGGTAGTGAAGTTTGAGAATGGAGCATACCTAGATAAAGAAGGGACTATATATGTAGTCACCACTCTTCCTGATAGAACTGATGAGTTTGGAAATGTGATTGCAGAAACCGATATGGGTGATATAGAGCAAGGAAATTTAGAGAAAGAGCCGGGAACTCCCCGCGGTAAATCAGTCTTGACCAGAATCATGACTCCAGAATGGATTCCACAAGATAATAAAAGCATAGATTTGCTTTTAAATCGAGAAACCGATGAGGCCTTTTGGAGGTATAAGCCTACCTTGCCTCATGAAGTAGGTGCTCTCACAATCTATGAGTTTAAAGACCCTGATAGCCCAGGCAAAGTAACCTACTTAGACAATATATCAGAGAGGATCTTTGTGGTCACCGAGCATGGCAGACATGCCTAAACATGGAAGGGTGAATTTGTTTTTCCCCAACCTCGGACTAATGTGTCATACAGTCACCAAGGAGCTGGGACCTCCCAAGCTCATGGAGCTCAAAGAGATAGAAGTAGAGACAAACCTGAGGTAAGTTTTGCCAACTCCCTGGGAAGAGAAAGAACGGGAACGGAAAGGAATAGAGTGGAACCTGAGGGACATAGAACCCCATGGAATCAAAGGAATGCTGATGATTTTCCTTTGCCAAGGCCGAGAGAACACACTAGGACCCTGCGACCAACTCAACTGGTGAAGTCCATGAAGAATTACTTCGATGGCACTGGAGACCCTTATGACCATAGAGCGAAGGTACACCAACCACACTACACAAGACTGCCCATATAACAAACAAACTGTTAGGCAAAATTACCCTCAGCCATATCCACAACAGGGTAGATACCAGAATCAGTACCCACCACAACAATACAACAGACCACAACAAACTTATCAGCCACCCTATCAAGGGCAGCAGAGACCTCAACCAGTCCTACTACAACAACCCCCCGCTCCAACCAATGTGATCCCAGTGAAATATGCATCTGCTGAAGAAAATCCGAATAGAGCCATAGTCCCAGTCACCCCATTGCTATCAGACAGTGATCCAAGTGACCATAGTTTTGACTCCACACATATTGATAGCCCACAGGCTTACTACATGCAGTCACCCGAGCATAACGATTCATACTATTATGAGGACCCAAGTGAAAATAGTGGGGAGCCTGAGTATGCCAACGTCATGTACACAAACCCCAACTCTAGACCTCCACCTAGGCAAGTACAACCCCCATTCCCTAGAGGACCATGCTTCAGATGTCAGGGAGATCACCTGATACGTGATTGTCCACTGCCTGCCCCTACACAACCTTAACCAGTAACAATTCAGGGTTTCTGTCAAGACTGCGGGAAAGAGCATCTCCTACGAGATTGCCCAAAGAACCCTAATAACATGCCTAAAATCACTCCTATCAATGTTGTTGGGTTAGTGGTAGACTCCACAGGGAGTGTGACTTCCACTGCACCTGTGCAAGTGATCACAAGAGCCCAAGCTCTACAGCAAAACCAAGGTGTTGGTCAGGAAAAGAGCCCCGAGGTGAGTGAAACAGAGAGCATAACCAAAAAGAGGACTAGAGCCTGGAAGGATAGTCATGAAAGAATGAAAAGGCAATGGGCAAAAAAGATGAGCGAACTTGAAGAAAGCTTGAGAGAAACCAAAGCAAAGATAAGTGAACTCGCATCTCAAAACCACTCTCACACCACCCCTCCACCACCTCTCCCTTTACCCGCCAATCCACCTTCTTCCATTCCCCAACCTTTCAATACACCACCCTTAACCCACCCACCACCCAGAGTAGGATCCGTCCTAGCCGATCCCACTCCCGAGGACCTAAACATGATGCTTAGAGCATATCAGGCCAGAATCCAAGAAGGGCCAAACGTAACTGATCATGAAAAGTGTTACCCTAGAGCAGAACTAGAGCTAGAACGAACCAAAATTTGTGCTAAGATGGTGGAATTGGCTCAGACTATGTTTGAAGCCAATCGCCTCTTTAACATCTCTAGTTCAGCTAAGACGCAGTTACACTTTGATGGACTGCTAGAATGAATAGAGAGGCTAATTGCACAATCAGAAAAGGAACCCGCCTCTCAAAATAAGGGCAAGGCAAGTGAGAACGTGAGCCTACCTCCCCAGGAAGCCTACGTGCCTAACTCTACGGAGCCAGACACATCATCTTCTATGAATCAATTCACACCAGAATTCCTACGAGAGATTCAAGAAGACAAATGGGCTAAAGAAAGTGAAGTCCCTCCTCCCATTGAACTTGTGGATGATGCACACGAGCAATTCCCACAGGACATCCCATCCATTTATGAGGATCATGAGAGCATCCACTCTCAAGAGAGATTAGACTTTGAGTCTAATTCTCTACAAGAATTACCACATTTCACACGCCCATGGGAAACCAAGTCTACTTGTCTGAGAGCGCCCACAGTCATGATAAGAAATGAAGATTCTATCATACCTAGGAATATAGAGGTAGTAAAGAACACTAAAGTGCAGTGCAATCTCACTTTAGAAGAGCTACTCAAAGTTAAGCCAGAAGTGTGGGAACATGTAGCCAAACAAGTGCCAGACATAGCAAAATCGCGCTCCCAAGTAGGATCTCATAGAACAGTGCCTGAAATACCATTGGACAAGATAGGAGACATGAGTGAGGGCGAAGAGGGAAACACATATCTTCCTATCACCCATCAAGGATACACCACTAAGGCCATTCTAGACTCAGGTGCAGGTGTTGCAATTGCTACTACTTCCCTATGGAAGCGTTGGGGCAAGCCAGCACTCAGACCCACGAGGATGAAATTGCAAATGGCCGATGGTCATATAGAGAGACCCTTAGGATTGCTAGAAGGAATAACTCTCACTACATGTGGTGTTGAGCTCGAGCATACATTTGCTATATGTGATTTTAGCAAAAATCATGCCTATGAAATGATCTTGGGAAGACCATTTATGCTACAGTTGCAAGTGGTACAGGACTGGGGAACCAACTCCTTGTACCTGCAACACTTAGGTGTTACGACCAAAGTGAATCTCAAAGATTACTCTCATAGAGATGTCCCTCCTATCCAATGGAATCCCATCCATAGAGCCAAAGATGATACGGAATTTGTGCATTCCATAGGATCAGGATCCTCATGGATGCATGAAGACACCCACTTATGGATGTGCAAAGTGGCAGTAGAAGAAGAGAAAAGGGAAAAAGCAGAGAGATAGGTGCAAAAGAAACACATAGATCAATTCAAGACGCATCCTATGCGCCGGTAGTCTTTCCTGACGAGGAATTTGAACCCCACGGCTGGGCAGAAATCCTAGCAACAATGGATGTAGCCATCAATGAAGAACAATGGACACCTCACTGTGATGAAGATGGCTATGACATTTCAGTCTTCTCCATAGAGCCAATCATGGGAGATGCAGTTTTAGAAGAATGCGAACCTAGCACTGATGCATTTGAGGATGCGAGTGACTCTGATCTAGAGTCAATCATTATGGACCCACCTTTTGCATCAGATGAAGAATACTTCTATGAAGTAGAATTTCAACCCCAGAGACACGGAGAGCATACAAATGAGGTGAGGTTAGCCACACAAGTAGCTACTAAGAGCGGAGGAAAGAAAAGAAAGAAGAAGGAAGTCACTCCGGAGGCAGAAGAATCCTTGTTTGAGGTCCTTGAAAACTTTAAAAAATATGAGATAGACGATAGGAGAGTCATGATAAGAATGCCTAAACGTGAGGCACAAGCAGGAGAAGCCTATGATAGCAAGGAAACTACCAAAAAAATAGTAGTGGCCCTAGAAGAAGGAGAGGAGAGATGCACGTACATAGTCCATGACCTGACGGAAGACGAAGAGCACGAATTGATAGCCTTGCTAAGAGAATACAGAGATGTATTCGCTTGGAGCTACAAGGATTTGAAGGGTGTTGACCCAGACATATGCTCACACACAATTCCCATGACCTCAGATGCTAAACCCTCTAAGCAAAAGCCATACACATATAATGATAACTTTGCTGCTAAGATCAAAGCAGGAGATAGATAGACTGGTTGATGCCGGATTCATCTATGAAATTGAGCACACTGAGTGAGTATCCCCCATTGTAGTGGTGCCCAAGAAAAATGGGAAACTGCGTGTGTGTATTAACTTTAAAAAAGTTAATGCCGCCACGATTAGAGACAGTTATCCTCTTCCTATCACTGAGCATCTATTAGAAAGGGTAGCAGGCAAAGAAGTGTACAGATTCCTAGATGGGTTTTTGGGCTACAATCAAGTAGCCATTGCTCCAGAGGATCAGCATAAGACGGCTTTTGCCACGGAGTGGGGCATATTTGCCTTTCGGGTAATGCCATTCGGCCTGACTAATGCACCTGCTACCTTTCAAAGATTGATGTGCCATGTATTTAAAGAGTTCCTGAGGAAGAACTTAGAAGTCTATGTTGATGATCTTTGTGCTCATTCTAACATTAGACAAACCCATATTCCTGAACTCAGACAAATCTTTGACAAATGTAGAGAATATCAGGTCTGCTTGAACCCCGAAAAGTGTGTTTTCATGGTCAGGCAAGGCAAAATTCTAGGGCACATAGTGTCTAAGAACGGCATATCCACTGACGAAGAGAAAGTGAGAGCCATCGCAAAACGTCAAGGAAGTACAGGCTTTCATGGGACATTGTGGTTACTACCGTCGATTCATCCACATGTATGCTGTCATCGCAAAGCCCATGTACGTACTTCTAACTAACTTTGAGTGGACTGATGACTGTGAGAATTCCTTCCAGGAGCTTAAACGAAGATTATGTTCAGCGCCAATCTTGACCACACCAGATTGGAACAAGCCATTCCATGTTCATGTAGATGCCTCCAATTATGCTATTGGATGTGTACTCGCACAACCTATGGGTGAAGGTAATCTGGATCTCCCTATTGCCTATGCCAGTAGACAATTGAATGCTGTTGAACGGAACTATACAACCACCGAACGAGAAGGATTAGGCATGGTGTACGCGGTTAAAAAGTTTAGACATTATTTTCTTGCAAATAAGTTCAAATTTTTTACTGATCACCAAGCTCTACTGTACCTGGTAAACAAGCCATGTAATACAGGCAGATTAGTAAGATGGTTTCTCTTACTGATGGAGTATGACTTTGAGGTTGTGGTAAGGAAAGGGAAGACTCACTTAAGAGCAGACCATCTGTCTAGGCTCACATCTGGAGAAGCCCCACAAGGAGTATCCGATGACTTACCTGATGCTTACTTGTTCAATTTGGAAGTGGTGCCCCAATGGGCCAAGCCCTTAGTGCCAGTACTTACATATGGACCTAATCATCCAATAGTAAACACACAGGATAAGGAGGTAGTCAAAGCTCAAAAGTACCACATCATGGCTGGAAGTATGTACAAGCACACGGATCAAGGAATCTTGGTGTGTTGTGTAGAAGAGGACGAGTACGCTAAGTGGTTGCAATTAGCACATGTAGGTGCATTAGAGCAACACTACTCAAAACAACGAACCCTACAGACCCTGAGGAGACTAGGAGTGCATTGGCCGACTATGGAAGCTGATGTCCAGAAGTTGTGCAAGGAATGCCCAATCTGCTGCACTAAACAACCTGTGGAACATGCCACTCTTTATCAAGTGTCCATAGTGCCAGATTGGAGTGAACCCCTAGTATCCTTCTTGAGGACAAAAACGTTCCCTCAAGATATGACTTTGGCCAGACAAAGAAGTTTGGAACAAGAAGCCTTGGATTACACCATTATTGGTGATAATTTATACAAAAGGGGTAAAGATGGTTACCTAAGACTGTGTGTTCATGAGAGCGAATACCTCAAGATATTAGAGACTGCTCACCAAGGTGTAGCAAGAGGACACTTCGGTCCAGATAGGGTGATCAAGGCAATTCTATTTGCAGGATTTTGGTGGCTGACCCTTCACATGGATGCACATACCTATGTGAAGAGGTGTGACATCTGTCAACGAGCTCAGCCTCCTATACGCAAAGATGAGATGCCACTGAAACCCATGATGGGTGGACGAGCATTCTCTAAGTGGGGAATAGACTTTGTTGGTCCTATTAATCCCCCAGCTAAGGGCTCACATGCTGAGTATATCATTGTTGCCACTGACTATCTAACCAAGTGGGTAGAGGTAAAAGCCACAACAAAGAACGATGCACAAACAACAGCTAAGTTCTTATTTGAGAATGTATTCACAAGATATGGGCTACCTATAGAGCTGGTAAGTGATAGAGGCACTCACTTCTTGAATGAAGTTATTGAAAACCTGCTCCAAGAGTTCTTGGTAGTGCATAAGAAGTCTGCCCCCTATCACCCCCAAGCTAATGGCCAAGCCGAAAGCACCAATAAGATCCTATGCAATGTATTGACAAAATTAGTGAACAATAAACGCTCTGATTGGGACAAACAGCTACACCATGCTGTTTGGGCATACCGAGTCGCCTACAAAACGGTACTCCAAGCCACCCCCTTTCAGATGGTATTTGGCCAAAATGTCGTGCTACCGTTGGACTTCTTAATACCTACATTGAAAGTAGCACAAGAGCACGAATGGACGGGTCATGAACTCTCCTCTAGACTGTTTGACCGTGAACGATTAGGAGAAACAAGACTGAGAGAAGCTGCAAGGATATATGCAGCTAAGAAGAGACAGAAGGCATACTTTGATGCCCATGTGAAGGATAAGGGCTTGAAAGCAGGAGATCTAGTTTTAGTCTACACATTGAAACAACACGCAAGGAAGCTAGAAAAGAGAGGGTACGGACCTATGATCATAAATAGGATCTCCACAAGTGGAGCTGTACAACTAGCCACATTAGAGGGTGATGTTCTCCCAAACTATATTAGCGGATGCAGAGTCAAGTTGTATCAAGAACCCCTCACAGAGGAAATGCTACGTCAACTCAATATGGCTAAGCAACGTAAGGAGGAGGAAAAATGAATCCGAGAAGAAGCACAAGCAGAGGCCTTAGAGCGCATCAAACGAATGAAGTTGAGGAGACAAGGGAGAGATCAGCCTATGATCGATGCTCAAGAGCCTCCAGGCTATCACATGGCCATGTGTGAGGCTTCAGGTGAACGTACCCATAGGATAGGGGATTGACGACCTTTTGTGACCCTAGAAATAGGACAAAGAGACAACACAACAAGCGTGAGAGCTTTAATTGATTCAGGAGCACCCACAAGTGCAGTTCGGCTTTCTTATTGCCAGCAGCTGTAATTGGAGGTAAAACCCCTAGAAGCATATCTGATAGGATTAGGAGGTGTTGAAACCCCTTGCATGGGAGAGGTGGAACTTCCCCTCTACATACAAGAGGTTCTCATGCCAGCAAAAGTGCTAGTATGTGAAGACGAGGATCTTACCGAACCTCTGGTCTTGGGCCAAGACTGGATCTATGATCACTCAGTCAACCTCAACCTAAGAAGTGGACTTCTTCAGGCTTGGGTAGGCCAAAGCCGTCTTACAATTGCATTAGAAAATCAAGCACTCAAACCAATAGAACAGGCACCAACTCCTGGTCCCTCCAGGAATCCACATAAAGATAATGATGCTGTTCTTGTCCAAAGTTCTATGGTGCAGAGGATTGTCAATCTTACCAAAGGTACAAGGGTCAATGAGAAGTTCGTAGCTGGGCCAAAGGAGATTCTAAACATGTAGACCAAACATCATACAACACAAAGGAGGCCGTTGATCAAGAGGCAGGAGCGCCAACTAGTGCAACATGGAGTACCTCGTGGCGCGAAGCAGATCTGGATACGCAAGGATGGAAAACCCACAACTCTAATAGCAGACTCTCAAGGAGGCAACAAACAAGCCACACCATCACGGACACAAGTGAAGGAGTACCCTAGGCAACTTCCTAGGAGCACCACGTCTATTTGGGTCCCTAAACGGTTAATGACAGCTAGCCCCAATGCTAGACACATATGGGTGCCCAAGGCCTGTTTACGAGCCCAAATAGCTCCAACTCTAGTTATTGGCATAATTCACCACTCACAATTCCCCTCGGCTAACAACGCAGGAACTCTACCTAAATACCATCCCGAACCACACTTAGTCAAACCGAGGAATGTCTGGAAATGGGTGCCCAAAAGGTCCCAAAGCCATCACACTCTAGTTCATAAATCTCTACCTGTCTTTAGCTCTAAGAGCTACGAATCCCCTATCAAAGTTTGGAGACTTAAACCATGTATCAAACCCCCTGACCCAATTTTGTAAATACATCCACTCTGACATAGGTGCATTCTGAGTCCATTGCACAACCAAAGTATGCATCTAGAATACCAGGAGGAAATGAAGAAATTTGAGTTAAATACTACCGTAATAAGGGAAGCCCTTCAGATGTATGGCACCCATGTGCCTTCGGATCGCGATCCCTTGATACCAGAGTCAATGAAGAGCAACAGAATCAAGAAGTTGAAGGAAATGTGTGCCCTCACCCCTAACATCGCCATACCTCTGTGAATGTGCCTTCAACACTTCGCCTTTCCAGCACAAGACCGCTTTACCCAACCTCACAAGAAGATATTGTATGGATTATATCTAGCAGAGACTGGAAGCTTGCCCATTAAGATGCCTGTATGGATTCTGGACCAATTGTATGAAGCAGGCAAGCGGGGTGTGTTGGAGCAAGTCTATGACAAGCCTAAGTATTGGCTTGAGTCTCACAAAGTCTTAGAAAAAGCCTTAAAATGAAGACTATGTAAAGTTCACTTGTGAACTACCTCTTGTAACTTTTGAAGAGTTTACTTAATGTAAAAGTAAGAGAATCTTAAGTGGTTGAGCCCACATGATCAAGAATGGAAAGAGGAGCCACGAATTCGTGATTTGTGGTAGGTAGAGAATCAAATCAATCATTGATTGATTGGAGAGTGATTGAGGGAAGTTAGCCTCCCAAACTCAACTATAAATAGATGGCAGTTTTAGTCGTGGTTAGAGAGACCTATGTGAAGACCTCCAAGAGCTGAGCTTTATGCCATATCAAGGTGTGATTACAAGGCACACATATGTATCAGTAAGTCATTGTATTGTACAAGCAATATACTTTCATTTTCATGATTATTTGAGTTCATCTTTCCATGTTCTTGTGATGTGTACTACTCACTGCCATTACTTCAGTTTTTCTCAGTCAGCTTGCAGAGATTGTTTCTCTGCACTTGGTTCATCATTTTCAGTGATTTAACTTGGTAAAGTTAGCTCTATAAGTCTACTATATGCTCACAAATTTTCATGTCATTTGGATGTTGGAATCGTCATTTATGTTCATTTGAAGTCAACAGGGTATGTTCATCTTCACTTCTCTGTCAGGTACCCGACTTTTTCACTCATCTTGTCAGAGTCATTTCTCAGTGTTTACTCATTCAAATTCAGTGATTTTAAGCTTGTTGGATTCAGCTTACTGTCTAGTATAAGCATACAAATTTTCATGATCATTGGATTCTTACATCTTGAGTTATGTTAATTTTTCTACTCACTGGTCTATTTCTGTAGCAGCCCGTGAAAATCGGGATGATGTCATCACTTGTTAAAAGTCATTCTCAGTGTGTGGTTTGTTATTTTTGATGAGATTACTCTCTAAAGTTAGCTCTTTAAGCTACCTAGCCTTCCCCAAGAGGAATTAATCTAATTGCTGCTGTGCTCAGAGAATTATGTAAAACACTGGACAGGTGTATCAACCAAGAATAGCAAGTTTTCACCTCTGAGCTAACTCCAACTTATCTGTTTTGATCTATCTTTTTGAGAGTGATCTTCCAAGGTACATAGGGTGTCTAATACATCCATTGGCAAGCTAAAAGGGCCCACTATCTACTCCTGGAGTTCATTTGGCTGGTGTAGAGCAAAGATTTTGCAACACCTCTTCATCTTCAACACATACCTATCCATCTCTTCACAGTGGTATCAGAGCAAGGTTGGACAACATGGCAGATGGATTTCCTTCATCAATTGACAAATTGGACAGAGGTAATTACTCAGCTTGGTCATTAAGAATGGAAGCTTATCTCCAAGGTAGAAGTTTATATGGTTATGTGGCTGGAGATGAAGTTATGCCAAGTTTCAGGAACAAAAGTCAACCAACACAAGAAGAGCAAGAAAGATTGAGCACATGGTGCTCCAAGGATGCACTTGCAAGGTCTTATCTTCTCAACTCTATCTCAGATTTTTTGTTGCCTCACATTAGAAGTTGTAAGACATCTCAGGAAGTGTGGGATGCACTTGAAGCTTTCTTTTCTTCAAGTACCAAAGCTAGGAAGCATCAACTATGGCTGGATTTCACAACTCTCAAGAAGGCTCCCAAACAAAATGTGACTGATTTTGTCACAAAGCTCAAGGACATAGCGGATCGATTGGGAAGCATTGGAGAGGTAATAGATGAAGAGCAAATTGTAAGGCAGGTCATCAATGGCTTGAAGGCAGATGATAAGTGGGAAGCATTCACCACAGCTATGGATTTGTACATGGACATGCATGTACCTGATTTCAACACACTCATTGGACAATTACTTACTCAAGAGGCAAAGCTTATCAAAAATGGAGAAAGCTCTAAAGGTAATCAATCTTCAGCTTTATACACGGATAAAAGCAAGTCTAAAGATAACAAAGGAAAGGCAAAGAAAGTGGATGATGAAGCAGGTACATATCAAGCTAACTATGCAGGTAGAGGAAGACATGGCAGAGGTAGAGGAAGAGGAGGTAGACAAGGCAGGGGGAGATCCCAAGACTCCAACTCATGTTCTATTTGTGGATTAACTAATCATACAACTGAAAATTGCTTTAGGAATTCCAGGAATCAAAGAGGCAGAGGATACAATAGAGGAAGTTATGGCTACTCAAGAGGAAGGTTCAACAACTACCATGGCAACTACAACAACTACAATCATTCAAACTATCAAGGAGGCTACAAAGGAAGGAGAGACTACAATAACTACACAGAAGACTCAAACAAAGAGGATTCATTATTGATCATGAACATGGCTATGCCACAAGGTAAATCTGATGAGCATATTTTCTACATAGATTCAGGTTGTTCAAATCATGTGGCAGGAAATGTGGCACTCCTATCAGATTTAGAAGATCCAAGGAATAAGCATGAGGTACAAACAGGAGATGATACAAAACATCCTGTGGAGAAAATAGGCAATGTCAAAGCACCTGATGGAAACATCAACCTACTCAGTAAGGTACTCTATGTCCCTACCATTACAAAGAATTTGATAAGTGTTGGGCAGATAGTAGAGAAAGGGTTGCAAGTCAGGTTCACAAAGGCAGGAGCATTTGTTGAAGATCCAAGTCAAGGATTCAGAAGAATTGCAAAAGGTGAAAAGACAGGTAGATTGTTCACATTTGAATTACAGGACACTAGAAACATTGCTCTCTTTAATTATGGCAGTCAGACACTCACAGAATTGGAAGTATGGCACAAAAGGTTAGCACATATTGGTGAAAGGTCATTAAAGCAAATTTGCAGGGACCAAAGTGTACTTGGACTCCCTAACTTGTCAAAACAACATATGATTTATAAGTGTAGTGCATGTCAGTTTGGAAAGTCTCACAGGTTACCATTCATGAAGAAAGGTTATATGCATGGAGATCTCTTGGAGTTGGTTCATACAGATGTATGGGGACCAAGCAAGGAAGCTTCAATATCAGGATCAAGGTATTATGTTTCCTTTATTGATGATTGCAGCAGATGGACTATCCTATTCTTTATGAAACACAAAGATGAAGTTTTTTCATGTTTCAAAAGATATTTGGCTCTTGTGGAGAATCAAACAGGTAAATCACTAAAAAGGCTAAGGTCAGATGGAGGGGGAGAATACTTCTCCCATGAGTTTGATTCTTTTCTTCAAGAAAGAGGAATCAAAAGAGAGGTAACTACAAGGTACACTCCTGAGCAAAATGGAGTGGCAGAAAGGAGGAATAGGACAATTGTTGAAGTTGCAAGGTCTATGTTAAATGAAAAGCATTTACCTAATTACTTATGGGCTGAGGCTGTATCTACAGCCACTTACTTGATTAACAGGTTGCTTTCAAAATCCCTTGATGGGATGACTCCATATGAGGCTTGGAATGGAAGAAGACCAAGTTTAGATCATTGTAAAATTTTTGGATGTATTGCTTTTGCTTATGTTCCTTCACAGGTTAGAGGCAAGATGGATCCAAAAGCAGAAAGGTGTGTATTTATTGGATATGACAACAATCAAAAGGGCTACAGGTTATACAACCCTACCAACAAAGGATTCTTGGTAAGCAGAGATGTAGTTTTTGATGAGAACAATTCATGGTATGAAGATTCATGCAGGAAGATCAATTTACCATATGATCTTGAAGAAGATTTTCCAAAGCTTGGTAGAGAACAATCAAAGATTGAAGAACAAGACACCTCAGAGGATGATGAAGAATGTCAGATGGAAAAGATCAAAGCATGGAAGTCTAAAGGTAAAGCAAAATTGCAGGAACTTGGACATGAGGAAGAATCATCACATCATGGCCTAAGAAGATCTATGAGGGAAAAGAAAAAACCAGAAAGGTATGGGTTTGACACCTCATTAGTAACTAAACATTCTATCTACATAGCACAGGACATAAACCAAGAGGAGCCATCATCATTTGAAGAGGCCAAAGCAAAAACAGAATGGAAGCATGCAATGAAGGAAGAGATTGAAGCACTCGAGGAAAACAACACTTGGGATTTGGTGCCCAAGACTTCATCCATGAAGGTAATAGGCTCAAGATGGGTCTATAAACTCAAGAAGAATTCTGATGGTTCCATTAACAGGTATAAGGCAAGGCTTGTAGCAAAAGGCTTTGCACAAACTCAGGGAATTCATTATGAGGAGACATTCTCTCCTGTGGCAAAGATGCCTACTATTAGGGTTTTGCTTAGTATTGCCTCTTCCAAGAATTGGAAGATACTTCAACTAGATGTGAAGAATGCATTCTTGAATGGTTGGATAACAGAAGAGGTATATATGGCACAACCATCTGGTTTTGAGAGTCAAGTTTATCCTGATTATGTGTGTAAACTTAACAAAGCATTGTATGGTCTCAAGCAAGCTCCAAGAGCTTGGAATTTCAGGCTTGTTTCATTCTTGCAGGACAAAGGCTTTCAACCAAGCAAAGCAGATCCTTCACTCTTTATTAAAAAGAGTAATTCCGAGGTCATCTACCTATGTGTATATGTAGATGATATTATATTGACAGGAAATGATGCAGATGGTATGAAGAAGATCAAAGATCAGATGAGAGAAGAGTTCAAGATAAGTGATTTGGGTTCACTTACCTACTTCCTAGGTTTGGAAGTTGTCTACAAAGATCATGGTTTGTTTCTCACTCAAAGAAAGTACATTAAGGACATGTTGGCAAAATTCAAGATGCAAGATTGTAAGATTGCAGGTACTCCAATGGAGGTTAATCACAAATTGAGCTCACATGAAGGTGAACTCATAGAGGACATCACATCATATCAAATTCTAGTGGGTAGTCTCAACTATGCCACATTGACAAGAGTAGATATATGTTACAGTGTGAGTGTGCTAAGTCAATTTATGCACACACCAAGGAAACCACATATGGATGCTGCCAAAAGGATTCTCAAGTATCTCAAAGGAACCATAAATGAAGGACTTTATTATCCTTATGTATCTGATTTAGGTTTGAAGCTATTTTCTGATGCAGATTGGGCTGGCTCCAAGGAAGATAGAAGGAGCACTTCAGGTTATCTTACCTTTGCAGGTTCAAAGCTTATTTCATGGTCATCCAAGAAGCAACCCACAGTTGCTCTCTCTTCTACTAAAGCTGAATACAGAGGTCTTGTCATAGCTACTCAGGAAGCTATGTGGATGAAGACATTATTCAAAGATCTTGGATTGGAGTTTGGAACTCCAACTATTTTTGGTGACAATATGAGTTCTATTCACTTGGCTGCTAATCCTATTTTTCATGCAAGGACTAAACATATTGAAGTTCATTATCATTATGTACGAGAGAAGATCCTAAGTAAGGAGATTCAAATATCATATGTGTCCACTCATCAACAATGTGCAGATATTCTAACCAAAGCATTGGATGGTACAAAGCTTTGCAAATTCAAGGCTATGATAGGTTTGCAGGTAATCTTGGAAGACTGAAGACCTCAAGCATACTTGGCTTGAGGGGGAGCTATTGGAGCAAGTCTATGACAAGCCTAAGTATTGGCTTGAGTCTCACAAAGTCTTAGAAAAAGCCTTAAAATGAAGACTATGTAAAGTTCACTTGTGAACTACCTCTTGTAACTTTTGAAGAGTTTACTTAATGTAAAAGTAAGAGAATCTTAAGTGGTTGAGCCCACATGATCAAGAATGGAAAGAGGAGCCACGAATTCGTGATTTGTGGTAGGTAGAGAATCAAATCAATCATTGATTTATTGGAGAGTGATTGAGGGAAGTTAGCCTCCCAAACTCAACTATAAATAGATGGCAGTTTTAGTCGTGGTTAGAGAGACCTATGTGAAGACCTCCAAGAGCTGAGCTTTATGCCATATCAAGGTGTGATTACAAGGCACACATATGTATCAGTAAGTCATTGTATTGTACAAGCAATATACTTTCATTTTCATGATTATTTGAGTTCATCTTTCCATGTTCTTGTGATGTGTACTACTCACTGCCATTACTTCACTTTTTCTCAGTCAGCTTGCAGAGATTGTTTCTCTGCACTTGGTTCATCATTTTCAGTGATTTAACTTGGTAAAGTTAGTTCTATAAGTCTACTATATGCTCACAAATTTTCATGTCATTTGGATGTTGGAATCTTCAGTTATGTTCATTTGAAGTCAACAGGGTATGTTCATCTTCACTTCTCTGTCAGGTACCCGACTTTTTCAGTCATCTTGTCAGAGTCATTTCTCAGTGTTTACTCATCCAAATTCAGTGATTTTAAGCTTGTTGAATTCCGCTTACTGTCTAGTATAAGCATACAAATTTTCATGATCATTGGATTCTTACATCTTGCGTTATGTTAATTTTTCTACTCACTGGTCTATTTCTGTAGCAGCCCGTGAAAATCGGGATGATGTCATCACTTGTTAAAAGTCATTCTCAGTGTGTGGTTTGTTATTTTTGATGAGATTACTCTCTAAAGTTAGCTCTTTAAGCTACCTAGCCTTCCCCAAGAGGAATTAATCTAATTGCTGCTGTGCTCAGAGAATTATGTAAAACACTGGACAGGTGTATCAACCAAGAATAGCAAGTTTTCACCTCTGAGCTAACTCCAACTTATCTGTTTTGATCTATCTTTTTGAGAGTGATCTTCCAAGGTACATAGGGTGTCTAATACATCCATTGGCAAGCTAAAAGGGCCCACTATCTACTCCTGGAGTTCATTTGGCTGGTGTAGAGCAAAGATTTTGCAACACCTCTTCATCTTCAACACATACCTATCCATCTCTTCACAGGGTGTGAGGAAGCATACATTACATGGCTACTGTGCAATCACCAGAATCATTTATAGATGTCTTGCATATGACGTGCCAATAGCTAGGGCCCTTAAATACTCACAACTGGAGTTTTTCAAGGGGCGGAAGTCAGGGAACCAACCTGCGAAACGAATGCGTGGATCACTCTCCCAGGTCATGATCCCTCACGAGGCCACAGCCGATGCTCCCCCTAGAGAAGAAGCCCAAGTAGCACCTTTCACGGTACATCTCCAAGGAACTCAATTAGGGGGCGTGGTACAGCCCACCCCATCTGCCCCTCCACTACCGACCGATGCCGAGTTTGCATCTATGGCCACCTTAACTAAGGATCCCAATTTTGATTTTGAAAGCTTCCTGTAGACGGCACAGTTATCTGATAGTGAAGATTTTCCTGACAATGCCGATCCGGGACCATCATTCCGAAGAGAGCAGCCACAGGGCGAGGCAAGCAGGGTACATTGGGGAGATGAGGCACAACATCCTCGTGATCCAAGCACACAAAATCAGGAAGAAGAACGGGGAAATGAACCAGAGGAGAGTGAAGAGGAGGCCCCTGCCCACACGGCACAACTCAAACGGCTATACAAGACAATCAAGCAGGTACAGAGAAGACATAAGATGACAGAAGAGGCGAATAGAGCTCTAGTGAACCAAATGCTTCAAGCCGAGAATGTCGACTCACATTTTGTTGAATCATTGAATCTATTGGCGGAGACATGTGGGATCGGGGAAGCATTGAGGAAAATGGTCTATCAGGAGAACCCTACCTATGATCAACGAAGGATTGATACATGGCCACGATGAGGAAAAATGATTCAAATGGAAGTCTCTACTGCCTTGCCTACCACAATTTCAGAGGATGTTCACATGACGAGCCCAAGTCCCACTGACGAACAAGATGTAAATACACAGGTACCATCTCCACCGTCACCTTCCATTCAACCCTCAGAACCCTTCTCCACTAGTCTTTCTGAACAACCAATATCCACCCATCATGAAACCATTGTACACACCTCTGTTTTTACATCCTTCCCTTTACCCACATCCATCACTTCCACCCAAATTTTTGAGCCTCACACCGGTCATCCTGCCACCGATCAAACCATAATAGGTCACCCTTCCTATCTCCCCGCCCTTGGACAACCACTTGCCACTAGCCAGACCGTATCCCATCCTTTTCCATTCACCCACACCCAAACCCTATCCACCACTTCCCTAGTAACTGCCTCATACTCAACCCAAGTCACACAAACGTCATTCTGGACAAACCTTGTAAATATCCTCCAACAGGTCGAAACTATAATAAAAAGTCCCTTTCCCAACCCCACTCCCCCACATTCACTGCCACCACTAACACACCACCTACCGTTCCCGTATTCACAATTCACACTCCACACACTCTCACATCCGATCCCATGGATATTTCACCATCCACAGGAGCACCCACCACCACGTCTGTTCCACCATCAGCACATCTCACTTCACTCATAGGCACATCATCCACTTTTCCCTTTCCCACATAGTCATGCACTAGACACCATGGTTGAAGCGGCCACTCAAGTTAAGCAAGAGTATAAGCTATTAGAAGAAAATAACACAGAGCTGTGCAATCTCTCGGCTCAACTCCAAGCACGAGTCGATGCCTTGGAACTAGGTAATACAACACTACAACACCAGGTGACTGCCCTCCAACACTGGAAGACAGAACTCGAAGCTAAGTATGCAGAGACAGGCAAAGCTATGGAGGAACAACTCAGAGAACAAATGGGCCGCAATGCGAGACTTCAACGCAACATGGCCCTACTACATCGCCATCTAGCAGCGGCTCAAGAAGAGAACCGAAGGCTACAACAACAAAACCAGGAGAACCTAGAAGCAGCCATGGAAAACACCCCGGGAGCACCTATAGACCCTGCAAAATTCCAGGTTGTCCCCTCAGAGCATATTCAACAGGTTTTAGAAGGTTATGCGACCCTCTTGGAAGCCCATGATCAGTTGGCAGACCAGATAAAGGAACTACAAGGATCCAAAGTACTGACAACACACCCACCCACACCTAAAGAGACGGTCGATGCCGCTACTTTGCCAGAACCTGAACCTTCAACCAACAGTGAGGTACTTGAGCTACGACAACAGGTTGCAGAACTAAAAATCAAGTTGTTACAGTATGAACGACCTCCCTCTCCACCTGATCAAACCATAGAAGAAGAAACAGTAGTCATTCCAGTGGAGGAGACATTTGAAGAAAATTATGAGCCTCAACCCCTTCCAGGAGGCAGAATTACAAAGGAAGGCCAAGACACATATGAGGAGCCCCCATCGGCATGGATGAAGCAGGTAGAGGAGATGGGCCACACTCACGAAGAGCGTGTTGCAACTCAGATGCTAGCCATGACAACCATAGAGGAAACCATACTCAAGTCTGAATATTTCTCGAACTTGGCTCCTAGGCGGTTGATAACTAGCTCAGAGTTACAATATAAACCTTATTTTGTATTGTTGGCGGACTACAATGCTGAGATCAAACGCATAACCAACAAGTACCCCTCTTTCGCAACACAGTTCGAACCCGAGGACATCCCAGAGGCAGCCAAAAAAGGGGCCATATTCCAGCCCATATGGAGGCAAAAGTTATTGGAGACCTATCCGAAAATGTTACGAACATGGGATCATGCTCCCATGCATCTGAAATATAACCCATGCTTTGGACCAGTGCAAAGAAGACGCTCCTGGAAAGCATTCACCATCAAGGTTCAGAACAATGTGAATTGCAAACAGTGGCTGAACTACCCCAAAATCGCACCACCAACAGGCCCACCTACAACAGCGTACATGATGGCCACCATCCGATATTGGCTTCCACGCCTCCACTCCATGCCAGATGTAGCTGCACAGGTGCTACTCAAGATATTTGATATGATGCAGGTTATGCTCAAAACCTTCCGCAATGTATGTAACATTCAGCCGCCGATTCCCGGCTTCATCAATGGTAATTATGACCTCCTGTATGATATGAGCACAACCCCAAGCATACGAGTTGCTTATGCATGGCACGCACGCATCAGATATCTCCCTGCCTGCTATAAGCAAACTTTCGACGACATGTTCACCATGGGATTTTGGGAAGCACATTCAGAGGTATTTGCACCACGACCAACCCACCTGCTGCAACTATTTGCGTGCGAGCAAACAATGCATTCAGAGCTCTACACTACGCCACAACCTAACATGCCTGGAGCAGTGAACTGGGATGCCCTCCAGAGCGATTTGGTCCAGGGACTACGTATAAAAGAACAAGAATTGGCAACCGACCTCCTGCAGAAGTACATCGATCAAACAGTGGAGCAGAGGTCTGTCAGAGGCGACAGACCCTGGGGGGGGAGAGTGTTGACAGTATACGAGAAGAAGCAAGTACGAGCATACACGCAGATCTAGCACTAAGGCAACCCTTTATTTTTTTCAAAACCCTTACACCATTTAAAAGTGATTCTCATCACTAAAAACCCCTCTAAATACCATTTTCACCTTTTTGTAGCTCCATTTTGTACAAGCCGAGGAGTCCTCGAGCTTGAGGAGCCTTAGAAGTAGTTGCTTGCCAATTTTCATATTTTTTAGATCTCGTTTGAGCCCTCAAATAAGCCCTGGAACCTAATTTTTAACTAGGCCGGACACTAGGTCTGGACAGGGCCAAAGCTAGTCAAAAACTATAAATAGAGCTAGAGAGCTCATTTTTGGGAGCTTCTTGTAGTTTTGAGCTTGTATGAGAACTTTGTTGCAATAGAAGTGATTCCATTGTCTTACTCTCTTTGTTCTTGCAGTGTGTGCACGTGTGTGTGTATGTGTGTGCATGTTAGTGTGCTTCTCACTCACACATTTGTGCCTTCACTTGCTCGAGGTCTTCATACCATCCTCATGTCTTCCCGGATTGACATTAAAGGAGGTGCTACTCATCACTGAGCTACACCATGCCTAATAGAACATTCCCTAGCAGTGTAGTAATCATCTTGGTGAATTTTTTACTATAGTCATCTTTAAGAGATTTAAGAACAAAGTCCCATTCTAGCCTATTATAGGCTTTGTTGAAGTTGATTTTTAGGAATACTACATCTTGCTCCAACTCTTGAACAAAATCAAGACCTTCCCAAATATCAATGATAGCTTCTAATATTGATCTACCCTTGATGAATCCTTTTTGGTCCTTGCTAAGCCACCTCTTCAAGTGATATGAAATTCTATTGGCAATTACTTTTGCAAGAATCTTGTACCCTATTTGAAGCATCATGATCAAGCACCAGTTTTCAATGCTATTCTTGTTAGCTTTTTTATGGATAAGCTTGATGAAACCATTGTTTAGGCATTCAAGGAGGGCACCAAAAGCTAATGCCTCTTGACAAACCAAGCGCAAAGGGGTGCTCACCACCTGTCTGAAAGACCTAAAAAATTCATTTGTGAGGCCGTCAGGACCTAGCCTTTTCCCATTGGGGAGTGTTGCTCTAGCACAATGGTAAGTACCACGTTAAGAAGCTTCACCTCCTTAATGTCAATCCGTGGGAGAGGTAGGAGTGATATGAAGATCGTGAACGTGAGATGATGTGAGAGTGAAGGTGAGAAGCACAAAGATGCACACACACATACACACACACAATGAAGAGACAAGCAAGACACAATGGAAGGTGGGAAATTAACTCTATTACTCAAGAATGCTCTTACAAGCTCAAACTAGCTCTATGCTCACACTAACCAAAATGAACCAACCTCCAAAATGAGCTCTCTAGCTCTTTTTATAGTTTCTAGACTAGTTTTGACCGGTTTCACATCTAGTGACCGGCCTAGTTAAAAATTAGGTCCTAGAGGCTATTTGGAAGGGTAAACGATGTCTAAAAATAACGAAATTTGGTACGAGTATTCTACCTAAGCTCCTCAAGCTCGAGGACTCCTCGGCTTGCACAAAATGGAGCTATGGATTACAAAATGGGGTTTTCTATGATACATATGTTACAATTAGTGATAACAATCACTGTTGAATGTTTGGAGAATTAATAAGAAATGTATTTGTTTGAAAAATTGATCCTCCTGGCTCCCTGCTCCTTCTTTACATGCTTCCGTGGCGTCTGTGCCTCTGGCTGCTTCCAACACCCCCCTCCCTCTCGCTTCTGTCGTCCCTGACAGAACCTTGTTGTGAGGTCTGCCGGATGTAGTTCTGTAGGAGGTCTTGAGCGAGGGTGTGCTCTGATATACGAATGCCTCGGGCTAGATCAGCCTCGAGTTTCTCCCAGTCGATAGGTTGTGGCTCGTCTGGTGGTGGGAGCTGATAATATGTGGAGTACACCATTCGTTCACAGGCGAATAATTGCAATAAGTGTGTGGGCCTGCTTATAAATACCTCTGAATGGTACTCCCAAAAGCCGGTGGTGAACATTTCTTCGAATGTCTGCTTGTAACATGCCGGTAGATACTTGATCCTGCAGTGCCAGGCGTAACACACCCGTAGCGATGGCGTTGTGCTCATATCATAGACTAAATCAAAGTTGCCATGCTCAAAGCCCGGGGTGTTAACATGGGGAGCCTTGATGCGTTGGAAGACTTTAAAGACCATCTGCATCATGTCAAAGATTTTGACAGTCATGTGCGCGGCAATATCATCCATATGTTTTAATCGAGGGAGCTAGTGGCGGATCGTCGCCATCATGTAGCCTACTGTGGGTAACGCGACTGGTGGCTTGAAGTAGGGATAGTTCAACCAGTCTTGGCACTGCTTATTGTTCTGTAGCTTAATAGCGAAGGCAGTCCAAGAGCGACGTCGTGGTACTGGTCCCCAGCACGGATTAAATTTTAAGTGAAGCGGCGCTTTTACCCACGTGCTCATCATCTCTGGATAATTTTGCAGTAAATCTTTGCGCCAGTCTGGTTGAAGGATTTCACCTCTCTGCGCCCTTGGTGGCAAGTCCTCTGGCTCGAATTGAGTGGCATGCGTTGGTTTCATACCTGTTTCTTTCTCTATGGTTAACTGGTATTCGGCCATTAACATGAAGTACGGTTTATATTGGAGCTCATGCCCAGATATGTATCGTCGCGGGGCCAATTGAGCAAAGAATGGTGACTGTAAAATTTTCTCTTCAATTATGGCCATGGCATGTAGCTGTGCCTCTACTCTGGCCGAGTGTGTCGTTCCGAGTTCTTCAACTGTCTTCATCCACGCGGGGGTAGGTAATTCATATGTCATCTGGCCTTCGGCCGTGACACGTCCGCCTGGGATGGGTATCGGTTCATATGCCTCTTCAAATGTCTCCTCCACCGGGATAGTGACGGTTTCTTCCTCAGCTGGTAGCTCAGGTGGGGAGTCTGGCCTTGGTGGTGCTTCATAGATGGCAATCCTAGATTCAAGATTTGTTACCTGGGCCCGGAGTGCGTTGAGTTCCTCTAAAATTTCAGGGGCAGGGTCCGCAGGCGCTGGTAATTCTGCTGCTACTTGTACTTGTTGTGTTGCTGGTTCTCTGAGCTGTAGCAGCTTGTGATCTTCCTTTAACTTTTGATGCTCTTCATTCATACGATCATAGTCTTCGAGCAATCGCACATGATCATCTAGCAACATCCGCATCGATTCAGATGGGATTGCCTTGAATCTGCTCGGACTTAAGGGTTGGTCTGGATGGTCCAAAGCCGCTTCCAAGTTCTCTCTATTCTGCTCTTGGAGTCTCTGGTTCTCCTCTTTTGCTGCGGCTAAGTGTCTTCTTAGTAAGCCCATATTTCTAGTAAGCGTTGCATTGCGGACGGTCTGGGCTCGAAGTAGGTTATCCAAATCCGCGGTGGCCTCTTTGGTTTTCTCCTCACTTTCTAGTTCTAATTTGTGATAGGCCTCTCGTAAATCTTGGTATCGGCTGTTCAGTGAGGCGTTCTCAATTGATAACGAATTAAGCTGCGTTTGTAGTTCATTCGTTGTCTTCTGCAGCTGTTGATAGTTGGTGCCGAGTGATGCAAACTCATCGCGGACTTGCGTCATGCATGTGAACATGTGTTGAAATGCGGTGTCTATGGTGGGCGATAGTAGTAGTGAAGTGCTAAATGAGGATGCAGTGGGGGTAGATGCAGTGGGAATGGGAAATGGGGTTGGGACAGTGGATGCAGTGGTGATTGTGGAAAATTGTGACGTGTCTAAATATGAGGGTGTTGTGAGTGGAGTGGGTGGTGGTGAGGTGGATGGTGATATGTCCATGCCATTGGACGTGTTTAGTGTTGTGACTGTGAAAAGTGGTGTGATTGTGGGTGGTTGTGTAGGTGTGAATACGGGATTTGCGAATGTAGTGTAGTTTACAGGGGGAATGGTTGGAGCAGCTTGGTGAAACGGGGAAATAGGGGTTATGGTAGGTTGGGGAGGTGAGACTGGTGAGAAGGTTAGTGGGGTTAGGAAGGGGAATGGGGGTCTTAGAGGTGGGGGAAACGCTGGGAAGGATGAAGGGGTGAAGGGGTTAACATATGGATGCGGAGGGTTGGGTGTGGGCATGGTGGTATGAATGGGTAAGGAAGAGGTTGTGGCTATGTTGCTTTGTACAGGTGTGGATGTGGGGAAAGCAGGTGGGTGTGCGGGTGATACGGGATGGGTTGGTGAAAGATGAGGTGAGAGAGGAGTCGAAGGGGTGGATGTTATTTCGAGGATAGTAGTGGTATGTACAACGGTGGTATGGGGTGGCGAATCTACAAGGATGGTTTCTGCGGTCAATGAGCTTTCTGGGGCGAGGCGTGCCTCCCTGGCTTGTGCTGAGGATTGAGCTCCTGTTGGTACACGAATATACTCTCCGGGCTTTGAAAGTAGTCGCACTCGGCGGGGATCAAACTGTGGTAGTTGCTTTCTTTGTAAAAACCTGAGTGCTTCATGGGAGCCTACTGATTTGACTAACTCTCTGAACCCTCTGATATATGCGTCTTCGAATCCTCCGGAGATGAGTTCCTGTTCAATTAATGCCTGGCTCTCCTCTTCAGTTAACTTCTTTCGTGCCCAGACTTTCTCCATGGTACGATATAATTTCTTTATAGCCAGTGTGTACGCTGCGGCTTCGAATGTCTCATCTTCATATGTGCTGGTGTCGCCGTGTGTGTCGGTTTGTTGGCCTTGGCCCTCTGTCTGTTCGTCATGTGAGCCCTGGCTGGCTTCATCGTCGCCTTCCTCGTCATCTGTTTCGGTTCTCTCTTCTTCAGAGCTCGACACAGCTTGTCCCTGTGGCAAATCTCGCGGTGTAGTAGGGTAGCTGGGACGTTCATATTCCTGGGAGAACAGTTGTGCTTCTGAATACTGGAATTCGTTTGAGAATGCATCAGGCATCTCAAAATCAAATGTCGTGTTTATGGGGTCGGCCTCCATATGTGGTATCGAGAAAGAAAACGCTTCCGCACCAATAGTGGTGGGAGCTTCTGCTGTTGTGGTGTTGGGTTCTGAGGTGGCAGCTGCCTGAGGTGCAGCGGTACTAGTGGTGGCCTCTGTAATCACTGGTCTGGACAACCGTATGCGAATAGGTTGTACAGTGGGAGCAGCTTCTGTCTGTGGTCGCTCTGGAGATGGTTGTGGTGATGGCGACTCTGGCACTTGAAGGCAAGGGATGGTGCCTCGCATGCGCTTACCTGCCCGTGTCCTACTGGGCTTCCTGGCTTTCTTCATAGTGCCCTTGAATGCCTTCAGTTCTTCTCCTGTTAGTGCACGCTCAATTGGCAAGTCGTAAGCCAAGCACATATACACAATTCTTGTGAGTGCACAACATCCATTAAGCACTTTTTTACGCTCCCATCTGTGCTGTGCCAGATACATTTGATCTATGATCCAGCTTGCCAGATCAACTGTTTGAGGTCCCGTGCATGCCAAATACAATCCGAACCAAATTCGTTTATGGGGCATGGTAAATCTATCCTGAGCTGGAAATGCGAAATGTTGCATGCATATCCTTAGTGGCTTTGACAGCTCAGGTGTAATGGCCGAAATCTCCTCCCACTTCGTGACATCCCCACGTTTCATCGGTTCTGGAATTAATCTCTCTCGATCTGTGGGTGTGTGGGTGCCATGAATCTTGATGGCTGCTCTGATTAAGTCCTTAGAGAGATAAAATCTCTTGTAAGGTGGATCATCCACTAGAGTAGGCAATATGAAGGTTCCTGGGATGTCCTTATTCTCTGATGCCAGCAAAGTAGTGATTAAGTAATAGCACCTATAAAAGTCCGGTTTGGGCAGAGGATCACTGAAATACTCTGTGAAGCCTGCTCTGGCCCAAACATGAGTTAAATCCTGGGTGCTCTGTAGGGCTTCGAACTCTCTGGAGAAAAACTGGTATTTTCCCCACGTGCGGTCATCAAATGTCAAAGAGGATTCAAATATAAAGTCCGCTTCCGCAAGGGGTCCTACAAGGCCCTGAAACCAATGAGAGTTCCTGTGTATCTTTTCCGTGTAGCCCATGGGGGGGTTGTCGATAGGCATGGGTCCTGGAAATCCCTGAAATTCCGGCGGTGGAGCAGTCGGGTGGGACTCTGCTCGTAGCACGTTGAGTGGCACGGCCGCTACACTGGGGCCTGCTCCTGATGTTCCTTCGTCGGTTTGCATGGTGATTGGTGCGCTAGTGAGAAAGATCTGCTACAAAAGATTAACACATTAGCATGGAAATTAATCATGATCCCATTAAAGTGAGACCGCAATCCCTTTCCATAACTGATGCGTAACCCGTGTAGCCAAGTGCTGTGATGTGATGGATGCAGCATTTTTTTTTTTTGCAGCACTAGTGCAGGTCTCTAGACACCTACGTGTTTCAGATCATGCATACATTTCTTGATGAGAATACGAGTGAGGTGTGATGATGGTGTGTGAATTTATACAAGGTTTAAAGGTTAGTGATTTAGTACAAGGTTGTATGTTAGTCGGGGGGTAGTTAGACAATGGGTTAGGGGAAGACGGTTGGACACGTTTCGGTATCCATTTCCTAAAGATCTTGGAGTGGGTGGTGGGTTTCTGCTGAGGGGTAAAAGGTGGTGTCGGGTTTGGTGGTATCGAGGGATGAGATGAGTTATGGGGGTTATATATTACATGGCTTATGGGTTGAGCTATGATACATGGTTTGGGTACCCAAATCTGCGTGGGCGTGGGTCTATGGGTAAGGTACTTCTTGGCGATCCACATTTGTCGGATGCTCGGACCTGTAGAAGAAGGTCGAGGGGATGGTGGATATCGATTCTGTTTCTGTTCTGCCTTTTTTTTGTCGATTTCTGCTTGGCTGGAGTTCTTTGGTGCTTTTTGTCCTTTTGGCACCCATATTTGTCTGGTGCCGCTTCCTTTGGGTGGCCTGAACTGCCTTCCTTGTTGTTTCCTCCGATACTGCAGTCGGTCTGGGTTCCTTCGTCGTGATTGACTCAGTTGTTGCTGGGGTTGAGAGGTCGGATGGACACTCTGCTTTGGAAAAGAAGGGAGATCCAAGACTTGCGTGACCTGCCCATTAGGAAGTGGTGCCTTATTTAACTTTAATCTAGGCCAGTCCGCAACAAGTTTGGAAGGATGAGCACCGCAGGGTGTCGTGCTCATTTGGCCGCTGATGCAACCCACCTGACCTCTGATTGTGCCCTTCTGTCCTTGCGTTTGGGTAACTGTCGCTTCTAGTTTGCAGGAAGTCCCAGGGAAGATCTCCTGTCGTTCTTCTGACTGACAACTGTCTATAGCCAAGCCCGAGTGGGTTGGTGTAGACGTAACGTGACTGGTCTGCCCAAAAATCTTCCTGTCTTCCGTCGCATGCGTTTCATAGGGTCTAGGGTCACAACCGTCAAGCGGAATGCCGTTAGGGAAGTCAAGCGGTATCACTCGCTTCTGCTCTAAGGTTCCAATCTGTAAGGAGCCTTGTCTAAGATTTAGGTCCACTGAGTGATCGTATAGCCAATCTTGGCCAAGGATTAGGGGTTCTATCAGGTCGTCATCATGGCACACTAATAGCTTCGCTGTCATGGTCACCTCCTTAACGAGGATAGGAAGGTCCACCTCACCCATGCAAGGGGTTTCCATGCCTCCTAGGCCTATGAGGTATGCCTCAATTGGCCGCATTTCTATTCCTGAAGCCTTATAGTGGGACCACCTAATCGCACTAGTCGCAGCACCTGAGTCAATCAAAGCCCTGAGTTCTTGGCTATGGTTACAGTGCGCTAGCCTTACTGTAATGAATGGTCTCCTGTCCACTATGCTAGGATGAGTGGTTGACTTTACTTGACACATGGCCATGGGATATCTGGGTGATGTTTCCAGATGGTTATAATGTTCTCTCCCTAGTCCTTGTCTTCTTAGCTTCATGCGCTTAATGCGTTCTATGGCTTCTGCCTGAGCTTCGGCTCGTATTCGGTTTTCTTCCTCCTTACGCTTCTTTGCCAACGTGAGTCGTCTAAGCATATCCTCAGTAAGAGGCTCTTGATATAACCTGACTCTACAGCCACTAATGTAATTAGGCATTATATCTCCTTCTAAGGTGGCTAACTGTACTGCTCCACTAGTCGAGAGTCTGTTAATGATCATAGGTCCATAACCTCGCTTTTCTAACTTCCGTGCATGCTGTTTCAGCGTATACACTAGAACTAAATCTCCTTCTTTTAGGCCTTTATCTTTCACATGTGCATCAAAATATGCTTTCTGTCGCTTCTTCGCTGCGTATATTCCTGCTGCTGCCTTTAGCCTAGTTTCTCCTAATCGTTCCAAGTCCATTATTCTCGCTGATAATTCATGGCCGGTCCACTGATGTTCTTGTGCAACCTTAAGGGTCGGTATCAAGAAGTCCAAAGGAAGCACTGCATTCTGACCAAAAACCATCTGAAAGGGAGTTGCATTGAGTACGGTCTTGTAGGCCACTCGATATGCCCAAACAGCGTGGTGTAGCTGTTTGTCCCAATCTGAACGTTTATTGTTCACGAGTTTCGTCAGTACGGTACAAAGTATCTTGTTAGTGCTTTCAGCCTGACCATGGGCCTGAGGATGATATGGTGCAGATTTCTTGTGAATCACCATAAAATCCTATAACAAATATTCAATGACTTGGTTTAGAAAGTGAGTGCCTCGATCGCTCACTATCTCTATAGGCAATCCATATCTTGTAAAGACGTTTTCAAATAAGAATTTTGCAGTCGTGTGAGCATCATTCTTTTTTGTGGCTTTTGCCTCTACCCATTTCGTCAGATAATCTGTAGCAACAATAATGTATTCCGCATGTGTACCTTTTGCAGGGGGGGTAATGGGTCCTACAAAGTCTATACCCCACTTAGAAAATGCACGTCCGCCCATCATGGGTTTCAATGGCATTTCGTCTCTGCGAGTAGGGAACTGAGTTCTTTGGCACACATCACATCTCTTTACATAGGTATGGGCATCCATGTGAAGAGTGGGCCACCATAATCCTGCAAAGAGGATGGCTTTGATTATCCTATCGGGTCCAAAATGACCTCCTGCAACACCTTGGTGTGCAGTCTCTAGTATGCTCAGATAATCGCTTTCATGAACACACTGTCTCAAATATCCATCTCGTCCTCTTTTGTATAGATTATCGCCAATAAGGGAGTAGTCTTGAGCTTCCTGCTCTAGACTGCGTTGTCGAGCTAAGGTCATTCCTTGAGGGAATGTGTTCGTCCTCAAGTATGTCACTAATGGTTCACTCCAGTCTGGTGTGAGAGACACGTGATACAAAGTAGCATGCTCCACTGGTGGTCTTTCACAACAAACATGGCATTCCTTACACAACTTGTAGACATCTGCTTCCATCGTAGTCCAATATACTCCTAATCTATGCAGAGTCTGTAAGGTTCGATGTTTTGAATGATGTTGCTTTAGTGCACCTATGTGTGCTAATTGCAACCAATTCGCATGTTCTGATTCATCTACACAACAAGCAAGAATCTTTTGATTATCCTGTTTATATATGCTTCCTGCCATTATTTGATATCTCTGGGACTTGGTAATCTCTCCTTCCTTGATCTTTATCCTAGGATTCTTGGGTCCGTATGTCAGAATAGGGACTAACGGCTTAGCCCATCCTGGTGCTATCTCCAGGTTAAACAAGTATGCATCTGGTAGATCATCCGCTACTCCTTGAGGAGCTTCTCCTGAGGTTAATCTTGAGAGGTGGTCAGCTCTAAGATGCGTCTTTCCTTTCCTAACTACCACTTCAAAATCGTACTCCATGAGTAATAGAAACCAACGTATCAAGCGTCCTGTGTTACATGGTTTGTTGACTAAATATAATAGCGCTTGATGATCTGTAAAGAACTTGAATTTGTTGGCCAACAAGTAGTGCCTAAACTTCTTTACAACATAGATCATCCCTAGTCCTTCTCGTTCCGTCGTGGTGTAATTTCTTTCTGCTGCGTTCAGTTGTCTGCTAGCGTAGGCTATGGGGAGATCGATGTTACCTTCATTCGTGGGTTGTGCTAACACACATCCTATGGCGTAATTGGATGCATCCACATGTACATGGAATGGCTTACTCCAATCTGGGGTAGTCAATATAGGTGCTGAGCACAAGCGTCGTTTGAGTTCATTGAATGAATTTTCGCATTCATCTGTCCACTCAAAATTGGTCAAAAGAGAGTACAGAGGCTTGGCTATGATTGCATACATGTGTATGAATCTCCTATAATAGCCGCAATGGCCCATAAATGCCTGTACCTCTTTCACATTAGTTGGTCTTGGTAATTCTGCAATTACCTTCACCTTTTCCTCGTCCGTAGAGATTCCATTTTTTGACACAATGTGTCCTAGAATTTTGCCTTGTCTGACCATGAAAACGCATTTTTCTGGGTTCAAACAAACCTGATATTCTCGACATTTGTCAAATATTTGTCTTAACTCTGGGATATGTGTCTGCCTTACATTTGAATGAGCACATAAGTCATCGACATAAACTTCCAAGCTCTTGCGTAAAAATTCCTTAAAAACATGACACATAAGTCGCTGGAAAGTGGCGGGTGCATTTGTTAAGCCAAATGGCATCACACGAAATGCAAATATGCCCCATTCTGTGGCAAAAGCCGTCTTGTGTTGGTCTTCTGGAGCAATGGCTACTTGATTATAGCCTGAGAATCCATCAAGAAAGCTGTAAACTTCCTTGCCCGCAACTCTTTCCAATAGGTGTTCCGTAATAGGAAGAGGATAACTATCTCTAATCGTGGCGGCATTAACTTTTTTAAGGTTAATACACATACGCAATTTTCCATTCTTCTTGGGCACAACCACAATGGGGGATACCCATTCAGTATGCTCAATTTCGTAAATGAATCCTGCTTCTATCAATCGATCTATCTCCTCTTTAATCTTTGCAGCGTAATTATCATTGTACGTGTAAGGTTTCTGTTTTGTCGGTTTCGCATCTGGAGTCATAGGGATTCTATGAGAACATATATCTGGGTCTACTCCTTTCAAATCTTTGTAACTCCAAGCAAAAACATCTCTATATTCGCGCAATAGGGCAACTAACTCTTCTTCTTCTTCAGTCGTCAAATCGTGCCCTATGTAGGTGCATTTTTCTTCTTCTCCTTCTATGGCAACTATTATTTTCTTGGTTTTCTCTCGGTTATCATATACTTGTCCATCCTTCTCTTTTCTATTAGGCATTCGTACCATGATTCTTCTATCGTCGATTTCATATTTCTTGAAATTCTCGGGTACTTCAAACAAAGATTCTTCTTTTTCTGACATGGTTTCTTTCTTCTTTCTTTTCTTGCCTTCACTCTTGGTAGTCACTTCCGTGGCTAATCTCACTTCATTCGTAATTTCCTCGTGTCTCTGAGTGTGAGTCTCTACTTCGTAGAAATATTCTTCCTCTGATGCAAAGGGTGAGTCCATGATAATTGATTCTAAATCAAAATCGCTTGCATCCTCAAATGCATCAGTGTCTGGTTCACACTCTTCTAAAATTGCATCGCCCATGATTGGCTCTATCGTAAAAACTGAAATGTCATAGCCATCCTCGTCACAGTGGGGTGTCCATTGTTCTTCATTGATGGCTACATCCATGGTTGCTAGAATCTCTGCCCAACCATGGGGTTCGAATTCCTCGTCTGGGAATACTACAGGTGCATAGGCTGGATCTTGAAGGGTTCGTGGATGTTGTTCTGCACCTAAGGTCCTGGCTTCTAACCGCTCTTCCTCTTGTTTGGCAACTTTACACATCCATAAATGGGTATCCTCATGCAACCAAGAAGGATCTGATTCTAATGAGTGCACGGATTCCGTTTCTACTGGAGTCTTATGGATGGTATTCCATTGTATTGGGGGTACATCTCTATGTGAATAGTCTTTAAGATTGACTTTAGTAGTCACTCCTAAATGTTGCAAGTACAACGAATTAGTTCCCCAATCTTGTACAATTTGCAACTGACGCATGAATGGTCGTCCCAATATCATCTCATATGCATGATTTTTCGTGAAGTCACAAATGGCAAAGGTATGCTCAAATTCTACACCACAAGTGGTGAGAGATATGCCTTCTAGTAAGCCTAATGGTTTTTCTATATGTCCATCAGCCATTTGTAGCTTCATCCTGGTGGGTCTGAGTGCGGGCTTACCCCAACGTTTCCATAAAGCGGTGGTAGCGATGGCTACTCCGGCTCCTGAATCTAAGATGGCTTTCGTGGTGTAGCCTTGATGGGTTATTGGAAGATATGTGTTACCTTCCTCTCCTTCGCTTACGTCTCCAATCTTTTCCACGGGTATCTCTGGTACCTTCTTATGTGATCCTCTCTGAGAGGGTGTGGTAGCTAGCTCAGGGAATTGATTTGCTACGTGCTTCCACAATTCTGGTTTTACCTTTAACAATTCCTCCAGAGTGAGATTACACTGTACTTTAGTGTTCTTGATCACATCCGTGTTCCTAGGGATCACTGATTCTTCATTCCTCACTATTATCGTGGGTGCTCTCATACTAATAGACTTTGCTTCCCAAGGTCCCGTGAACTGAGGTAATTCTTGTAAAGAATTAGATTCAAATCCTGTGGGTTCACTCAGTTGCTCCACCTCTACCTCATCATATATAGAGGGGATGTCTTGGGGAAATTGTTCCTGCAAATCGTCTATTTCTTGAATAGGAGGATGAGTTCCTTGTTCTTTTCTCCATTTCTCTTCTTGGATTTCTCTTAAAAATTCATGTGAATACCTATGTATGGAAGACAAATTGTCTTGGCTTTCTGTATTGGGTACTTGAGACAGGGATGGTGCATTCCTTTCCTGTGTCTCTGGAACAGTAGGGTTCCTAGACTGATCCTTTTTCTCTTTGCTTTCTATCAAGTGTTCTAGCCTCTCCATTAGTCCTTGAAAGTGTAGTTCCGGTTTTGCCATGTTATTCCAATTAAGATATCTAGAGGCTTCGAACAAAGCTTGTGCTAACTCTACCATTTTCATGCACAGTTTAGTTCTCTCAATTTCTAGATCAGCTCGAGGGTAGTTTTTACTCATTTCCGTTACTTGAGGTCCCTCTTTTATTCTAGCCTGATATGCACGAAACATCATGTCTAGGTCTTCGGGTATGGGTTCCGCTAAAACTGATCCTGATTTTTGAGCTGGGATTTCTTGGTTTAATTCTTGTGAGGTCAATTCTTGTATTTTGGCTCTAGATTCCCTTAGACTTCCTTCCAACTCACTTATCTTTTTACTCCATTTTCTCTTTACTCTTTCTCTGGAATCTTTCCAAGATTTCGTCTTTTTACTACTCGATTCCGCAACTTCACTAGTTTCGGCTATTTTCTCATGATTAAGCTGTTGGTTTTGTAAAAGTGCCTGGGCTCTGGTTATAGCTTGGATAGGCACGTATGTAGGGTTGGATCCATCTACGTTATTTACAATACCTATCACGTTGATCGGTGTCACATTCGAAGCGTTAACTGGGTTCTTAGGACAATCTTTGATTATGTGCTCTTTACCACAATCGGCACAAAAGCCTTGTATGCTATAGTACTGTGATTGCCTTGCTATTGGGGGATGTGGACAATCCTTTATGAAATGATCTCCTTGGCACCTAAAGCATGGTCCTCTAGGGCCCTGTGGTCTTTGTTGTCTCAATTGGGGCCGTGGGTTTGGGTTTGCGTACATCACATTAGTATAATCTGGCTCCCAACTAGGTTCCATTGGTGGACTATCATAATGATATGTCTCCACATGCTCTGGTGACTCCGTGTAATAAGCTGGTGGACTAGTTACATGAGTAGAGTCAAAACTGTTGGAGTTCGGGTCACTTTCGGTGATCAGGGGTGAAGAAGGCACTAAGGCCCTACTTAGGTTCTCTTCTGCAGCAGCGTATTTGACTGAGATGACATTCGCTGGTGGGGGTGGCTGCTGAGCTAAGACGGGTTGAGGTCTCTGTTGAGCCTGGTACGGGTAGTTCTGGGGAGGCCTATAGTAATAAGGCTGAGCATTGTATTGGCCTTGATACCTACCTGGCTGCTGGTATGCTTGCGGGTAGTTCTGTCTCACGGTTTGTTTGTTGTATGGGCAGTCCTGAGCCGTATGATTCGTGTATCTTCTCTCAATTGTGCAATATTGGCCACTAGGGTTGACATGAGGTTGAGGTGCATTGGGGCACACATTTGCCAAATGATTTCCACCACAAGTGTAACAACGTACGTTCATCGGTAGCTTGGGCACCTGTTTACTAGAAACTCCTAGTTTTTGGGCCACTTTTTCTGCTAGGTCCTCTATCGAATTAGACAATTTTGTGGATGCTAGAGAAGAACAATCTGAGTCCTTATAGACCTTTGAGAGTTCTAATTCATCTCCTAAGTTGTCCTCAATGTCTATACATATTCTTATACACTCTTCTAGCGTTCTGGGTTCTTTTAGGTACACATAAGAGCGTAGTTTAGCGCTCAACAAGCCATCTAGGAACAGTGATACTTGTTTGGCTTGTGAGGGTAGCTCTTGCATTGGACATCGCTCAACATATTGTCTGAATCTACGTCCTGCCAGTCTTACTGTTTCCTGAGGGGTTTGTTTAAAACTATGAATCAGCGAAGACGTGTCATGTCTAACCCCACTTTTAGAGAATTCAGTAATGAATGACTCTAAAAAGTGATGGATGTCTCTAAATTGCCTTTGTTGCAGTGGTTGGAACCAAGTTAAAGCGGTATTCTTTAACGTTAGTCCAAATGCGTTGTACTGCGTGAACATGTCCTCGACTTGTTCTGCTCTTAGTACTTGCTTGAATTCTGCGACATGGTCATAGGGATCTCCTGTCCCATCGAAATAATTTTTCATTGATTTTACCAACTGTGTGGGTCTCAATACTCTTGCGTGTTCACGTGGTCTAGGTAGAGGAAAATCATCTCTACCACCTGGTATTCCATGTTCTCTTTGTCTATCCGTCCTATTAGTGTTCGTGGTTGTTCTATCTCTCCCTATGGGGTGATTGAAGCTTACTTCCGGTCTCTCGTGATTTCCTTCTCTTTGATTTCCATGGGCTGAGGATGTTCCTGCCCCTTGTTGATTTGCATTCATGTTTGTTCTAGATGGAGGGAATATCAATTCACCTCTCCATGTGTATGTGTTTTTAGCGCGCTCAGGCACCACAAAGACTCTTTCTGAAGTCTGATCCAGGTATACAACCTTTCCAGGTGTATCTGGGTCCTTGAATTCATAGATTGTAATGATGCCTACCTCACCAGGGTTTTCCTTTCTGTACCTCCAAAAGGCTTCGTCTGTTTCTTTATTTACGAACAACTCGGTGCTCCTGTTGTCTTGAGGGATCCACTCTGGGATGAGTACTCTTGTTAATACGGATTTCCCTCTAGGTGTCCTAGGTTCTTCTAACGGTTCTTTTCCTTGAAATTTCGCTTCCGTCTCTAATTGAATTGTGCCAAACTCATTAGTATCGTTGGGCTGTGTACTTAGGATGTACATGGTTCCTTCTTTGTCTATGTAAGCGTCTCTCTCAAACTTCACCACTGGTCTTTCCAATCCAATGGGTTGATCAGGGTTGTGCAGTTGCACCACTTGCCTTCGCAAACCATCCTCATAGATGCGAGCACCTAATCGGTTGGTTCGGAGAAACTCTAATTGCGTTCTATAGGGTCCTTCAGGTTTTTCTAGGTATGCTACATTGGACCCTCCTTCTGGTCTGTCTGTGCTAAATGCCATTTCTGATTCACTTGATTCTGAGCTCAACTCGTAAGGATAACTACTATTCAACTGCTGAGCCCAAGATCGAGCAGTAGTTCTCACACTAGCCTCTGATGATCTAAGGCTTCTTCTGTCCGACTTACCTATATGTTTGCCCGATCTAAGGTTCATTAATTTCCTTCCTTGCTCACTCAATTACACACTTAGATCGTCAATGGTCCTTTGTTATTATTCTCTTGATTCTTTTTAATTTTCTCTGGATTCTTGTCTTAATTTATGCGTCAGGAATTCGACTTTCGTTATGATTTTGAGTTCTCGTTCCGTCAGACTTAGGTTCTTTTCTTTAGGTTTTCGTCACACACACCTTTACTTTAAGTCTTAAACTTGAAAGAATTAAGTATCTTGAACTTGAGGCGTTCCTATCATCATTAATCCACAACTACCGTTTAGCCTAATGCTAAGAATTGACTGAGGAGGTTGAGTAATCTTCCAACCTCGAGTCGGCTTTTCTGGTTGCTCTGACGCCCTGTTGCCCAAGAAGCCGTGCTTCCCAAGCTCTGCTGTCTTCGCTGCCTCGCTTGCTTGCCTTTGATTGCCTTTGCTAGACCTGGAAAAATTCCAATATTAGACCAATTCACAAGATGATCAAACACTTGAGCATATACACCTTTTAATCCCTTCCCTTTTTGCCCAAATTTCCAATGTGTGCCCCCTGGCTTTCTAGTCCCAAACTAGGTGAACCTCAAAATAGCTTATCCAAAAATAGATGTATTCTTTATGACAAAAACAGTTGAGGTCACGTAGTACTCGTCACGAGCTTTCTAACGAGCTATTAAGCTCAAAAAACGGACTTCGAATGAAAAAGTTATGAGCATTCAGGCCCTGGGGGTAAAAACTGACAATCCAGTTTTCCTTTAAATATGAGCTAAGGGGTCTCCTATGAGTCTAATGGTCCAAAAATTTTTTCAAAAATACCCTCAAATTTGGTCAAAAATTGGAGCCCAAAATTTGCGATGGGGGTGGGCAATCGCGATGGTCTGGGACCGTCGCGATGGTCCAAGCGAACCGTCGCGATGGCGTGGGATTTGGACAATCGCGATGGCCCGAAAAGGTGAACCGTCGCGATGGCCTGAAGTGAATGATCGCGATGGCGTGGAAATGGACCGTCGCGATGGTCCGAAAAATGAACCGTCGCGATGGCGTGATCAGGCGGACAATCGCGATGGCGCGGTCAACGGTCAACGGTGGACAATCACGATGGTCCGAAGTGAACCGTCGCGATGGTCCGCGATGCGATGGCTTGAGCCAATCGCGATGGTCCGATTTTGGGCTGTCGCGATGGTTCAAAAAATGAACCGTCGCGATGGTCTATCGTGACACGTGGCACTGTCGTGGCGATGGCATAAGCCAATCGCGATGGTCCGGGGTCAGCTGAACCGTCGCGATGGTCCAAGTGGACCGTCGCGATGGCTCAAGTGAACCGTCGCGATGGTCCGAAAAAGCGAACCGTCGCGATGGTCCGGCCGAGCCGTCGCGATGGCGTGAGCCTATCGCGATGGTGCGACACAATCGCGATGGTCCGAGCCAATCGCGATGGTCCACCGAACAACGAATTTTTGAAATGCAACTATGGTGCCGTGCGTGCGCAAGGATCGCCTACCTCGTGGTGTGGTCGCCTACCTCAAAATCCGAAAATTGCAGACCATCGCGATGGTCCGCCACACTCGGAAATCTCTGACAGAAAGTACATTTTTTACCTTTTGGAAGCTTTCCTGATGCTCTGAAGCTCTGTACCTGCAAGAAAACTCAAGAAAAAGCAAGCACATACAACCGCAAAAACTCTCTCTCGCTCTCTCGCATGCACAAATGAGGGGAAATGAGGTGAATGGGTGGATATGGTGAATTTTCTGATTTTTTTTGGAGATGGAGATGATGATGCAATGATGAAGATGGAGTATGGGGAAGGTGAAAAACACTAAAAACTAAGTAAAAACAACAACAAAAACTGAAATTTTTACCTTCCAACGCCACTTCTTGCTATACTCTTACCATCACACATTCGTCCTAGACTCGATCCCCGGCAACGGCGCCAAAATTTGGTGTTGCTCTAGCACAATGGTAAGTACCACGTTAAGAAGCTTCACCTCCTTAATGTCAATCCGTGGGAGAGGTAGGAGTGATATGAAGATCGTGAACGTGAGATGATGTGAGAGTGAAGGTGAGAAGCACAAAGATGCACACACACATACACACACACAATGAAGAGACAAGCAAGACACAATGGAAGGTGAGAAATTAACTCTATTACTCAAGAATGCTCTCACAAGCTCAAACTAGCTCTATGCTCACACTAACCAAAATGAACCAACCTCCAAAATGAGCGATCTAGCTCTTTTTATAGTTTCTAGACTAGTTTTGACCGGTTTCACATCTAGTGACCGGCCTAGTTAAAAATTAGGTCCTAGAGGCTATTTGGAAGGGTAAACGATGTCTAAAAATAACAAAATTTGGTACGAGTACCTAAGCTCCTCAAGCTCGAGGACTCCTCGGCTTGCACAAAATGGAGCTATGGATTACAAAATGGGGTTTTCTATGATACATATGTTACAATTAGTGATAACAATCACTGTTGAATGTTTGGAGAATTAATAAGAAATGTATTTGTTTGAAAAATTGATCCTCCTGGCTCCCTGCTCCTTCTTTACATGCTTCCGTGGCGTCTGTGCCTCTGGCTGCTTCCAACAGGGAGTGTATCGATGACTTCAAGAATCTCATTATCTAAAATGGGTGCGTCAAGGAGAGACTTCAAATTATGCAGTGTCATCGAGATTTTCTCTCCTCTCTCACTCATGAAGGCCTACACGAAACACATTCGGTGAAGGTAGCTAGACTTCCCTACGAAATCCAAGATGCATCAAGGATGTGAAAGGGAATTCGCATGCAAACTTTGGAAGAAATCAAGCAAATCTAGGGTAGCGATTAAAGCTAGTCAAATTTTGGAAATTTAGGCAAAAACTTCAATGTCACCAAATCACATGGAAATTCATATACTTGTAAAGCCTATCAAAGGCAATCTATAGCCTAAATTTCACATGTAAATGGATTTTCTAGCACATTGATATGTCATGTGCATTTTTTAAACAATGTAATTTTACCACTTAGACCCTACAAAATTGTGTATAGGAATTTTTTTTAGCCAAATCATTTTGCACATATAAAGATGATATGTGGATACATATTTATACAAATATTCAATGCTATCAGAGCTTCCTAGACACCTCAATGCCAGCTTGCACACTTCCAAATGTAATGAAACTTGTATAAGGGAGATTCGGATGGGAGTTTCTCTGCATATTCTTAGAGGAGTCCTTTCATAAAATAGCCCTACAAATTTTCGTCTTCATCAAAGGATATTTAGAGGGTCAAAGAGCACAGAATCCAATTTTCAAGGTCCCAGTAATTTCCTAGAATAAGCAAATTGAAGGCTTGAAGGGATGTCATATGGCAAACAATGATTGAACCATGTTGTACGGTCAGGGTGAGCTCACATTCAAGGGTGGAGATGCACTAAAGCTTAAAGAATGGAGGATCCATGAGTTTTTTTCATCAGATAAGCCTTTTTTGATAGTCAAAGATCAATAATGCAAAGTTCATCCAAAAATAGCAGCTTATCTTATCCAAATTGATGTCAGCATTGATCAGACAGTCCAAATGAGCCCCAGATCAAATGGTGGGGAATGAAGGTGCCTATTCTCCCCCCCTTTGCCCTAGATATCATATAAATAACCAATCCTAACCATCCATTTGATACATCCAATGGTTGTAATGAAAAGCCATTGATCCTAGGGTTGAAAGTTAATTTCTCCACGTCCAAGGACCCAAATCCATTCAAAAAACTACAAAAACCCCCCTCCAAATTTGCGGAAGATCATTCTTAGGCATCCATAGGGCCCTTGCTAGGACATGGTTTCCTTGAGACGATCACCCTCAGTTGAGCGTGTGAGGATCCAAGGTGGGCTAGTAAGAGCATAGTTCCTAGAATCAATTTTAAGTTAGACTTCCAATCTAGGATAGGCTTATAAACCCAATGCTTTCTCTTTCTTTGCTCACCCTCAATGGAGCATGTGAGTGAGTAAGAGTTAGTCTTATGAGTCTTAGACTTCTTAAGTTTGACATAACACTCCTAGAAAGATATAGGGTCAATGAAGTGGAACCTATCCTCTTACATGTGATAATCGATTGAAGTGTCATGGTGGGAGGGTGGTGCGGACTGCCTTTGACCAGCAGAATGCTTAGCTTGACATATCACAACACTCACGTACATGTCTTTCATAACAATATCTTTTAATTCATGTCTCTTGTCTCTTCTCTCTTAGTCTCTTATGTGTTTTTACATGTCTTCTTCTATCTCTTTCTATGTGTGAGAAGGCTCTGCAGTCATGCATTGAACCAAGTGAGGATTATCCATTGCGATTGTGAGGTTAAGTTTCTATTTATTCATGAATCATGACCCACATACATTCATACAAACCACAAACACCCATGCATATGTTTCAATTTTGAAATTGTGTAAGAAACTCCATTCTTGGACATTCTTCCTTTCAAATTTGATTCATGTGTATGGTTTTCTTTTTTTTCTCATCATGCATACATACCATCCAAAAGAACCCATGCATATGAATTAAATTTTGAAAGTGTATAAGAAGCTCCATTTTTCTAGTTTCAAAATCGATTCATGTGAATGGTTTTCTTTTGCCCTCATCATTCATGTTCATGGGTTTATCTTGCATCCATATGTTCCCCTTCCCATAATAAAATCATGACATCCCTCCTCTCCATACCCAACTTCATCTTCACCTTCACATTTTGATCACAAAAACCTTCCAACACTCACTAGCTTCATACACTGCACGTGCCACGACTGGATCCAATCCACTCAGATTGCGATCACCTCCACATTTGAACCCAACGTGAAATGCTTCATGGCATTTGCTTCTGATCTTGTTGGGAGGTTGTGATCCATATCCTTTGTTGCATATTATCATCATAATCATTTCTTGAGTGTTGCACTCGATTTCTCACAATATCATGCACATCTTTGTCATGAAGTAAAGGCATTTGTGAGAGATCTAGAGCATCGTGCATCACTTGCATATTCACTTAAGATGGAGGAATGATTCAAATCCCTTATTGTTGAGAAATAGGGCCAAAGAATTGTCTCTTTTATGTTGAGAAATAGGGCCAAAGAATAGTCTCTTTTCTATCATAAACTGTGTGACTCAATGTGATAGTGTTCCTTAGAGTGATTTTAGAAAGGAGATGCTCAAAGACTTCTATCTTGAGGATTATAGCCAACATAATCGTGATAGATTCTTACGATGGGTTAATTCTCCAAAGCCTAGTGGCTCTATTACTCACTTAGAAAATGATTATATTAGATGCTATGAACAAATTACTAATGAGGATAAGATAACTTGTGATCAATTTTCTTAAGCTTCTTCATCCTAAAACACGTAGGGAAGTTGAATGGCAATTAGAAGAGCCTAATAAGCGCTATGGTCTTACTGAAAATCAGCAAAAGTGCATAAAGTAGTAGAGGTTGTAGCCCATACACATCAAAGGCAATCCATGCTTTATGAGCAAACTAGTCTTCCTCAAGCTAGCCGTCCACAAGCTAAGGAGCAAGTTAGATAACAATCCTATGCTATGATTTTTGACTCTACTCCTATTCCACAAATGATGGAGCCTAGTCAAGGTTTTAAAGTAGATCCAAATAGAAGTGTAGCTGAACAATCTCAAGTGGAAATTCTCACTAAGCAAATGGAAAGTATTATTGCTGCACAATCCAGGTTGGCCAAGACTGTAGATGCTTTACAATCAAATTACATCAAAAATTTTCAAAATCAAATGAACCCAATGTCTTTTCAAGAGCCTAATCAACAGGTTATAGCTCCCAATCAAAATCCACAAGTTGCTCCTACTCAAGCTTATCAAGTTCCTCCAATGCATAATCCTTCAATGCAAAATCCTCATCCTCATGTGCAAATCCTCAAATGTATCAAAACATGTATCCTCAAGAAAATCCTCAAAATCAAAATTTTCAAAATCATCAATCGTATACTATGGAAGCTCCTCTTGCACCTTAAGTACCACATGCTACTTCCCACCTCAAATGCAATCTTTGCCTTATCAAAATCCTAATTATCAAGCAATACCTTATCAACAAAATCCTCAATTTCAAAATTTCCCACCACAAGTTAATCAAAATCTTCAAAATATAAATGGTTTTGTGCATGGTCCTCATAGGTGTCCTTGGTGTGATTCATTAGAGCATTTTTTGAGAGATTGTGAACTGTTAAAGGCTGGTAAGGAGCAACGGCTAGTAATAGACATGAACAAGAAAATCTGTGACAATCGATCTATGCTACCTTTGCAAGGAAATTATGGTAAGGGAGGAATGAAAAAGCGGTGATTGAATGCTTGATCGAATGCAACTTCAACCACCACAAATTCGTGGGATTTGGGCTTTATCTTTCTACCTTTACATGTGTAAAGCTCAAGGCTTTTACAACGGTAAATGAACCATCAAAAATCTCTCAAAAAATACAATAAATAAGCATAAGAAAAAGAACTCTCCAACAGATATTCTTTCGATGCGATAGCCTTTGATGTAGATCAAATTCACCTCAAGCATAGTGTAAGCTTGATGTTCCAACAGCTCCCCCTCAAGCTAAAGTATGCTTGAGTCTTCATTCTCTGAAAGGTTGAATACTTGCCATAGCTTTGAATCTACAAAGCTTTATTCCATCAAGTGCCTTTATCATCATATCTGCTACTTGCTTTTCAATTGGAACAAAAGAAATGTCAATCTCCTTTGCCATGAGCTCTCCCTGATGAAGTGGTAATGGAATTCTATGTGCTTGGTTCTCACATGGAAAATAGGATTTGCCGCTAGATGCATGGAACTTACATTATCTCTAAATATGTGAGGTTTGGAACTCACAAGTCCCAAATCTGTATACAATGCTTTTAGCCATATTGCCTCTTGAGTTGCTATGGTCAAGCCTCTATACTCTGCTTCAGTTGAGGATAAAGCAACTGTTGGTTGCTTCTTGGAACTCCATGACACTAGCTTCAAACCTGCAAATGCTAAGTAACCAGATGTACTTTTGCTATCATCCTTAGCTCTTGCCCAATCTGCATCTAAATAGATATTGATATCCAAATCTGAAGAGTAAGGATAGCATATACCTTTGTTGATTGTACCTTCGAGATACTTAAGTCCATGTGTGGTCTTCTCGGTGAGTGCATGAACTGACTAAGCACTCCCACACTATATGAGATGTTTGCCCTTGTATGAGTAGCATATATCAAGCTACCTACCAAGCTTTGATATTCTTTTAGGTCTTCAATTTTCTCACCTTCATAAACACTTAGTTTATGATTCATCTCCAAAGGTGTACCTGCAGGTTTAGTGTTCTCCATTTTGAACTTGAGAAGAAGATCCCGAATGTACCTTCTTTGAGTCAAATACATTCCTTCATCTGTATATATCACTTGCATACCTAGGAAATATGTGAGCTCACCTAGGTCACTAATTTTGAACTCCTCTTGCATGTGTCTCTTGATCCTTTGAATGCCATTTAGATCATCACCTATCACAATAATATCATCTACATATACACATAATAGATAACCTCATTGTGATCCCGTTTGATGAATAGAGAAGGCTCTGAGCTGCTAGCTTTGAACCCTTGATCTTGAAGATATGTAACCAAGCTCTAATTCCAAGCTCTTGGAGCTTGTTTCAATCCATACAATGCTTTCTTAAGTCTACAAACATAAGATGGATGATTAGGATTTTCAAAACCTGGTGGTTGTGACATGTATACCTCTTCACTTATCCAACCATTTAAGAATGCATTTTTCACATCAAGTTGGAGGAGTCTCCAATTCCTTGCAGCAGCTACACTTATCAATGTCTTGATTGTAGTCATCTTTGCAACTGGTGAGAATGTTTCCTCATAGTCTATACCATGAGTTTTTGAGCATCCTTTGGCAACTAATCTTGCCTTGTACCTACAAACTCATCCATCTGAATTTCTTTTAACTTTATATACCCATCTGCAAACAATTACCTTTTGATTCGACGACATTGGAACCGAATCCCAAGTGTCCATTTCCTTCAATGCATCTATCTCTTCTTTCATGGCCTTTTCCCAATTAGGGTTTCCCTTTGCCTCTTCATAGGTTGAGGGTTCCTCTAAAATAGAGTCTTTTGCCAAGTATATTGAATGCTTCGTAACAAATGTGGAATCATATCCATATCTTTCTGGTTGTTTCTTCTCTCTTGTTGATCTTCTAGGTACTTGTTTGGAGCATTCTCCAACCTCTTGCATCTTTGCTTTGCCTCTTAACTTCCATAGCTTGTAATACTTTTCCCTTTCATTTTGGTCATCGTCTGTATCACTTCTTGGATCATGGACCTGTGTATCATGCTTGCTTCCTAATTGATGAGAGTTAGAATCAAGATCATATGGTAGTGTTACCTTTTGTTTGTTTTCATCATACCAAGACCTATGTTCTTCAAACACAACATCTCTACTTGTAGTGAATTGCTTGGTTGAAGGATTGAAGAACCTGTAACCCATCTGAGTTGAACCATATCCAATAAACACTACCTTTGTTGCCCTTTCATCTAACTTACCTCTTATTTGTGATGGTACATGAACATAAGCTAAACAACCAAAAACCTTGCAATGTCCAATACTAGGTTTTCTTCCATGCCATGCTTCATAAGGAGTCATACCTTGAAGTGATTTGGATGGTAGTCTATTGACAAGGTACACAACAGTTGAAATAGCTTCTGCCCATCGATAATGTGGCAACTTCTTCTCTTCATGCATTGTTCGGGCTGATTCAACCAATGTCTTGTTTTTCCTCTCTGCAATTCCATTTAGTTGAGGAGAGTACCTAGTAGTCACCTCCTTTTGATACCTTTTTCTTGCAAGAACCCATCAAACTCTTTGGGGAAGTATTCTCCCCCTCCATCAGATCTGAGCTTCTTTAGTGACTTACCTGTATGATTCTCCACATGTGCAAGCTACTTCTTGAAGCAATCAAACACTTCATTCTTACTCTTGATAAAGTATAGAATAGTACATCTACTATGGTCGTCAATAAATGAGACATAATACCTTGATCCTGCCAATGAAGGTTCTTGACTTAGTCCCCATACATCTGTATGTACTAAGTCCAATAAGTTGTTGTGGATGTAGCCTTTGTGGTTGAATGGTTGTCTTTGTGCCTTCCCAATCTGACATGCACACACCTGTTGATCATGTGTTGCTTTGATATGTTCGGCAGTCCTAGAACACTTTGATCCCTTCATATATCCTTCAAGGTTCTTTCATTCACATGAGCAAGTCTCTTATGCCACACTTCAAGCTCACTTAGGGTTTGAGACGCAAAGTTGAATAGAGCTATGTTCCTTGTTTCTCCTAATTCAAAATTAAAGAGCCTACCATGCTTCTCACCTCGGGCTATCTTTTTGAAGTCTTAACATGGATCTTCCACAAAAGCTCCATGTTGGGTGAACCTAACTTGCAATCCTTTTTCAACTATTTGGCCTACACTTATTAGGTTTTTAGTGATAGTGGGTACATAGAGAACCTTACTTAGAATGTTTGTCCTGCCATTGGAAGCTTTGCCATTACCAATCTTCTCCACATTGTGCTTTGTGTCATCCCCTGTTTGCACTTCATGTCTATGCTTTGGACTTTCCAAATCAGATAGAAGAGCAATGTTGCCTGCAACATGATTCCAGCATCCTGAATCTATGTAGAACAAATGATCATCTTCTTTACCTTCTTTGTGGCTTAGATTCATAAGAAGCAATGAGTCTTCATGTGGTTGATCTTCTCAATAATTGTTGTAGTCCCTTCTATTATAGCTTCTATTGTTATTGTTGAAGTTATGTCCACCTCTGCCTCTATTGCTGCCATATCCACCTCTTCCACTTCTTTTTTGGGTCTTCCCATTGAACCAACAATTCTAAGTGGTGTGGTTGGTCTTTATCGCATAAGGCACAAGGTTGAACATTTAGACCTTTGGTGTTGTCTTGCTTTGGTCCTTTCTTCTTCCCTTTCCACTTGCTCTTGCTTGCGAAGTTGGCTTGGCAGGTCTCTTCTTCATCTTCTTCCTTCTTCTTGCCTTTCTGCTTCTTATCCTTCTTATTTGCGTATAGAGCACTAGTTGAATTACCATGATAAGAGTTACCTTCCTTTATGCTATTGTTGGCTTCTTGATTGAAGAGTTGTTCAAGAAAGATGTTGAAGTCTATAGTTTCCACATCCATGATGAGATCATACGCCGTCGTGAAGGATTGCCATTGCTTATCACTTCGAATGCCGTTGAGAATTTGCCTCATAATGACCTCTTCTTCAATCAGCTCTCCAATGGATGCTAACTGATCTGCAACCTCCTTGACCTTGGTAACAAACTCTGTGATGGTTTGTTTAGGTGTCTTCTTCATTTGGTTGAACTCGTTCCAAAGATGATTCTTTCTTGCTTTGGTACTAGTAGAAAAGAAAGCCTCGAGGGCATCCCAAGTCCCTTGAGATGTCTTGCATCCTCTTATATGTGGTAATAGAAAGTCAGAGATAGAGTTTAGTATGTACGACCTTGCTTGAGCATCCCTTGCACACCAAAGTGTGAGCTTATCTGTCTCCTCTTGTGTAGGTCCTCCTTTGGATCTTCGAATAGGCATAGCTTCATCACCTGCTACAATTCCATAAAGATTTCTACCTTGCAAATAGGCCTCCATTCTGATTTGCCAAGCCACATAGTTGTGTCGATCAAGCTTCTTGATCATTGAGGGAAAGCCGTCACCCATCTTGATCTAGCTCTGATACCACTGAAAGAACTTGGACAAGCTTGTAGAAGGTAGAAAAATGCGTACTGAAGCGATGAAGTTTGGTCTAGACAACCGGAACAAGACCAGCCCTTGAACTTATGGAGACTCAAATAGACCTTATAAGCATGTGATAAATGCAAAGAAACACACTATGTACTTTGAAGCATCAAGGAGAATGAGTCGATACAAAACAGATAGGTTCGCAGGTCGACTAGCTCAAAATCTATGGAAGAGACAATGAACTTCAAATGCCCATAGCGACCAGCATGATTACAATTAGAAATAATCGTTTTATGGGAGTGATACACATAGGGTTGCGTGTACAGAATGTAGAAAAGTATAAGGAATAAGCAAAATATGCTATAGGAATGAATGAGACATTCACCGGTGGTACTTGCTATTTCTCAAGAATACGCAGAGATTGACCCCGAGACAGAAAAACTCAGATTTCTCCCAATCTACTAAACCAAATGCTATGAAAATTTATAGGCATAAACTAGATACGCATACATTTCCAGTGCGCCATCTTGCACTCAATTTCAAGCTGTGGAGAGAGAGCAACAGCCTCTGCAAGATTACTGTTGGCGAAGAAGATGATGTAGAGAATTGAAGGAGCAAGACAACGATAGTCACAAGTGTATGTATATTGCTTCCATCTATTTTACAAGTGATTTCAAATATTTATATAGACTCTAGGAGTGTTCCACGACTTCTACAAGTGAAGTTTGAATTCAAATGAAGGTGGGAATGGTTGTTGGAGGGAATCAATTCACTTTCCTACAATCTAGGAAAAGTGAAGATCTAGTTTGATCTCCTTTTAAGTGATTGATTGCTTGATTGAATGCAAGTTCAACCACCACAAATCATGGGATTTGGGCTTTATCTTTCTACCTTTACATGTGTAAAGCTCAAGGCTTTTACAATGATAAATGAACCATCAAAAATCTCTCAAAAAATACATAAATGAGCATAAGTAAAAGAACTCTCCAACGAATTTTTTTTGGACACGATAGCCTTTGATGTAGACCAAATCCACCTCAAGCATAGTGTAAGCTTGATGTTCCAATAGATCTGCCTCTAGGTTTCCCAAAAATTCTTCTTCTATACAAATATCAATTGTCTGCATCATGTTGGTATGTCTTTGATTGTCTGATCCTTTTTCTAAAAATATCTACTGCAACTCTTTTCCCTCTTGCTTTACCCACATTGTGTCCTTACCCCAGTCATGTAGCACTTTGGCATGCCTTAACCAAGAGCTTCCAATCAATAGGGGGAAACTTCCTTCTACCTGTGGCAACCTTAAGACAACAAATTCAAAGTTAAAGATGGTACCTTGTATCTCGACTGGGACTCTAGGCATCACTCCCATAGGCCTTACTATGCATCGGTCTGCCAATGTTATAGTTAAATTTTCAGGTCTTGAAGGTTCTAGTCCAATCTTTTTCGTGGTGTGTTCAAGCATCAAGTTAATGCCAAAACTACCATCCACAATAATTTCCTGAAACTCATGTCTTCTAATAGTGACTATTAGCCGAGGGCTCTCATAATATGTGAGGGGGACTTCCTCTACAATTCTATCTTTCTGAATAACAACAGTCTTTTCCACTAAAATCATTGTGGAAGCCTCGTCAATTATGTGCAAGAGCTCTGACCTCAATTTCACATCCATCTTTATTAAATAAAAAATGTAGGCCTCCTTTTTCATGGACTTGGGTAGTCTTGAAGATTCCGATTCCTTAAGAGCATGACCTCTATTTGACTTATCAAACTCCTCATGAGCCTACTAAATGCATGTCCCATGGCATCACTAGTGCCTATGAGATCTTCATTTTTCATTGTATCTACACATGTGTTGGTGTTGTCTTTAGATGTCTCTTTGTCTTTGTTCAGTCCATTAATCCTTGATTCTTGAACTATGTATGATTGAGCCTTCCTTGCTTCTTCTAACTGCACCACTCTAGTAGATGGTGATGGTACATTGACTTGTTCTACAACTTCTTCTTTGCACAAGGAAATCATTTGAATGTGTGGTCCACATGGAGATGCGTGGTTCTTAGGATAGCAGTTAGTATAATGGTCGCTGGCCTCTGGGCAGTTCGTGTAAGGAGGGGCATTTTTTAGTAGAGTGCGCCTACTTTGGTAATGGTCACATTCTCCACATCTAAATCTAGGGTTGTAATTGTTACCTGGATTGGGTGTTGCTGCCATCACATTGGTTGATGGTTGAGCTCCTCCTTGTCCCTAGTATGGTTGTGCAGGCATCCCTCTTGAGTGACATTCGTGTGCCTCATGCCTAGCTTTCATGTAGAACTGGAAAGTTACACTTAAAAGGGAACACTCACTTATCTCATGACCCTGTTTGTTGCACATGATCCATTTTTGATGCCACCTCCCCCGAGTTCTTGCAACTCTTCTCAAAGTTGTGCCAACTCTTCTACTTGGAATTCCTCTTCTTTTTGTATCTTTAAGGCCTCAATTTCTTGCCTCAACTGAGCTACTTCACTCTCCTCCTCTTTGTGGGGTTTATTCCTTTTTAAGATCTCAAGTTCTTTCTTGAGCAAAATTACTGGGTCCTCAGGTTCTACACGATGTGATAAATTGGAAGATCTTGTCCCATATTGTTGCTTGATTTGCTCTACTCGTGTGGCTCTATTAATAAACTCTTCTATTGTTGTTGTCGGTAACACTAACTCCTTTATTTTACATTGTGTGGATATTGGAAGTGGTTTTGCCAACCACTTCTTGATGAAGAAATCATGGGGAGGATCTGGCACTTTAGCCATCACTGACTTGGCTCTTGTGACAAATTCTGGGAAGGTTTCCCTAGGACCTAGTCTTAGATTTTCTAACTCCTCCATAATGTTTTGAGTTGTTGTTGAATCCTCAGGTGGCACAAAATGGAGCATATCTTTTACAAAATTGGGTTTTTCTTTGGGTTTTTGTATATACAAATATAGTGATAAAAATCAGTGTTTTAAGATTTGAGTTCTATGAATTATGAATATTTTTCTTCACATTTGACTTGCACACCTTGCCTTACATGCTCAGGTCTTATATTCCTACTCCATCTATGTTGGCCTTGGCCTTGGGTTCCAACACTCCCCTTCCTCTCATGTCTATCATCCCTAATAGACCCTTGTGAAAGAGAGTGATCAATATATGGTTGTAAAATATCAGTGGCCAGGGAGTGTTTTGCGACACAGATACTCTTTGACAAATCCACCTCACATTTTGTCTTGTCAATGGCTCCCATATTATTTTGCTATTGGAGTCAATAATGCATTGAGTGTTCTAGTGCCTAGCAGGCAAAGATGTGTAGTAAATGATTTGGTTTGGAGATGGAAACCTTTGAATGATACTCCCAAAAATTGTTTGTGAACATTTCTTCCGAATTTTTCTTGTAATATGTAGGTAGCTATTTGGTTTTGTAGTGCCATGCATAGAAGACCTTCAAGGAATTTGTCCTACTCATATCGTATACTAAGTCCAAATTTCTAGGCTCAAAGACTGGATTTGAGATATGTGGTGCTTTCACCTTTCGAAAGACTTTAAAAGTATTTTTCATCATGTCAAAAATTATCTAGTTGCATATGCGTTGTAACTTCAAGCATCTTGTGTAAGGGGGGAAACCAATGTCATGGTCCTCATTTTAGCAACTATTAGCTACCCTTGCACTAGTGTGACACATGGATAGTTTAGCCAGTCTTGGCATTTCTTATGGTTTTTTACTTTAATTGAAAATGCAAGCCAAGTTTTCCTATGAGGAACTAGACGATAGCAAGGATAGTAGAGAATGTGAATATGTGCCTTTGTCAAGGCTTGGATCATCACCAAATAGTCTTGTAGCAATTATGCCCACCAATCATGTTGGAATAGAGTGCCCCCGTTTGCTTTTGGAGGGAGATCTTCAGGCTCAACCTATGTTTCAAACATAGTTAGTTTTCATGTGATGTGGTTGATCTCTACATGGTATTCAGCCAAGATAATGAAGTAAAACATGATTATTGCATTTCATTCGTTGTAATATATTATTTGGGTGCAAGATCTTGAAACTATATTAAATATAAGATGGATTCTTCAATAATTGCCATGTCACGTAGCTGAGCATCAACCCATGCCAAGTGTTTACTGCTCAATTCTTCCACTAGCTTCATCCAAATAGATCTTTGAAGTTCGAAGGTGTTTGGACCTTCCTCGATAATCTAAATGCCCATTGATGGTTGTCATTTTTATTCTTCTTCCAAAGATTTTTTGGCCAATATTTACACATGTTCCTTTGGTTCGAGAATATAAGGTGGTGATGCAGATTTTTCTAAGAACAGTTTGGTTGCCAATTTTTATTTCATCTTGGCCACTTGTCTTGGGAGATCTCCTAGCTGTGCTAGTGCATGTTTAGGGATGTTGGACGTGGTGGGTGCATCATAAGATGTAGTGGGAGATGTGCTTGCACATGTCATTTTTCCTCCTCATGTAATTTATCATGTGCTTTACAGAGGTTTTTCTAGTGTTCTAGAATGATCTTCATTCTTTGGGGTGCAATGGCCTAGAAGCATGATGAACTGAGAACAAAAAATCTTTATCTATCAAAGCTTCAATACTTTATGCTTTGACCATCACATAGTCATCCTCAAGCTATGCTCGCTAGGACTGGTGCCAAATGTGGTATCATTTTAGAACAATGGTGAGTTCCAACACTAACGAGATCCACCTAGAAGTTGTTCATAAATGGAGACGTGAGGATTATATGACGATCCTGAGCAAGTGATGTGACTCAAGGTGAAGGTAAGAAGCATACAATACACACACACACACACACACAAAGGAGAGGCAAAAAGTATGACCAATGGAAGTTGTATTGATCTCAACTATAATAGTTGGCAATGATTACACAAGCTTGCTCTCCTCAGAAGTCCACCCCCAAACATGAGTTCTCTAGCTCTATCTATAGTTCTTGAATAACTTTGGTGAGTTTTAGACACAATGTCTAGCATAGTTAAAAATTATAAATATTAAATCTTGAGGCATATAGGATTTCAACCATCAACTTTTGTTATAACATTTTGAAGCTTATTTGATTTTATGGTTGTTCTGTTTGTAGCATGCAATTTATTCAATGTTACGTCAAACTAATTCAAACACTAAGTGATATGCATGTTAGCCCTAGGTGTATCAATCCACCTTAGAAATGTGGCCCTATTGTTCCTACTATAGTCCTCATGAGAGAACTCGGCAAGTGATTATCTCTTGAAATCGGTCCAAGTGACATTTCGGATGGCATGTTATGCTCCCTAGTGAAGCCATGTGGCATGCAAATGAGAATATCTTTTTTGTGATATTCAAGCAACCCATAATTTTCCGCTATTTACTCATAATATCGATTTTAAGAGGCTGCATTTAGTCCATTGAATTCCCCTTGCTTTGTTTTTATTGAATCAATAATCTTTGAGACCCTTGGCTCTTCAAATTCATTGGCCACTTTCTCATGGCTTGTTTCTGTTGGAGTTAGACATCTTCAAAATCACACGAACAACACAAGGAAGAAGAAGAAACTTGGAGCACAACACACAATACTGAATGTACTACCACTAGAATGTACAAAGATAAGTAGCCCATTAGGGCAATAGGCGTATATAAAAGCCGGGGGAAAAACCTCTTAAAGAGGGGAAAAAGTGTCGGGTGGTCCTAAAGTATTCACACACATCACTACCTAAATATATCAACAAATACCCCCTGGGATTGATGCGGTGAAGAAGAAGCTAGCACTCATGTATAAGGAAGTGCCAAGCTATGTGGAATCAATCCACAAAAGGAAGTAAGCCCAAAGCTTTACAGAAAGCTTCAAACTTCTCCCTCGGTAGAGCCTTTGTAAAAAGGTCTGCAATGTTCCCAACATAGAACCTCTCCCTGACATAATGATAACACAGCTCAATGTGCTTAGTGTGAGCATGGAACAGGGTTCCTCAAAACTATAAATATGCTCTGACTGTCAGTGAATATGGTGGTGACAGAAGACTGACCAACACCCAAATCATCCATAAGGCATCTGAGCCACACACACTCAACAGTTGCCGTGAAAGCTGCCCTATACTTAGCCTCACAACTAGAAGTGGCCATAGTAGGCTGCTTCTTGCTCAACCAAGATATACATGAGCTACCAAAGTGGACACACGTGTCATAGCAACCAGCCCAAGCTCATAAAAAAAGCATGAAAATCTGGCGGAAGTGATCCCCCTTGGGATAAAACAATCCAAGTAGTCGGGTACCACTCAAGTAGCAAAAGATGCACTTAACCATCTACCAATGCTTGACACATAGACAATCCATAGAACTGCTCATATATGAGACAACAAACTGAATATCAAGCCGAGTAATGCATAAGCAAATCAAGCATTCAATAGCCTGTTGATAGAGAATAGCATCAAATGCATCTCCAGCATCATGAAGACTCAATCGTAAACCTGTCTCCATAAGAGTGGCAATAGGCTTATAGTCTTCAAGGTTAAAATGCTGCAATAATGTGTCAATATATTTCATTTGACAAAAATCCATTCCACCATCAACTTGCATAAATTGAATGCCCAAATAGTGATGTAAATGCCCCAAATGAGACATCTCAAATGAGGCACGCAAATCAGCCTTAAAATCAGCAATATGTATGTCATGAGGACCAGTGAGCACCATGTCATCAACATACACCACAATGATCAGAAGCACATCATTAGCACGCTTAACATATGAGATGATTTGAGTTGGACTGTTCTCAAAACCATGTGCAATCAGATTCGCATGTATCTTTTCATACCAAGCACTTGGTGCTTGCTTTAAACCATATAATGCCTTCTTTAACCTACACATCTGGTTTTCATGCCCTTTCTACACAAAGCCACGAAGCTGAAAATCATACACGTCTTCATGCAAGTCACCATTCAAAAATGTTGTTTTAATATCCAATTGATGTACATTGCAACCATGATGAGCTACAAGTGCACAGATGCTAGAAACAATAGTCATTTGGCAAGTAGGAGCAAAGGTTTCATCAAAATCAATGCCTCTTTCTTGTGCATAATGCTTTGGAACAAGCCTAGCCTTATACTTGTCAACTGTTCCATCAGGTTTATGCTTCAGCTTGTATACCCACTTAGTGCCAATGGCCTTCTTGCCAGGAGGCAAGTCACATAAAGACCTGGTACCATTTTTCTTGATAGCATCATATTCAATTTGCATTGTAGCCATCTAATGTTCAAAATTTTGTGCTTCATCAAACAAAACAGGTTCAATCTCATCACATAGATTGGAGGCAGCCATAGCATAGCAATCTGATGCAAAAACGGCACTATGAGAGCCTGATCAAGTATGATATGATAGAGGTGCATCTAATTTGTTGTCACGCAAACTTTGCACCAACCATTTTGGCATAGTTTTTGCATGCTCAATATCATCTCTCGCATCAACAAGTGCACCATGTAAATCTGCATTAGAAATGGTATGATATGCATTATCACATGAAACCTACAAAGGCTAAGAAGTTGCCTCATCAAGACCAGCACTAGACTATCCACCTATAAGAAGAGGTAGCAAAGTATCATACATGTCTTTGGAGCCAACACATGTCTCCTTAGTACATGAAAGCAATGGCTGAATAGCATCTTCCAAAAAAAAAACATCACGGCAAACCAGAATTTGTTTAGTCTATGGATGATACAGACAATACCCTTTACTTTTGAAACTGTACCTAACAAAAATATATTTTACTGCTTTATTGTCCAATTTTTAGCTATGTTGTTCAGGCACTAATGCATATGCCAAACAACCAAAAACATGTGAATGAGAAACAAATGGCTTGCGGCCATGCCAAGCCTCATATGGAGTGATAGACTGCAGCACTTTAGTGGGACACCTGTTAAGTACATATGCTGCACACATGACAGCCTCAAGCCAGAAACTATGTGGTAAAGCATGACTCTTGACCATACACCTTGCCATCCCATGAGTGACTTGTTCTTCCGTTCAACAACTCCATTCTGTTGAGTTGTATACGGCATTCTACACTAATGTTTTATCCCACATTCAACTAGAAATGCATTAAAGTCAGAAAGCATATATTCCCCCCCCTCCCCCTGAACAGAATGGAGGGTGCCCATTTTACATGCTAATAGATTCTCAGCCAATACCAAAAATTGATTGAAGCACATAAACACTTTAGACTTTGCCTTCAATGGATATACCCATGCATGCCTAGAAAAATCATCGATGAAAGTCACGAAGTAAAGATAGTTCCTAAAAGAAGGTGTCTGCATAGGACCACAGACATCACTATGTACAAGCTGTAATTTTTGAGTAGCCCGAACTATAACATCTTTTGGAAAGGAGGAATGCTGCATTTTGCCCAAAATACAGCCTTCACAAACATGTTTTCTGGGTGCCTCAAGTTTGGGTAAAGAGGACACCATTTCAGATTTTTGGAGGCAGAGCAAACTAGCAAAATTCAGATGACCAAAGCATGCATGCCAAAGCTTTGCATCTGACATAGCATGAGAATCATGTACTACACATGCCGAATCATTTACAGATCTTTCATAGTCTATGAGCTTATACAACCTCGGACATAAAATGCCAGAAGCAATAATGACATCGCCATTTGATAGATCATGAATTATACATTTTTCATCAACAAAATTCACAACCAAGGCAATCTTGGCTAATGCAGAAACTCATAACAGATTTTTCTTGATCCCTGGCACACATAAAGCATCTGATAAAGTGAAAGAACTACCATCAGCAGTAGTCAAAATGATCTTACCAACTCCCATAACAAGATAAGAGGAGTTGTTTGTGCATGTAACAGTATTCCCTATAGGGGGCACGCTCAAGTGAAGAGAAGAAACTGTGCTACGAGGTAATATGTTTGGTCGCCCCACTATCAAAGTACCAAACATTTGACTCTTCTATAGACATACACTACTCATGAGAAGATGGGTCAAACTGCAAACAGTAGTAAATGCCCATTCTTCATTTTGCACTAGATTAGTAGACTCTGTTTTCGGTATGGAGGCCTCTGCAACAACCATTCCATCCTGCTTCTTGTTTGCCTCTTTAGCAGCTAGTTTTGGATAGCTCTTAATAACATGATCATTTTCTTTACAGTATTTGTAAGACAATATCTGCTTTTCTGATTTCTCCTCATCTTTGTCTTCCTTGTTCGAATGCGCAACATTTGCAGATTTCTGCTTACTAGTAGAGGAATTCCATTTTCCTCTGCCCTTTTGACGAGCGAGGAAAGCTTGATTTGCAACATGCATAATAGAGTTGTTCTGCCTAGATTGGTCTTCCTGCAACAAAATAGAAACTAACTCTTCAAATGTTAAGGCGTTTGGATTGCCTTTCATCATCAAATGGAGAGTAGAAGCAAAACTATGATATGAGTTAAGAAGACCACTCAGAATAGTCTGCACAAGTGAACTGTCAAGAAGGACTTCATTAGTAGAAATCAACTGCTCCTTCAAATCCTTGATCTTTGCTAAAAAATTTTCCGTAGAATCACCTTCGTTCATGTGCTCACTCTCTATCTATTTTGGAGGTAAGAAAAATGAGCCTGATTCCTAGCCTAGTACAACGTGTAAGTGTATACCAAGCATCCTTCACTGTTCTGCAAGAGTGAATGTGAGGAATAATGGCATGTTTGATAGACAAAGCTATCAATGCATGTGCCTGAGCATCTCTGCCATCCCAATGAATTTGCTCTACAGTCGGTGCGAGAGAAGCCATAGCATGAATAGGAATTCGAAGAATATCACCATCTTCTACACCTTCTACATCAGCTTTAGTACCTGCAGTTGTAGCAGTTGTAGGTGTGATAGGACGTTTTTCAACACCCTGCACAATGTTCCATAGTCCTTTTGCAACCAATACATGTCACATGTATCTTAGCACAACCAATAGAAGAAGGAAAATTAGACCACCCAATACCCTACACTAGCAGACAACTAAAACTTAAAATTGATTCTAGGAACTATGCTCTTACTATCCCACCTTGGATCCTCACACGCTCAACTGAGGTTGATCATCTCAAGGAAACCATGTGCTAGCACGGGCCCTATGGATGCCTAAAAATGATCTTCCACAAATTTGAAGGGGGGTTTTTATGGTTTTTTGAATGGATTTGGGTCCTTGGATCTAGAGAAATCAAGTCTCAACCCTAGGATCAACTGCTTTTCATTAAAACCATTGGATTTATCAAATGGATGGTTAGGATTGGTTCTTTATATGACATATAGGGCAAAGGGAGGAAAAATAGGGTCTTTCATTCTCCACCATTGGATTTGGGGCTCATCTGGACCGTTGGATTGGTGTTGACATCAATTTGGATAAGATAAGCTGCTATTTTTGGATGAACTTCGCATCATTGATCTTTGACCATCAAAAAAGGCTTATCCCATGAGAAAAACTCGTGGATCCTCCTTTCTTTAAGCTTTAGTGCATCTCCACCCTTGAATGTGAGCTCACCCCGACCATACAACATGGTTCAATCATTGTTTGCCATATGGAAACCCTTCAAGACTTCAATTTGCTTATTCTAGAAAACAGTGATGACCTTGAAAACTGGATTTTGTGCTCTTTGACCCTCCAAATATCATTTGATGAAGATGAAAATTTATAGGGCTATGTTTTGAAAGGTCTCCTTTAGGAATATGTAGAAAAAATGCCCATCTGAATCTCCTTTATGACTCTCTTCACAGTTAGTGCAAATTTTGATAGTTTGGTATTGATCTACCAAAATTGATCAAGGTTTTGAGTTATTCTTGATATAGAAGTGTTCTAACATCAAGGATAGCTTGTTCTTTTGGAGATTAGCACTCTCCATGAAAAATTAAACCTTGATACAAGGTGCAACCATTTTTGATGATGGAGAACAGTCATATATAGTCCGATACAAGTGTTGTGAGGTGGTTTAAGGATGTAGAAACATGTAGTAGCAGGAGCTAGGACTTCAACAATTATGCTTTTGATATAGGATACATATGCATGTTTATATATAAAAGTCATGTTACCAAAATAAACCTCCAAATCTACATGCCCTATCTTTCCATAATCCTAGATTCTAACAGATTTCTTAGTAGATATATTACTACTTAAGATACAATTTTACACAAGTAGAGAAATCATCTTTTCCCATTTGACTCATGATGTGGATATGCAATTCAATGCAAAGATTGGAAAGAAACATGCATGAAGTGAAATTGGAAACAAGCAAAAATGGGGGAAAAAAGTGGAATGAACTTGAAAGAACAAAGCAACATGAACTTGAAAAAGAAAATATATTTAATTTTTTTCTTTTTTTTTAATATTTATTTATTAATTTTTTTCATGGATACTCCTGTTTATGAATCGGCCTCGTTGTTATCATCTTCTTCAGTGTCTTCATCTAAAATGTACTCATCATTATCACATTTCTTGAATAGCTTTATCCTTTTATCTGCAATCAAAGTTTTTAATGCAACACCATTTAATTCACAAAGAGCATATGTACCATTGTTGTCGACTTTTGATATGATGTAAGGCCCAAACCACCTTTGAGTGAGCGTTTTGCATGCATCATATTGAGATTCAAATGTACTATTATAAATGAGCACCCAATCTCCTACTTCAACCGGCTTAGGATGCAATTGATGAGTTTTGTAAAAATAAAGCTTGTTCTTCTTTGTACATTCTTTTAATTTTTCAATGGCATCATCAAGTCTTAATTTAGCTTGTTCTAACTGTTCAATGCACAAACTCAAAAAATCATCAATGGACATGTTTTCAGACCAAGGTAAATTTGAGCATGCAGAAATTTGAGACTGAATTGGAAACAATGGTTTTTGACAATACATGAGTTCAACAGGCATATACCTTGTGGTACATGTGCATGTCATTCTATCTGCCCAAAGTGCAAAGGGTAAGAATCTTGGCCATTGTTTAATGTAAGTGTTACATGCTTTAGATATGGCTTTCACAATAGGTTGATGTCCTCTCTCTATTTTACCATTGGCCTCTCGATTATATGCATTAGTGAGAGACAAACAAATACCGTCATGTTCAAAGAACTCTTTAGCTTCTCTCGCATTTAACTCTCCACGATCGGCAACTACTTTCTCTATGTTTCCAAAGCGACTTATGACATCTTCAAGCAAGAATTTGCAAACATTGTAAGTGGTCTTACATCTTAGTGCACATCCCTTGACATGATCAGTTAAGTCTTCTCTTGCAAGTACAATATAACAAATTTTGTCAATACCTTTAGGCATAGTTACAAGATCTACTACCCACTTGTAGTGAATACAGGGTGGATAAGTAGGATGCAGAGGATCTCTATGCTTGTTTGATGAATGAAGTTGAAAAGTAGAACATGTAGAAACATAGCTACTAATGTCAACATACATCCTAGGCCAATAATAGGTACTTCTAATTTTTTCATATGTTCCAAAAAATCCTTTATGACCTACCCATAATGTCTCATACATTTCCTCCGTTACTTGCAACTGAAGACCTCGCTTTCCTAGGACTCATTGTGGATTCTTAACCTTGCCCTTAGCATGTCTCAAAAGATAATTGTTACGTAGAAAAAATTCGTAAGCTCGTTTCCTAATGTTACGAAATCTATTCGTAGTTCAGCTAGGTAATGGTTGTAGTGTACTCTAATACTTTCCTATGTCTCTTCATTCATCTTCGTACTTAGACTCATGAAATTGCTCATACTTGTATATATATGGAACATAGTCAACTAAGTTCACATTCTTTGTTAGATCACTTTCAAGATCATCATCAAATCTAGCTCTCGATAACATATCAACAACTGAACTTGACTTACTTCAAATATGAACTAACTCAAGATTTATGAACTTAATATATGAGATCCATCTAAGCATGACTATATTAGGAGATGAAAAATTGGCTATCATTCCAATGAGAGGCAAACAATCAGTCTCAACTTTGACATTTGCACCAATGAAATATTCTTTGTCTATTTTCAAAAATGTTACCATACCCCATAGTTCTCGGTTGATCTGTGGATACTTTTGTTGTGTTTCATGTAAAATTTTAGCCCCAAACCTACTGAATATCTATCCCCTTCACTATCATCTTGACTTATGACCCATCCTATACCAATAGGACTAGTATCAATAGTCAATATAATAGGTTTGTTAATAGAATATTCTACACGCTTAAGGATGGGAGCTTCAAGCAATAATTTCTTCAATTTACGCATAGCTTGTGTGTTTTTGTCAGTCGAAATAAATTTTTGTTTCTTCCTCAACAAGTCATAGAGACAATCAACAACATGAGTAAAGTGTGGGATTCAAATAACATATAAGATGCAAGCACCAAGAAATCTGCGTACCTCACTCATGTTGTTACACATTTCAAAAAACTTGCTAATGGCATCAACTTTTTGTGGGTATGGATTTCAACCATAATGATCACATAAGTTTCCAACAATAAGAATGTCGTTGACACCAAAAACAGATTTTTCTATGGAAAATGTGAGACCTACCTCTTCAAATGGTTGAAATATTTGTTCACAATCAGAGATATGGTCAAGAACAAATTTATGACATCCACATGAAGCTAAAGTAATTTCCTTTACACGTTAGTCACTCCCTTTAATTGGAATATCATCAATGAATGGCATAATTATATGAGGGATAAAATCATGTAAGACCATATTCATAGCACTCATCATATGAGCCACAAAATTAGTTGCCCCTTGAGGTAAAGTACACATTCGAACTAGGCCTAAAGGGGTTTTCATTGTAGTTATGTCACGAATATCAATTGCTAATTAGAACTGGTCATATCTTGAATATAAAGCACCAATTGAATTGATAGAATGTCCTAAAAATGATTCAGCAAACTCATCTACCATGGGTCCTATTCCTACATTCCTTATGGTGACTTTATTGATAGGTTGGAGATCTTGAATAAAACATAGTTTCCCATTCTTTTTAGGCACATGAACCATCTATTTGAGTAAGCTGCAAAAGATGGCTCTAAAATTCTCATGTTTATCGTTTCCTTAAGTAGTTTCATTAGCTCAGGTAATTGAGCCTTTGGAACTGATATAGGGTGAAGATTCCATGGAATATGTGGAATATTAAAGATTATCATGGGTGCAACTAGCTTAGGATCTACACAACCAATCTCATGAGGATACATAGTAAAAGTTTTTCCATGGCTATGTATGACTCTCTCAAATTTAGCTCTACCAAATTTCACCTGTTTGATTGTCTCATCCATGAATGTATGTCCTATGTTTTTCTTATCCCAAAGGATTGGATCGCTTTTCACATCAATAATTTTTTCATTACTTCTTTGGGGTAATGTTTGAGCTATGGGATTGATTTTTTTGTCTCGAATATTGTACTTTCTTTCAACTAAGGCATCATGTGTTTGGTTAAATTCTGAGCACTTGTCAACATTGAGAGCATACTCTTGGATTAGAGCAGCCTCATCAACAGAAGAAAGAAGAATAATATGGGAATTAAAATTTTCCTGAAGACATAACTCTAACTCCTCAAGAGTAGAGAAACAATGGGATGTCTCAATCACATGCTCAATGTGCTCATCATGTTATGGGTATAGGTGTTTCTTTGGGCTGAAATCAGGTTGGTTTTGTTGATCTTTCATAGAGGATAGAGTGCCATTTCTTCATTTGAGCAACTACCTCTACTTCTCTTCTTACATTTACCCAATTATTAGAAATACCAAGTCTCTTCTAGGTTCTTCAATCCTCCTCTCGACCTCAACCCTACCTTCAGGACAAATTATGAGGAAGTGTATTACAAGATTGGAGTTTAGGAAATCTCGATCATCTTGAGTTTTGAGTTGACCAAAACTTCTAAAAAAATAACCTAATAAATGTGTCAGGGATGTTATAGGCTTAGCGGAATGAAATCACCTTAGAAAGCCCTCTTGACTATGCTAGCTAAAATCTGCTAGATAGAATATCTTATTTAGTTCTTTCCTGAAGTTCCAATTCTTATTTATATGTGAATGGATTGAAGCTAGGATAGCCCTAGAAACTACCCGTTCCAAGTAATGTGTAGAGACTTCCTCGAGCAATCCTTGGAGTTGTGCTTGCTCTTGAAAGAAATATAGATATTCAATTTCATTAAGTCTAGTGAACTTGTCCTTATCCTTAAGAATGACTTGCACCACTCTTGCCCCCTATTTCTCTATCATTAGTCCCTTAAAAACTTCATGTCTTTCCGTTCTCTAGTTTGTTCTTGAATCTAGAACAATATCCAAAGTTACTGACTCTATAATATTCCTTAACGCATAATAAAGTTCAAAGAAAATATCATCTCTACTTTGAGCCAAGGGATGAAGGTAATCTTTCTTAGAACCTTCATGTCTTTTCTCACTCATTTTCTTGCTAGGTTTTTGGAAATTTTCTACTTTTGAAGGAAATATGTTTTAAGCTAAGCCTCAGTTCAAAGTTTGGGTATGCTTCAATTAGTTGCATCATTTCAAAATGGCATACTTTTAGATTTTTCTCACTAGGTTTTGACAAAAACTTCAAAATTTAATCTAGTCATTTAGGCCTAAAGTAGGTCTTTCTTCTAGATTTTTTCAGCTTAGAGTATTGATCTCTTGAGGTTCCTAATCGTAGAACTAAATTTTTACCCTAGATCTAGGTGTAGAGTCGATCTTTTCACTCTAGGGTTTGATTCTATCTCTCTAATCTATGTCTAGAATGTGATTTCTTCTCTACGTTTGTATCTAAAGCTGATTCCATTTCTAGATTTTTAAGACTAGAGATTGACTACTTGAGTAGAAACCTACTTCTAGGGTTTTTAATTTTATGCTTTTGTTTTGCTCTTGATAGTCTAGTCCATTTTGAATTTGACTACTTAGTTCTTTCTTCTTGACTTAATCTTTGTTTTTATTCTTGCATGTATCTTTTTCATGCTTTGTTTATTTTGACTTTTTAAATTTGGGAACATCCTTGGACATTCATTTTACTTTTTATTTTTGGTTTTTAGTATCTTGATTCCTAGTCTAGTTGCTTTGATTGTTTAATTACATACTAGAAAAGAAATTCTTTACAATATTATTTTTGAATTTTTAATTTTTTTTTATATTTTTATGGATTTCTTTTCTTTTTGAATGTTTTTATGTTTGTAGGGTTTTTTATTTTGTTCTACATATATAATGTGTCACCAATTTTAGTTACCCTTAACAAGGATGTAAGGTGGGTATGTGTACTACAAGTACTTGAACGTTTGATGCCTTCGATTGTTGCAACCCCAAAACATAATTATACGATTCCCTTCTTGGTTGAAATGCCAATTGAGGTGCATGATATGAAATATAAACTAAATGTGATGGATATTCAAGATATTTTTGAGTAAGAGCAAGTGGAGAGGACCTAAGGAGGATTTCCTTCATAACAGATTTCGGATGATTTTCATGTTAATTCCTACTTTTCTCACTAGCACAATTTTGATATCCCAAAGATCCTAAAAATATGTATTTCAATAGCTTTTAAGATCTTTAAAAAGAGTGTATATGGTTGACATTTGTATATATAGTAGTAGACTACTTCCTACTTAGAAGGTTGAGTAAGGATTCAAAAGTTTACATGAGCTAAGTGTACAAGTTTTTGGATCGTTAGCTATGTTCATTTGAAGTCGACTGTATCACTTCATTTTCTACTTCTCTGTTAGCACTACTCTCAAAACAATCATCTTTTTAGAGTTGTTTCTCAGTGTGTACTTCACCATTTTCAATGATTAAAAGCTTTTTGAAATCATCACACTCTCTAGTATATGCCTACAAAATTTCATAAGCATTGGATTCTTCAGTGGTGAGATATTGCCATGGTTTTGCTCATGGATCTGAGTACTACTATAGCCCGTGAAAATCGGGATGGTCCTATGACTTGCTAAGTTCTTTTCTCCTTGTGTAATGCATAATTTTTTATGAAACAACTCTTCATTGTTAGCTTATTAATTTACTAAGAGTTCCCCAAAATTAATCAAGTCAATTGTTGTTGTGGCTAGAGAATTGTACAAAACTTTGGACAAGTGTATGAACATAAATAGCAAGTTTTTGGCTCTTGAATCTACTTCAACTTATCTGTTTTTATTCATCTTTTTGAGAGTGATCTTCCAAGGTACATAGGGTGTCTAATACATCCTTTGGCAAGTTAAAAGGGCCCATCACATATCTTTGAAGCTCATTTGGCTAGTGTAATGCAAAGTTTTTGCAGCACCACTTCATCTTCATCAACTACAAATGCATCTCTTCATAGTGGTATGAGAGCAATGTTGGACAACATGGTAGATGGATTTCCTTCATCAATTGCACGAGCATTTGTTGAAGATCCAAGTCAACGATTCAAGAGAATTGCAAAAGGTGAAAAGACAGGTAGATTGTTCACATTTGAATTACAAGACACTAGAAACATTGCTCTCTTTAATTATGGTAGTCAGACACTCAGAGAATTGGAAGTATGGCACAAAAGGTTAGCACATATTGGTGAAAGATCATTAAAGCAACTTTGCAGGGACCAAAGTGTTGGTGCAGGGCAATAAACAATTGAAGTTTTGATGAAGTTTTGAAGTCAAGGATTGAAGAAAAGATCAAGTCATGAAGCATGAAGAAAGTACATGTTCAGAGAATGAAGATATGTATATATATGTACATTAATTTAGAATTAGTTCACTTATACTTTTGTATGGTGATGAACTTATACATATTTGCCTATATATACAAGTAAAACTGTCGGGGCAAATATTAGAGAGCATGTGAATAGAGCAATTAGAAGTTGTATGAGTCAATATACACTTTAGAAGTGAGTAAGATCTCTCTCATCGCTCAGATGTAAAGTTTTCCAGAAATGAAGAAAAGTTACACCCGATATTTCTGAGAGTTCTCCTTCTATGTTAAGTCTTTTGTGAAATACTTTTGTATAAGTCCAATTCTATAGTTGATTGACCTACAAATTTTCAGCTTCTAATTGAGGTCAGGCTGAGAGAATTGAGTGTAGGAACATTTACATGTGTAAATGTAAAGAAGAGAAGTTGTAGAAGGTGCAAAATTTGATGCTAATGTTTTGGTCAGTTCTTCTTCCACAGTGTAAAGTTTTGAGCAAGCAAGCACTCATTCTTTAATTTGGAAGGTAAGCTACCTATGGCTAAAAGAATTTGATTAAACAGGTTCTAGTTTGGGAGAACCAAGCTTTAGAAGTTGCAGGTGTCAAAGTCGACTGTAAATAACTACAGTTTTAGACATAGGTGACTTGTTAATATCATTTCTCAAGATCTATTGAGTATTATGGAATGATTTAACTTGGAAGAGGTGTGGAAACTATAGCCAACACTTTGTGCAAAGTTTTCTAAAAAAATTTACACATTTGACAAGTCGATGAGTGAGTTATGTGCAGCAAACTTTCTGTGTAGTCATCTTCTTCATAGTTTTTTCAAGATTTTGGTAGTTGAGTATTGATCCTCCAAATTGATGAAGGTTTTAAGTTATTCTTGATATAGAGGTGCTCTAACTTCAAGAGTAACTTTTTCTTTTGGAGATTAGCACTCTCCATCAATGGTATAAGAGCAGGAAGCATCAAAATTGAAGAAAGGAGGACCCCAACTGCTGTAATTATAAAGAATTCAACATTTGAAGATACAAAAGGTGAAAGCTTGAAAGCAAATATTGAAAAGGAGGCCAGAAGATATCAAGGAAGACAAAATGAACTTTATTCAAAGCAAAGGTAATCTTATTCCTCATAAAGCTTGAAGGATTTAATACACATGTGAAGAAAGGATGGGAGATTCTCTTCAGATAGAGAGAACTATCTAGCATGGTCAATGATGGAAGATCATCTTATGAGCAAAGATTTGATAGGTTGTATCATAGGTGAAGAGGAAAAGCCTCAATTCAGAGATCCTAGTGTTCCAACTAGGGATGAATTGTCAGATTTGAAGACTTGGATGAAGAGAGATGCTCAAGCTAGGAGCATTATCTATATGGGAGTTAATGAGTACCTGCTACCTCACATTAGAGGTCTTGAAAGTGCAAGTGATATATGGAATGCTTTGGAGGAGCATTTCCAAAACACCACAAAGTCAAGAAAGGCATCCTTTTGGGCTGAGTTTACCACATTCAAGAAGAAGGCCTCTCAATCCATCTCAGATTATGTAACAAGGATGAAAGACATTGCACATGCATTAGGAGAAGTTGATGAAGATATTTAGGAGGATAAATTGGTAAGACAAATTCTCACAGGTTTGAGAGGTGATGACAAATGGAAGCCATTGATTTTGTCTACTCAATTATCACTAGATCATTTTACTCCTGATTTGAATCAATTGCTAGGACACGTGCTAACCTTTGAGCAGGATTGTCACTCTAGCACAATGGTGAGTACCAACGTGAGAAGATTCACCTCATAATTGTCAATCCTTGGAGACGTGAGGACTATTATGAAGACTATGAGCAAGTGAAGGCACAAGTGTGTGAGTGAGAAGCACACAAGCATGCACACACATACACACACACGCACACACAAGGCAAGAACAAGGAGAGGAACAAAGGAGTTCTTTGCATTAGTCAAAAAGTCTCTTACATAAGCTTAATTCACAACAATCTAACCCCAAAAATGAGCTCTCTAGCTCTTTTTATAGTTTTCTAACTAGCTTTGGTCTTGTCCAGACCTAGTGTCCGGCCTAGTTAAAAATTAGGTTCTAGAGCCTATTTGAGGGCTCAAACAGAGTCTAAAAATTATGAAAATTGATATGTAGCTAGTTCTAATACTCCTCAAGCTCGAGGACTCCTCGGCTTGCACAAAATAGAGTCTATTCTACCAAAAACGGAATTTACAATGTTTGTGTAGTGATTAAAATCACTTGAGTTGTAAATGGTCCATGGAAAAAATGATTGGGCCTTGTTGCCGTATTGTGCATGACTGCTCCGTTGTGCTAGTATGATCTTCATCTGACTTGTATGCCAACACTCCCCCCTTCCTAGCATCTGTCACCCCTGACAGACCTCTGTTCTATAGGGTGGTCGATGTAGTATTGGATGACATTGGTGGCTAATTCATGTTCTCCTATCCTTAAGCCTCTTGCTAGGTCAACTTCCAATGCATCCCAATTTATTGCACCGAGGACCTCTGGTTGCGGTGTGGTGTAGTACTCGGAGTACATGGCTTGTTCACAAGCAAAGAGATGGAGCAGGTGTGTTGGCTTCGGTGCGAAGACCTCCGAGTGGTACTCCCAGAAACCTGATCTGAACATTTCTTCAAATGTCTGTTTGTAACATGTAGGGAGGTATTTGTTGCGTGCATGCCAGGCGTAAGCCACACGAATACTGGCGGTGGTGCTCATCTCATACACCAAATCGTAATTTCCATTCGTAAATCTTGGTAGACGTACCTGTGGTGCTGCTGCATTTTTAAAGGTTTTCAGTAATACCTACATCATATCGAGAATCTTAAGCATCATTTGAGCTGCCACATCTGGCATGGGTTTCAATCGCGGCATCCAATGTCGAATTGTTCCCATCATGTATGCTACCGACGGTGGTCCTTGTGGTGGCGCAATGTACGGGTAGTTTAACCATTCCTTGCATTGCGCGTTGTTCTGCACTTTGATATTGAATGCCTTCCAAGACCTGCGGCATGGAACTAGATCATAGCATGGATTGTATAGGAGATGTAAAGGCGCGTTGTTCCATGTGCGTAGCATTTCTGGATATGTCTCTAGAAGTTTCTGTCGCCAAGTGGGTTGACGAATTTTACCTTTTTGCACCTCTGGAGGAAGGTCTTCGGGTTGAAATTGGGTAGCAAAGGTAGGAATCTGACCCGTGACTCTCTGTATTTCTGCATTATAATCAGCCAGAATAATATAATAAGGCCTGTATTGGAGTTCAGATGAGAGGATAAGGCGTCTCCATGACAAGTTCTTGAAGTAAGCAGATTGTAGCACAGTTTCCTCTATGACCCTCATGGCCTGATTTTGCACTACTGTGCGCTCTTCGTGAGAACTCCCGATTTCCTCCACTTGACGTAGCCATGGAGGCCGTGGTGCTTCGAATGTGTCCTGAGCTTCTTCCGTTTGTTGGCCTCCTGGGAAGGGTTGTGGGTCGTATTCTTCTTCAAATGTTTGTTCCACAGGAATTTGTACTACTTCTTTGTCGGTGGGAGCCTCTGGAGGGGAAGGTGGTCTCTCATATTGTAGTAGACGTGCTTGCAATTCGGTGACCTGTTTCTGGAGATCTTTTAAGGCCTCTGAGTCTGTGAGAAGTGAAGGCGCGGAGGAGGTGGTGTGAGAGGCTGCTGCTGTTTCTTTTTGGTGTTTCTGCTTCAGTTGACCCAGTTCCTCTGATAGCTAGTCATGTGCTTCAAGCAGCATGGCATAGTCTTCCAATATGATCTTGATATTGTCGGGGGTCACTGCTTGAAACTTTGATGGGCTGATGGGTGCCCCAGGTGTGCTTTCTATAGCTGCTTCTAGGTTTTCCTGATTTTGTAATTGCAGGCGTCGATTCTCTTCATGAGCGGCAGCAAGATGTCGCTTGAGTAGGGCCATATTTCGCTGAAGCTTTGAATTGCGTTCCAGCTGTGTCCGTAGATGACCTTCTACCACTTGTATTGCTTCCTGATCTGTGTTCTGTAACTGTACCTCCAATATGCTATGAGCCTCTTGGAGAGTTTGGAATTGTGTGTGGAGGCGAGCATTTTCCTCCTCTAGTGCAGCAAGGCGGTGTTGTAGTGTCTCTGAGTGCTCTTGCAGGCGTTCATTCTGCTGCTGGAGCTGATTGTAATCTGTCCTTAAGTTTGATATACAAGCTAGCATGGTGTCCAATGCATTGCCTATAGATGAGGGGGTGGTGTTTACAATGGAAGATGCATGGGAAGGGAATTGGGGAAGGGGAAGAGTGAATGATGTGTCTATTGAAGATGTGTGTGTGGGTGAAATTGGTGGAGGGGGAATGGGAGGAGGTGGAAGCGTGGGGGGAGGGGGAGGTGCCGTGGGTGGTGAAATGTCCATACTTTCAGGAGTGGGTGCGAGTGTGGGGTCTACCATATACATTGGAATGGTAGGTGGTGTGTGTGTGAAAGTGGTGAATAGATGAGAAGTGGGGTGGGGAGCTGAAAATAAAGGGAATGGTTGAGACCCGGTTTGAAAAGTTCTAGCAAGGAAGTTATGGAGGGATTGGAGAAGTGGAGAGATGGAGGTTGGGGGTTGAGGTCGTAGAGTTGAGGAGGGCATGAAGGGTTGCGTGGTAGCAGGGAAACCCATGAATATGGATCTAGGGTCAGGATGACCTACGACTGAGGGCATGGGGGATGGTTGTCCTACGGCAGGCTCTATGAGCGATTCGATGGATTGTGTAGTGATGGGGGTTGCTTCATAGATTGGGTTATCAGAGGTGGAGAATAGGGTTGAACTAGAGACGGGAGTACGGAAGATGAAGGTTGGTTCGATGGGTTGAGTGGTCGAGGTGATTTCCACGGTTTTTGCTCTAGGAGGCGATGTTGGGGGTGTGGGTGGTAGTGGCTCGGTGGATTCCTCATGGGTGACTGGGTGCTCTTGGCTAGCAGTTTCTGTTGCTTGGGAGGTTGTCCCGATGGGTTCGGATGTACTAATTGGCCCTTCTGCCGTTGTAATGGGGATATGGATATTCTTACCTGACCGTGGTCGTGTCTGAAATCTTCGTGGATCATATTGAGCTGGAGACCTCCTAATGGTGGTCCGCACTGCTTCTACTACCCCATATGTTTTTGCCCTCAATAAGAGACCTTCACTATATTCTGAGTCAACTCCTGCTTCTTCCAACAACTGAGTCATGAGTACTCTACTACTCTGTTCGGTGAGCAATTGTTGCGATCGCACTCGTTCCATAATTTGATACAGCCTTCAGAGTTCTGCTGTATAGGCTGGGGCTTTAGTGGTCTCTTCTTCATATGCTCCTTCTTCTTCTAGGTGTCCTTGTTGTTGACCTTGTTGAGCGTCACTCCAATGTACATGGCGGCCGTCTGTAGATTTTCTTCTTCTTTGTGAAGATGTGCCTTGTTCTTCTGCATCTGAATAAAACTCTACATCAGAGAGTTGTGTACTTTGTAAGAATGCTTCGAAGTCCTGGGGATCCATTCCTTCAGCATCTCCAGTTGTAGCAAATTCAAATTCACATGGAACAGGAGGAGCTGAAGGGGTAGGTTGTGTCATAGTTTCAGATCGAGACCTAGGTATTCTAATGGTAAAGGGGGGTACAGTGGCCTCCCCTCGTGGCGATACTTCAGGAGTAGTCAGAACTTCCCTTGTCTGGACACAAGGGATCACACCCCTCATGCGCTTGGATTGATGTGTGGACGTCTTGAGCTTCTTGAACATTTGTAATTGTGCCCAAATTAAGGCACGTTCAATGGGAATATCGTATGCTAGGCACCGGTAAATAATGTGTGTGATTGCACAGCAACCGTTCACCACTAATTTCCTAGAAGACCTTTTATTTGCTTCATACAATTGATCTATAATCCATACAGGCAGCTTAATTGGTAATGCACCTGTCTCCGCTAAGTAGAGAGCAAACCAGATTCTTTTGTGTGGTTGTGTGAAGCGGTCTTGGCCGGGGAAAGCAAAATGTTGCATGCACATACGGAGAGGGATGGACACGTTTGGTGTGAGTGCTGCCATGTCTTTAAGCTTTAGTAGTTTCCTATCCTTCATGTTAGTAGGAACGAGAGCATCCTTCTCAGAAGGTACATGTGTGCCGTGCATATTCAAAGCAGAGCTCACCAACTCCAAGGTAAGCTCAAAACTCTTTAACTCGTTGTTGCCCAGCAAGGAAGGAAGAACAAATGATCATGGTTTGTCCTTTTCTTCATTAGCTTGTAATGTGGAGACCAAATAATAGCATCGGAGGAGATCCGGTTTAGGTAGTGGTGCTTCAAAGTATTCTGCTAGCCCTGCACGTTGCCATATGGTCTGGAGATCCTCGGTGTTTTGTAGTGTCTCAAACTCCTTTGAGAAAAATTGGAATCAAACCCATGATCTGTCATACTCGCACTTAGACTCCCATATATACTTGGCCTCTCCTAATGGACCTGGCATGCCATTGAACCAATGAGAATTGGCATGGACTCTTTCTGTGATCCCTATGGGTGGATCCGGTACCAGGATCTGCTGAAGGTGTTGCAGCTCCACAGGTCGTTCAGTTGGTGGCACATCCACAGGTAGACTATCCACATCGATTCCTGCAGTAAGTATTCCTACTTGTGAGCTCGGACCTGTCGCTTCTGCCATGTTACTTCTTGCCTCCTGATTCTGTGAGAATATAGAAACATGTGTTAACATTGTAAAGGACCAGTTAGAACCATTTTTGTCCCCATTATAACATTATCATGAGGTTCGGGAGAAATTAGTAGGTTAATAAGTGCTCGGTGCTTGTGTGTGTAGTTAGGAATTGGTTGGACCTAAGAACTAAGTGGAATGATGTAGTGTGAGAGTGACGTGGTTAGTAGGTGGGCATGGATTTACAACTCGGGTCCCGGGGTTTATTACAAGTTTTAGGTTGCCAAATGCAGTGGATGGGCTGTGATCTTGATTTTGTGGAGACTCTGAAGAGTTTGATAGGGGTATCTGCTTGAAGATGAGGCTTTTTAGGGACCCATTTACAAGTGATTCTACTAGTTCTCATGGAAGAATATGTGTTCGTGCGTGATGTGTAAGGCTGGGCCTCAGATGTTTGAGTGAGTGAAACATGTTGTACCGGTTGCGGCCTTGGTGTAGCTATTTGAGCCCGCAAGCAAGCCTTAGGCACCCAGATTTGTCGTGATTGTGGGCTGGGCTTCATTGACTTCTTGGGTACCCAAATAGACTTCACTTTCACAGAAGAATTAATGAAGGACTTCTTATTAGTGTCGTGTTGTTGACTACTAATAAGAGGTTTTGGCCGTGGGGTCGGCGTGGTCTAAACAGGGTATTCGCCTTTTCGCCTCCATACTTGTTTCCATGGCTGAAACAATCTGCTTTGCTCCTTTTTTTGGCATCCAGTATCGGTAGTGTTCTGCTTCTTCTGTATTTGATCTGCCGTTGGGTGTTGCAACCTTCTGGTCTTTGGAAAAGAAGGGAGTTCCGTCCTCTCCCTGGCTCCGTTGTTGAAACAAGCCTCTTTCTGCATCATACAGTTTTGGACAAAAATAGCATTGTCAACTTCATGTGCGCCCCTGGAAGGACCATGAGTTTGTGCCTTGCCTAGTTCCTTGAGTGCCTCATTTTCCAATTCAACTGTAATTCGGCTATGATCTACCCATACCTGAAGAAGTCCACTTCTTAGGTTGAGGTTGACTGCATGATCATAGATCCAGTCCTGACCCAAGACAAGAGGCTCAGTGAGGTCCTCATCTTGACACACTAGTACTTTGACTGTCATCACTTCGTCTTGAATGGAGATGGGAAGATCCACCTCGCCCATGCAAGGTGTTGAAGCTTAAGGTCAAGGACAAAGCATGGAAGCGCATCAAGGAAGTGGACACACAAGAAGAAGGAGCAAGTAGGGAGCTCCAAGAAGCACATGTCAATTTTTCAAAAGAAATCCCTACAAAAATAGTGATTTTTATCACTAAAAACCATTGTAAATACCAATTTTCATTTTTGTAACTCCATTTTGTTCAAGCCGAGGAGTCCTCGAGCTTGAGGAGTATTAGATCTACCATCCTACCAATTTTCATGATTTTTAGACTCCGTTTGAGCCCCCAAATAAGCCCTGGAACCTATTTTTTAGCTAGGCCGGACACTAGGTCTGGACAGGGCCAAAACCACTCAAAAACTATAAAAAGGGCTGGAGAGCTCATTTTTGAGGTTAGCTTGTTGTAGATTTCAGTTTTGTGAGAGAGCTCTTTGGTAATCGAAGCTTTCCATTGTTCCACTCTTTGCTCTTACCTTGTGCGCGTGTGTGTGTATGTGTGTGCATGCTTGTGTGCTTTCACTCACGCACTTGTGTCATCACTTGCTCGCGGTCTTCATACCGGTCCTCACATCTCCACGGATTGACATTTATGAGGTGTATCTCCTCACGTTGGTACTCACCATTGTGCTAGAGTGACACCAAATTTGGCGCCGTTGCCGGGGAGAGAGCTTGGAGGACGAGCGTGTGACGGTAAGACGTAGAGTAGCGACGTTGGAAGGTAAAAAAATTATCATTTTCAGTTCAGTTTTTGAATTTCCATTCTTCTTCATCTTCATCATCATCACCATCTCCACCCACCTTCATTTTCTCAGTTTTCTCCATTTTTTAGAGTACATTCACTTTGTTTTTACTTGTGGTTGTGAGCAAGAAGCTTAGAGAGGGTGCAGAACAGAGGCGCAAAAGAATCAGTACCAAAATATCTGAATTAGCAAAACCTGCGCCAAGTATCGTTAGGGAAACTGCCAAGTATCGTGAGAACTGCGCCAGCGATCGTTTTGTCAAAGATCGTCTAGTCAGCGATCGTTCCTCAGATATTGTTTGGTTTAGCGATCGTTTCGTGAGAGATCGTGTATCGTTTTGAGCCAAGTATCGAGTATCGTTTCAGAATCAGAGATCGTCTGGTCCAAAGATCGTTTGGGGAAGTATCGTGTATCGTCTGGATTCAGGTATCGTGTATCGTGTTGGTCCAAGTATCGTGTATCGCGTCTCAGAGATCGCGATACTTGCCAGCGATCGAGTATCGTTTTGAGCTAAGTATCGAGTATCGTTTTGTCAAAGATCGTTTTGCCCAGCGATCGTTTGCTCAGATATCGTTTTGTCCAGCGATCGTTTTGTGGGAGATCGTGTATCGTTTGGCTTGGAGGTCGTGTATCGTTTAGGGGAAGTATCAAGTATCGTTTTCCTTGAAATATCGTATATCGTCTGTTCAAAGATCAAGTATCGTGTATCGAGTTCCTCAAGTAACAAGTATTGTGTCCTATAAATGTCATATATCGCCTGATTTGAAGCATTTTCTGAGAGACCCTGTTTCCCTGTTTTAACCCCCAAAACCCTGAACTGGCATAACTTTCTCATACGAAACCCGTTCGGAGTGATCTTGGGTTTGTTGGAAAGCTCGTGAGGAGTACAACAAAAACATCGACTGGTTATGTTAATATTAATACCAGGATTATTAGATAGGGTATTTTGAAGTTGACTCTCAGGGAAACTAGAAAATCAAGGTGTTTCAAAGGATTTTGAGCAATATAAGAGAACTTTGGGACTAGAAGCCAAGGCTTATGAACCTGAGATCTGGCAGATACTTAGGCAAGGATAGACAAAGCATTAGGTCATCTGAGGCTAGTGTCAACCATACAGCCAAGTCTTGGGCTCAACAGCTTAGTGGTTATCCTTACACACGAAGTTCAGAAACCAGTGACTCGGAAATGTCTTTTAGCATGAAAAGACCCACACGTAGCTCAGGCATTGCCTATTTACAGACACCAGAAGGTCCCTATAAGACCCAATTGGAGTATATCAAGACCAACCAATTAGGTGCTCGCATCTATGAGGATGGTCTAAGACGATCAGTAGTTCAACTCAAAAATCCTGACCAACCCTTTGGACTTGAACACCCAGTGGTCAAGTTTGAAGAGGGTGCTTACATTGATAAGGAAGGAACCATGTATGTGGTTACCAACTTACCAGATAGGACAGATGAGGTTGGAAATATCATCCCTGAGAATGAGATAGGAGACCTAGAGCAAGGAGACCTAGGAAGAGAACCCAAGACCCCTAGAGGTAAGTCAGTCTTAACCAGAGTGCTCACTCCGGAATGGATTTCTCAAGATAACAAAAGCATAGAACTATTCGTGAATAGAGAAACGGAGGAAGCCTTTTGGAGATTTAGGCCAGATCAACCGAGCCCAGTAGTCACCATCTATGAATTCAAGGATCCAGAGATACGAGGGAAAGTTGTCTATCTAGATCACACATCTCAAAAATTATTCTTGGTATCAGATCATGACAGACATGCTTACACTTGGCAAGGTGAATCAATTTTTCCTCCACCAAGATCTAATGTTTCCCAGGGCCTCCAGGGAGCCGGATCATCCAAGGCTCATGAAACCCAGAGGGAAAGAACTAGAGAGAGACCGGAGGTAAGCTTTGCAGACACTGTAGGCAGAGACAGATCAGGATATGGAACGGAAAGACTTGAAAGGGAGAGACATAGAGTTCATAGGCATCAAAGAGATGATCATGATTTCCCATTGCCTAGACCACGAGAGCACTCAAGAACCCTTAGACCGTCTCAAGTGGTTAAAACAATGAAGAATTACTTTGATGGATTTGGAGATCCTTATGATCATGTGGCGGAGTTCAAACAAGTGCTAAGAGCTGAACAGGTTGAGGACTTATTCACCCAGTTCGAGGCATTTGGTTTGACTCTTAAGGGTACCGCCTTAGCTTGGTTTCAACCTCTAAACAGCCGCAACTATAGAGAGATAGGTCAGCTGCTAGAAGAATTCATTGTGGAATTTTCCAAGAGTGGTATCAGGCATAACACATCATCCTTGATCCACAGCTTCAAGCAGACACCCCAAGACACAGTGCGACTCGCAGGAAGAAGATTTAGACAGTACTTGGAAAGATGCCCTGTACCAGAATTACCCACATCAGCCAAACAGGTGGCACTGTTTTTAGATGGCCTATTGAGCACAAAATTAAGATCATATGTATACCTGAAAGAGCCTAGATCCATAGAAGAGTGTATACGGATATGCATTGACATAGAAGACAACTTGGGTGAGGAGTTAGGACTATCCAAACTCTATAAGGACTCTGATAGTTCTACAAGTCATACCTCTAGAGCCTCCACTGAGATAGATGAGATAGCTGAGCAAGTGGCCAAAAAGCTAGGAGTTCAAAATAGACAAATGCCAAGGGTCACCTCAGTGAAGCGATGTTATATGTGTGGAGGAGATCACCTGGCTAATGTCTGCCCAATGATGACTCAACCCCAAGGAAACCCTAATGCTCTATATTGCACCATTGAGAGAAAATACACAAATCATACGGCCCAAGATTGTCCCTATAACAGACAGGCTGTTAGACAAAATTATCAGCAACCTTACCAGCAGGTTAGGTATCAGAATCAGTACCAACAGCCATATTATAGGCCACAACAATATCAACCTCAATACCAGCAGCAATATCAGGCACCATATAGGCCACAACCAGTCCTAGGAAACCAACCGCCAGCTCCTGCCAATGTGATCCCAGTTAAATATACGATGGCGGAGGAGAACCATAATAGAGCATTGGTGCCACTAACCCCATTGGTCTCAGAAAATGATTCTCACGCTCATGGTTCAGACTACTTCCATGAAGATAGTCCACAGGCTTATTATATAGAGTCACCTGAGCAAAGTGAGACTTCTCAGTATCAATATGAGACACCACCTATGGAACAAAATTGGGAGCCAGAGTACTCCAATGTCATGCATACGAATCCAAATCCTAGGCCCCAATTGAGACAAGTAAGACCACAAGCCCCTAGAGGACCATGCTTTAGATGTCAGGGTGATCATTTCATTCGTGAATGTCCCCACCAACCAGCTCTGGGACTAGGACAAAACATCACAATACAAGGCTTTTGTCCTGAGTGCGGCAAGGAACATCTTCCTAGAGAGTGTCCCAGGAATCCCTCTAGTGCACCCAAGGTCACACCCATCAACGTGGTAGGCTTAGTGGCAGATTCAAGTTCAAGTAGTAGTAATGTGGCTCCTGTACAGGTAGTTACTAGGGCACAGGCTACACAACAAGCAAAACCATCTGAGCAATCGGAGTCAAGTGAGGCAGGAGAGCCTAGTAAGAGGAAACCAAGAACATGGAAGGATACCAGAGAGAAGGCTAATCGCAAGTGGAACAAAAAGCTATCCGAGCTAGAAGAAAGCCTAAGGGATACCAAAACAAAAATAGAAGACATTGCATCTCAAAGCCCCTCGCATGCCGAAGCTCCATCCACTCCACCTCATTCCACCCCACCACCCATTGTAAATAACCCACAACCAGGGTTTGTTCTTGCAGATCCAACCCCAGAAGGCTTGGACATGATGTTCAAGGCCTACCAGGCTCGTCTTCAAGAAGGGCCAACAGCTGCAAACCTAGACAAGAGTTACCCTAGAGCAGACTTAGAGATTGAACGGATGAAAATGTGCATGAAAATGGTAGAACAAGCTCAAGCTATACTTGAGACTAGTCAAAAGTTCAATCAGACAAACTCTGTCAAACCGGATTTGCATTTCCAAGGCTTACTAGAAAGATGAGAGCAGTTGGTAAACAAACCACAAATTTCTTTACCTCCACAGGCTCAACCAGTTATTGAAAGAGGAAGCTCACCACCAATGGGAGCTTATGTTCCTAATTCCACGGATGCTGGAATACCTCCTTCAATTCAACAATACTCTCAAGAGTTCTTGCGGGAAATACAGGAAGAGAAATGGGCCAAGGAGAAGGGTAGTTCCCCTCCTATTCCTGAGATTGATGATCTTCATGATCAATTTCCCCAAGACATTCCGTCTATCTATGGAGACCAAGCAGAGCAACAAGAAGATGAAAGATTAGATTTTGAATCTAATTCTTTACAAGAGTTGCCTCATTTCACAGGCCCCTGGGAATCTGAATCTCTCCAGATTAGAGCCCCCACAATATTGGTAAGAAATGAAGACTCAGTGATTCCAAGAAACACTGATGTTGTGAAGAACACTAAGGTTCAATGTCATCTCACTGTGGAAGAGCTGCTCAAGGCAAAACCGGAGCTCTGGAATCATGTGAAGGATCAGGTTCCAGAACTTGAATCTAATATGCCAAAAGTAGGCTCTAAGCAAAAAGTTCCAGAGATACCTCTCGACAAGATAGGAGACATGAGTGAAGGTGAAGAAGGTAACACTTATCTTCCGATCACCTATCAAGGTTACACAACCAAAGCAATTGTAGATTCGGGTGCTGGTGTTGCAATTGCAACCACTTCCTTGTGGAAGCAATGGGGCAAACCCACATTAAGAACAACTAGAATGAAGCTTCAAATGGCAGATGGTCATTTTGAAAGACCTCTAGGATTGCTTGAAGGGATAACTCTAACCACTTGTGGTGTAGAGTTTGAACATACGTTTGCTATATGTGACTTTGAGAAAAATAATGTCTACGAGATGATCCTAGGAAGACCCTTCCTACGACAATTGCAAATAGTACAGGATTGGGGAACCAACTCCTTGTACTTACAACACTTAGGGGTCACCACCAAGGTCAATCTGAAGGATTACACCTTCAGAGATGTACCACCCCTACAATGGAATCCTATCCACAAAGTGAAAGAAGATTCTATCTCCGTGCATTCTGGAAGTTCACCTGATCCATCATGGCTGCATGAAGATACTCACTTGTGGATGTGCAAGGTCGCAGAGGAAGAGGACAAGCGCCTAAAAGCGAGAGAAGAAGGAACTCCCCCAGGAGATAGACCAATAAAAGACCCAGCCTATACACCGATGATATTTCCAGATGAGGAATTTGAACCTCATGGTTGGGCAGAAATCTTAGCTACCATGGACATAGCAGTCAATGAAGAACAGTGGACACCTCATTGTGATGAGGGTTATGATATTTCAGTGTTCATGTGTCAGCCCTTGTTGGAAGAGTGTGATCCTAGTGAGTTCATAGAAGAAGAAGAGAATGACGATGATCTAGAATCCATTGTGATGGATACTTACTTTGACTCAGAGGAACACTATTTAGAAGACATAGGAGTGTTAACCCAAAAAGAAGAAGAACCCCTCACGAGTATCAAAACGATAAATTCAAAGGAAGGAAGTGAAGGAGGTCAAAAGAAAAAGAAAAGAAAAGCAGTGAAACAAGAAGAGGAAGAATCACTGTTTGAAGTACCAGAAAATTTCAAGAAATATGAAGTGGAAGACCGAAAAATTTTGGTACGGATGCCTAAGAGAGAGGCCATTATAGGAGAAGCATATGACAATAAAGAAAAGACCAAAAAAATTGTAGTGACCATTGAAGGGAACGAAGAGCGATGCACGTACATAGGAGACGACCTAAGTGCAAAAGAAGAAGAAGAGCTTGTAGCTCTATTAAGGGAATATAGGGATGTGTTCGCATGGCACTATAGAGACTTGAAAGGAGTAGATCCAAAGATTTGCTCTCATACGATTCCGATGACCACTGATGCCAAGCCCACTAAACAAAAGCCCTACACATATAATGACAATTATGCAGCCAAAATAAAGGAGGAAATTGACAGGCTGATTGAAGCTGGATTCATCTATGAGATTGAGCACACTGAATGGGTGTCCCCTATTGTAGTGGTGCCCAAGAAGAATGGGAAATTGCGCGTGTGCATCAACCTTAAAAAAGTTAATGCCGCTACGATCAGAGATAGTTATCCACTTCCAATCACCGAACATCTATTGGAGCGTGTTGCAGGCAAGGAAGTTTATAGCTTCCTTGATGGATTTTCAGGTTACAACCAAGTAGCCATTGCCCCTGAAGATCAACACAAAACGGCCTTTGCCACAGAATGGGGAATCTTTGCATTTCGTGTGATGCCATTTGGGCTCACCAATGCACCTGCAACATTCCAAAGGCTCATGTGTCATGTCTTCAAAGAGTTCTTGCGGAAGAGCTTAGAAGTATATGTGGATGACTTATGTGCTCATTCCCAACAAAGAAGATACCACATCCCTGAGCTCCGACAAATCTTCAACAAGTGTAGAGATTATCGAGTGTGTCTGAACCCAGAGAAGTGTGTGTTCATGGTGCGACAAGGTAAGATCTTAGGTCACATTGTTTCTAAGAATGGAATTTCAACAGATGAAGACAAGGTAAGAGCGATAGCGGAGTTGCCAAGACCAAGGAATGTTAAAGAGGTACAAGCCTTTATGGGCCATTGTGGATATTACCGTAGGTTTATCCACATGTATGCCATCATAGCTAAACCTCTTTATGGGTTGTTAACAAATTTTGAGTGGAACGAGGAATGCGAGAATTCCTTCAACGAGCTGAAAAGACGTTTGTGCACAGCACCAATATTGACTACTCCGGATTGGAGCAAACCCTTTCACGTCCATGTAGATGCCTCCAATCATGCAATAGGATGCGTGCTAGCACAACCAACAGGTGAAGGAAACCTAGATTTGCCGATAGCATATGCTAGTAGGCAATTAAATGCAGCTGAACGAAATTATACCACAACGGAGAGAGAAGGCTTAGGTATGGTATATGCCGTGAAGAAGTTTAGACACTATCTATTGGCCAATAAGTTCAAGTTTTTCACTGATCATCAAGCTTTACTATATTTGGTCAATAAACCTTGCAATACAGGCCGCTTAGTAAGATGGTTCCTCTTACTAATGGAATACGACTTTGAAGTGGTTGTCAGGAAAGGTAGAACCCATCTTAGGGCAGACCATCTTTCTCGCATCACTTCAGGAGAGCCACCGCAAGGAGTGTCTGATGAATTGCCCGATGCTTATCTGTTCAATTTAGAAGTTGTTCCTAAATGGGCAAATAAGTTGGTACCAGTCCTAACCTTTGGGCCTGCAAATAAAAATGTGAAAACAAGCAAAGAAGAAATTGTAAAATCACAAAAGTATCAAATATTGGCCGGAAGTATGTACAAGCAAGACACCGAGGGTGTGCTAGCTTGTTGTGTTGAGGACGATGAACATACAAGTTGGATGCAACAAGCCCATGAGGGACTGCTAGGAAATCACTACTCTAAACAACGAACATTGCAGAATCTGAAACGTTTAGGAGTGTATTGGCCTAGCATGGACAAGGAAATACAGGAGTGGATCCAAAATTGTCCAGTGTGCCAGAAGAGACCCCCAGTGGAGCATGCCACTCTTTATCATGTGTCATTAATCCCAGATTGGAGTGCTCCATTGGTTGAGTTCATGAGATCGAGAACATTACCCAATCAGGCTAGTCTTGCAAGAAAACGGAGCATGGAGCAAGAGGCTCAAGACTATGCCTTAGTAGGAGACAACCTATATCGAAGAGGCAAGGATGGTTACCTAAGACTGTGCGTTCATGAATCAGACTATTTGAAAGTCTTAGAAACTGCACATAGCGGTGCTGCAGGTGGACACTTTGGGCCTGACAGAGTAATTAAGACCATTTTATTCTCAGGACTTTGGTGGCCCACTCTTCATATGGATGCACATACTTATGTGAAGAAATGTGACACATGCCAACGTGCACAATATCCGATAAGAAAAGACGAGATGCCTTTAAGGCCAATGATGGGAGGACGTGCATTTTCAAAGTGGGGTATAGACTTTGTTGGTCCTATTAACCCCCCAGCTAGAAACTCCCATGCAGAATACATCATTGTAGCCACAGATTACCTTACCAAATGGGTGGAAGTAAAAGCCACGACAAAGAATGATGCTCAAACGACGGCTAAGTTCTTATTTGAACACGTGTTCACTAGATATGGGTTACCAATAGAGTTGGTTAGTGATAGAGGTACACACTTCTTGAACGAGGTCATTGAACATCTCCTTCAAGAATTCATGGTGATACACAAGAAGTCTGCCCCTTATCACCCACAAGCCAACGGACAGGCCGAGAGCACGAATAAGATCCTATGTAATGTATTGACAAAACTGGTGAATAATAAACGCTCTGATTGGGACAAACAACTTCATCATGCTGTTTGGGCATACCGAGTTGCCTACAAAACGGTACTCAATGCTACCCCATTTCAGATGGTTTTTGGACAGAATGCTGTGCTACCATTAGACTTCCTAATCCCTGCCTTGAAAGTAGCACAAGAGCATGAGTGGAATGGACATGAGTTGTCTTCCAGGATCTTTGATCTAGAACGCTTAGGTGAGACGAGGCTACGGGCAGCAGCAGGCATTTATGCTGCAAAGAAAAGGCAAAAAGCATACTTTGATGCCCATGTAAAGGATAAACGATTGAAGGAAGGAGATCTAGTGCTGGTATATACGCTAAAGCAACATGCCCGCAAATTGGAGAAACGAGGATATGGACCCATGATCATTAATAGACTCTCCACTAGCGGTGCAGTTCAATTGGCCACTTTAGAAGGTGATATCCTACCAAACTATATTAGTGGTTGTCGAGTCAAGTTATATCAAGAACCTCTTACAGAGGAAATGCTCACGAGATTCAAACTGCTAAGAAGCGAAAAGAAGAGGAGTTAAGGGTTAGAGAAGAAGCACAAGCAGAGGCTAGAGAGCGCATCAGAAGAAATAAGTTACGGCGGCTAGACCTAGATGTCAACACAAAAGCTCCAAAATATCACATGGACATGTGCCAAAAATCGAGCATAACTACTTCTCGAATAATTGATCGACGGCCCTTTGTGACTATAGAGGTAGGACAAGGAAAGAGTGTAAGGACTGTGAGAGCATTGGTTGACTCAGGAGCAGCAACTAGTGCAGTTAGACTTTCATATTGCCAAGACCTGCATTTGGACATCAAGCCCATAGAAGCCTATCTCATAGGATTAGGAGGCGTGGAAACACCCTGTTTGGGCGAGGTGGAACTTCCCATCTACCTTCAAGATGTTCCAATAAAAGTCAAAATGCTAGTGTGTCATGATGAGGACCTCACAGAACCACTTGTCTTGGGTCAAGATTGGATTTACGACCATGCTATCAACATGAACCTAAGAAGTCAACTTCTTCAAGTGTGGGTATATAATCAATGCATTACATTAGGATTGGAGAATCACATGCCCACTGAAACTGACACCACACACTCTCTTTGTTCCTCTAAGGCTAATCTTCTTGAACAAGATGTTGTAGATGTCAAAAGCTCTATGATCCAGACGGACGCAAGCACGGAAGGAAAGTCGCAAAGTCAAGATGAACCTTCTTCTTGTCTTCTAAAGAGCAAAGCATCCACAGGAGCTCAACCTCAGAAGCAAGCAAAACAGTGCAAGATAACCAGTCTATCAAATAGACAAAGAGCCTTCAAGCAGAAAGAAGTTAGGGGCATGAAGCAGATCTGGGTAAAGAAAGAAGTGCAACCATCGATGTTACCTCAAAGATTCCCACCCAACCAGATCGACCATGAAAAAAGAAAAACCAAGCACCTACGACAGGGTCAAGCACGAAGAATCCATCAAATTTGGGTACCGAAGCTATCAATGAAGGCCGACCACAATCAGGTACAAATTTGGGTGCCTAAAAAATTAGCTACAGCTCAACAAGGGCGATTACAGAAGTGGGTACCCAAGAAGCTCTTACACGTACAAAGACCTATGCTCCCCGCCATGCGAAAGGCCTCAACCAAGAAGCCAAGGAAAGCAAAGGGTAAGAACAGAGCACAAGGACCAAAAGAAGCTAAACTCAACCCTTCGACAAAAAAAGGCAGGCACTCACCCAGGATATGGGTTTGGAAGCCAAAAGCACAAGCAACATCCACAGAACCAAGGGGCCAACCACACTGGATACCAAAGTTTGGACAGCATCCAAAGAAGAACTGGCCTGAGGTGATCTCTACAGGGCCAAATACTATTCTGAAATGGGTTCCAATCCGGAGGATTACATCACTTCGAGATCCGATAGACACCTCCAATCAAAGAATTCATCAAGTATACAAGTAACATCAAAAGCCTCGACCAGCAGCAACCATGTGCCTTTGGCATAACCTTGTCGTTTGCACCATTCAGGTCATGCATTTCCAAAGTATGCATCAATATAGGGCCACCTTACATGGCCGTGTATAGACACAATTGAGAAATCCCAGGCACATGAGACACAATTTTCACATGAAAAATATGTTATTGATACTAACCTCTTTCTTCTTGTTTGATGCCATCGTGTTCCAAAAAAAAAAAAAAAAAAAAAAAAAAAAAAAAACTATGTGCTTGAAAGTGCTCATCAGCGAACTGCCAGCAAGGACATCCCTCAACAAAAAGGACAAGCCGACGGTCAAACATCATGAGGGAACCACAACACGACGAGATGAAGATCAACGGACCCGTCACCATGGTAAGACGTGTATGTTTCAACAACACTATAACCATGATAGATTAGGAAACCTCTTCGTCAGCATACCCTTGAGCACTTAGCTCAAGACCCAATCTCTTGCACCATACTTCTTGCCATGCATTATCCAAGTACGCATACGTAGGGCCACATTACAAGGCCATGCACAAGGCACATAATTTGTTCAACCCATGCACTAATGCACTTAACCATCATCCATTATGGGTTACAAGTACTTGGCACGAAAACTATGAAAGCCATCTTTGGAAGAATCAGAGGACATCACGGTGACCACTACAAGAACAAGGGAGCCATCCACCACCGAGAGTTGCTCACAACCAACATTGACCACATCCTTTGAGCAGCTAGCAGTTTTGGAAAACTCACAAATGCACCACCCAGATGGAATACAAGGCAGAAGTACGTACAAAGGGACTACAAACTGCAAGAGATAACAGTGGCAAAGTGAAGAACCAGACAAACGACCAGGATACATTGGGAAGAGGGATCGCCCCTGTTGGACGCAAAGGACGCTACCTCTCAACGTACTACATGGAACGACCACTACAACAAGGGTCTGTCAGGGACGACAGACTCAAGAGGGGGGGGAGTGTTGAAGCTTAAGGTCAAGGACAAAGCATGGAAGCGCATCAAGGAAGTGGACACACAAGAAGAAGGAGCAAGTAGGGAGCTCCAAGAAGCACATGCCAAATTTTCAAAAGAAATCCCTACAAAAATAGTGATTTTTATCACTAAAAACCATTGTAAATACCAATTTTCATTTTTGTAACTCCATTTTGTTCAAGCCGAGGAGTCCTCGAGCTTGAGGAGTATTAGATCTACCATCCTACCAATTTTCATGATTTTTAGACTCCGTTTGAGCCCCCAAATAAGCCCTGGAACCTATTTTTTAGCTAGGCCGGACACTAGGTCTGGACAGGGCCAAAACCACTCAAAAACTATAAAAAGGGCTGGAGAGCTCATTTTTGAGGTTAGCTTGTTGTAGATTTCAGTTTTGTGAGAGAGCTCTTTGGTAATCGAAGCTTTCCATTGTTCCACTCTTTGCTCTTACCTTGTGCGCGTGTGTGTGTATGTGTGTGCATGCTTGTGTGCTTTCACTCACGCACTTGTGTCATCACTTGCTCGCGGTCTTCATACCGGTCCTCACGTCTCCACGGATTGACATTTATGAGGTGTATCTCCTCACGTTGGTACTCACCATTGTGCTAGAGTGACACAAGGGGTTTCCACACCTCCCAATCCTATGAGATAGGCTTCTATAGGATTGACAGTTAAATTCAACTCTTGACAGTAAGACAATTTAACAGCACTAGTGGCTGCACCTGAGTCAATCAAGGCTCTTACAGTCCTTGCACCTTTTCCTTGTCCTATATCTAAGGTTATAAAAGGACGTCGATCAATTATCCTATGAGAGCTGATACCTGAAACTTCACACATAGCCATGTGATATCCTTGATCTGCATCGGCATCTGGCCTAGGTTGCTCTCTACCTTGTCTTCTTAATTTCATTCTCCGGATGCGTTCCAATGCTTCTGCTTGAGCTTCTTCGCGAATTCATTTTTCTTCTTCTTTGCGTTTCTTAGCAATGTTGAGTCGACTTAACATCTCTTCTGTCAGAGGTTCCTGATATAATTTGACTCTGCATCCGCTAATGTAGCTCGGGAGAACATCACCTTCCAATGTGGCTAGTTGCACTGCTCCACTTGTTGAGATTCTATTAATGATCATGGGTCCGTAGCCTCTTTTCTCTAATTTCCGTGCATGCTACTTCAATGTGTAGACTAGGACTAGGTCGCCTGCTTTCAAGCCTTTATCCTTAATGTGGGCATCAAAGTATGCCTTCGGTCGTTTCTTAGCTGCATATATCCCTGCAGCCGCTCTCAGTTGTGTTTCACCTAGACGTTCAAGATCAAAGATTCGAGAGGAGAGTTCATGGCCTGTCCAATCATGCTCTTGTGCTACCTTCAATGTAGGTATCAAAAAGTCCAGAGGTAGCACAGCATTTTGGCCAAATACCATCTGAAAGGGGGTGGCTTGGAGTACCGTTTTATAGGCAACCCGGTATGCCCAAACAGCATGGTGTAGCTGTTTGTCCCAATCAGAGCGTTTATTGTTCACTAGTTTAGTTAGCACATTGCATAAGATCTTATTAGTGCTCTCAGCCTGGCCATTAGCTTGTGGATGATAGGGGGCCGATTTCTTATGTATCACCAAGAATTCTTGGAGAAGGTTTTCTATGACTTCATTCAAGAAGTGTGTGCCTCTATCACTCACCAACTCTATTGGCAATCCGTACCTCGTGAATACATTTTCAAATAAGAACTTTGTTGTTGTTTGAGCATCATTTTTTGTAGTAGCTTTCGCTTCTACCCACTTGGTTAGATAGTCTGTGGACACGACGATATATTCAGCATGTGAACCCTTAGCTGGGGGATTAATAGGACCAACAAAGTCTATTCCCCATTTAGAGAATGCATGTCCGCCCATCATAGGCTTGAGTGGCATCTCATCCTTGCGTGTAGGGTACTGAGTTCTCTGACAAACATCACACCGTTTCACATAGGTATGTGCATCCATGTGAAGGGTTGGCCACCAAAAGCCCGCAAATAGTATTGCCTTGATTACCCGATCTGGTCCAAAGTGTCCCCCTGCTACACCTTGGTGAGCAGTATCCAAGATTTTGAGATATTCACTCTCATGGACACATAGTCTCAGGTAACCATCTTTACCACGCTTGTATAGATTATCACCAATGAGTGAATAATCCTGGGCTTCTTGTTCTAAACCCCTTTGCCTAGCCAGAGTCATGTCTGGAGGGAATGTTTTCGTCCTTAAGAAGAACACTAGAGGTTCACTCCAATCTGGCACTTTGGACACTTGATAAAGAGTGGCATGTTCCATAGGTGGTTTAGTGCAGCAGATTGGGCATTCCTTGCACAACTTTTGGACATCAGCCTCCATAGTCGGCCAATGCACTCCGAGTCTCCTTAGTGTCTGTAAGGTTCGTTGCTTTGAGTAGTGTTGCTCTAATGCACCTACATGTGCTAAATGCAACCATTTAGTGTACTCGTCCTCTTCTACACAACAAGCCTAGATCCCTTGATCTGTGTGCTTGTACATACTTCCTGCCATGATGTGATACTTTTGGGCTTTTACCACCTCTCTATCCTGTGTGTTTATTACTGGATGTTTAGGCCCGTATGTCAATACTGGTACTAGTGGCTTAGCCCACTGTGGCACCACTTCCAAACTAAACAAGTAAGCATTAGGAAGGTCATCTGACACTCCTTGTGGAGCTTCTCCAGATGTGAGTCTAGAGAGATGGTCTGCTCTCAAGTGAGTCTTGCCTTTTCTCACCACTACCTCAAAGTCATATTCCATTAGTAAGAGGAACCATCTCACCAATCTACTTGTGTTGCATGGCTTGTTTACCAAGTATAGTAGAGCTTGATGATCAGTAAAAAATTTAAACTTATTTGCAAGCAAATAATGTCTAAAATTTTTAACCACATACACCATGCCCAACCCTTCTCGTTCGGTAGTGGTATAGTTTCGCTCAGCTGCATTCAACTGTCTACTCACATCCATATGACCTTCACTGGTAGGATGTGCTAGTACACACCCAATAGCATAATTGGATGCATTAACATGAACATGGAAAGGCTTATTCCAATCTGGTGTGGCCAAGATTGGTGCTGAACATAATCGTCGTTTAAGCTCATTGAAGGAATGCTCACATTCATCAGTCCACTCGAAGTTAGTCAACAGTCCATACAGAGGCTTTGCTATGATGGCATACATGTGTATAAATCGTCGGTAATAACCACAATGCCCCATGAAAGCTTGTACTTCCTTGACATTCTTTGGCCTAGGTAATTCGGCTATAGCTCTTACTTTCTCTTCATCCGTAGATATGCCATTCTTTGACACTATGTGTCCTAAAATTTTGCCTTGCCTGACCATGAAAACACACTTTTCTGGGTTCTGGCAGAGTTGATACTCTCTACACTTGTCAAAGATTTGCCTGAGTTCAGGTATATGTGTTTGTCTAATGTTGGAATGAGCACATAGATCATCAACATAGACTTCCAAATTCTTTCTCAGGAACTCTTTAAACACATGGCACATCAATCTCTGGAAGGTTGTGGGAGCATTGGTAAGCCCGAATGGCATTACCCTAAAAGCGAATATGCCCCACTCTGTGGCAAAAGCCGTTTTATGCTGATCTTTTGGTGCAATGGCCACCTGATTGTAGCCAGAGAACCCATCTAGGAAGCTGTACACTTCCTTGCCTGCCACCCTTTCTAATAGATGCTCAGTGATAGGAAGCGGGTAATTATCCCTAATCGTGGCTGCGTTAACCTTCTTCAAGTTAATGCATACTCGTAATTTGTCGTTCTTCTTGGGCACCACTACAATGGGGGATACCCATTCAATGTGCTCAATTTCATAGATAAATCCAGCTTCAACCAAGCGGTCTATCTCTTCTTTGATCTTGGCAGCATAGTTGTCATTGTATGTGTATGGCTTTTGTTTTGAGGGTCTGGCCTCTGTGGTCATGGGAATCGTATGTGAGCATATGTCCGGGTCCACTCCTTTCAAATCCTTGTAACTCCAAGCGAATACATCTCTATATTCTCTTAGCAAGACTATCAGCTCATGCTCTTCTTCCTCTGTGAGGTCATGTCCTATGTAAGTGCACCTCTCTTCTCCTTCTTCTATGGCTACCACTATTCTCTTGGTGGTTTCTTTGTTATCATAGGCCTCTCCCGATTGCGCCTCTCGTTTAGGCATTCTAATCATGACTCTCCTGTCATCTATCTCATACTTCTTAAAATTTTCCAGGACCTCAAACAAAGATTCTTCCTCTTCTGGTGTGACTGCTCTCTTCTTTCTTTTCTTTCCTTCTTTCTTCGGGGTCACATGTGTGGCTAGTCTTACATCACTTGTAAGATCTCCATACCTCTGGGGTTGAAATTCTACTTCATAGAAGTATTCTTCATCTGATGCAAAAGGTGGGTCCATAATGATTGACTCTAGATCGGAGTCACTCGCATCCTCAAATGCATCAGGGTTAGGTTCGCATTCTTCTAACACTGCCTCTCCCATGATTGGTTCTATGGAGAAAACTGAAATGTCATAGCCATCCTCATCACAGTGGGGTGTCCATTGTTCCTCATTGATGGCTACATCCATTGTTGCTAAGATTTCTGCCCAGCCATGGGGTTCAAATTCCTCATCAGGAAATACTAGAGGTGCATAGGCTGGGTCTTGAATGGGTCTATGTGTTTCGTTTGCACCTATTTCTTTGGCCTTTCTCTTTTCTCCTCTTCTACTGCCACTTTGCACATCCATAAGTGAGTGTCTTCATGCATCCATGAGGATCCTGATCCTATAGAATGCACAGATTCCGTATCATCTTTGGCTCTATGGATGGGATTCCATTGGATAGGGGGGACATCTCTATGAGAGTAGTCTTTGAGATTCACTTTGGTCGTAACACCTAAGTGCTGCAGGGAAAGGCATTGTACTACGTGAATAAATCCTCCACTTGTTCAGCTCTCAAGACTTGCCTAAACTCAGCCACATGATCGTATGGATCTCCAGTGCCATCGAAGTAGTTCTTCATGGACTTAACTAGCTGAGTTGGTCTCAGAGTCCTTGTGTGCTCTCTAGGTCGTGGTAGAGGGAACTCATCCGCATTTCTTTGATTCCTGGGAGCTCTAAGTACCTCAGGTTCTACTCTGTTTGTTTCCGTTCTCGTTCTTTCTCTGCCCCCTCGGTTGGCAAAGCTTACTTCTGGCCTATCTCTACTTCTGTCTCTTTGAGTCCCATGAGCTTGGGATGTTCCAGCTCCAGGGTGACCATAGGACACATTCGATCTTGGTTGGGGGAAAACGAATTCACCCTTCCAAGTGTAAGCATGTCTATCATGTTCTGTAACCACAAAGATCCTCTCTGAAGCGTGATCTAAGTAGGTCACTCTGCCTGGGCTATCTGGATCTTTAAACTCATAGATCATGATTGTTCCTATATCATTTGGTCGATCAGATTTATACCTCCAAAAGGCTTCATCAGTCTCTCGGTTCAGAAGCAGATCTATGCTCTTGTTGTCTTGGGGAATCCACTTAGGAGTGAGAATTCTCGTAAGAACAGATTTCCCTCGAGGGGTCCTGGGCTCTGCACCCATGTTTCCTTGTTCTAGGTCCTCTATGTCCGTCTCAGGGATCACATTCCCGAATTCATCTGTCCTCTCCGGGTGACTAGTGACCACGTATATGGTTCCCTCTTTATCAAGGTATGCACCATTTTCAAACTTGACAGCAGCGTGCTCTAGCCCAATAGATTGGTCTGGGTTTTTGATTTGGACCACATATCTTCCTAGGCCGTCCTCATAGATGCTAGCACCTAATCGGTTGGTCCTAAGGTATTCCAGCTGCGTCTTATAGGGGCCTTCTACCCTGTGCAAGTATGGCACTCCTGAACTTCCCGTAGGTCGATCCATGCCTTGAGACATCTCTGATTCACTAGTCTCAGAGCTAGGGTAGTATGAGTGGTGGCTCAACTACTGGGCCCAAGACCTAGCAGTGTGGTTGACACTAGCCTCTGAAGACCTAAGACTTTGTCTATCTCTCCCTAGATGTCTACCTGACCTAAGGTTCATATGCCCTTTGTACGTTGCTGATTCTTTGGTACCAGTCACTTGTTCCTTTTAGGTTCCTTTGGATGTGTTTTCTTGTTTTTAATTAAGCGTCATCAGGGGCACTTTCGTGGGTCGTACTTGATGTTCTGCGTCCGCTTAGTTTAAGTTCTTTTCCTTTAAGTTATCCCTTGACTATAATTTAGCCTACCCTTGCACTTGAGAAATTAAGGGCTCTTCAAACTTGAGTGTTCCTATCGTACCCCTAGTCAATCAGAACAACTACTCGCACTTAGCCTATGCTAAGAATAGACTGAGGGGGTTAAGTGATGTTCCAACCTCAAGTCGCTCCTCCTGGCGATGCTGGTCTACCCAGGAAGCACGTTCCCAAGCTTGTTCGCCCTGGCACTTACTTTGCTTTCTCCAAGAGCTCTCGATGATCCTGTAAGAATCCCAAGTTTAGCTTCAATTTGATCCTTCAATTGACAGACAATTTATTTCAGACACTTTTTTAATGACCCTTGTCCCCCCTTTTGTATTGCTAAAAATTTCCTCTAGAGCTCCCTTGGTGTTCCTACCCCTCAGTGTGTCAACTTCCAAATATCCTATATGAAAATCAACGCATTATTCTTATAAAAAATAGTCGAGGGCGTATAGTATATGCTACGAGCTTTCCGACAAGCACTAGAGCTCAAAAAATGGATTTCGTATGAAAAAGTTATGACCGTTCAGGGTTTAGGGGGTTAAACAGACAAACAGAACCTTTCAGGAGTTTTAACGCATTTTTCTAAGGCCTTTGCAAGTGTGTGAGTATTTGAGAGTGCCAATATGCCCAAAATTTAGCCTAAATTTCCAAAAAAATTTACCCCTTAATTTTTGCCGAAGATGTCTGTCTATCGCGATAGACGGTGTCTGTCGCGATAGACACAAACTATCGTGGGGGGCTGTCTGTCACGATAGACGGTGTCTATCGCGATAGAGTGTTCTGTCGCGATAGACGATGTCTGTCGCGATAGAGTGGTCTATCGCGATAGACGGTGTCTGTTGCGATAGAGTGGTCTGTCGCGATAGACGGTGTCTGTCGCGATAGACGGTGTCTGTCGCGATAGAGTGGTCTGTCGCGATAGACGGTGTCTGTCACGATAGAGTGGTCTATCGCGATAGACGGTGTCTATCGTCTGTCGTGATTTGGTCTATCGCGATAGACGGTGTCTGTCGCCATAGATGGTGTCTATCGCGATAGAGTGGTCTATCGCGATAGACGGTGTCTGTCGTGATAGACGGTGTCTGTCGCGATAGACGGTGTCTGTCGCGATAGAGTGACAAAACGCAAATTTTTGAGAAACTTCTAGTGATTTGGAGTGCTCTAATGGTGTAGGTTACCGTGCCAAACACGCATTCACAAAATATTAAGTTTTTCTGTCTGTCGCAGCAGACAGAGGTCGTCGTCCCAGGACCTGTGCAGAGTCTGTCGTACCTGCGCACACTGCTGGAGAAGGTGGTACAGCTAGTTCCTGCAACAAAAGCTCAAAAACACACCAAAAACAGATAGCATGCAAGCTCTCTCTCGCTCTCTCTCACAATGGAATGAGGGAAATGAGGTGGGGAGTGGAATATGACCAAAAAACTGAAATTTTTGTGGAGATGGAGATGGAGGTGGAGATGGTGGGGATGATGATGGTGATGATGGAGATGCAAAAATAAGAAAAAATGAAGAAAAATAAGGAAAAGAAAGGATATTACCTATAACTCCAATGTCTCAACTCGACGTCTTACCATCACACGCTCGTCCTCGAAGCTCTCTCCCCGGCAACGGCGCCAAATTTGGTGTCACTCTAGCACAATGGTGAGTACCAACGTGAGAAGATTCACCTCATAATTGTCAATCCTTGGAGACGTGAGGACTAGTATGAAGACTATGAGCAAGTGAAGGCACAAGTGTGTGAGTGAGAAGCACACAAGCATGCACACACATACACACACACGCGCACACAAGGCAAGAACAAGGAGAGGAACAAAGGAGTTCTTTGCATTAGTCAAAAAGTCTCTTACATAAGCTTAATTCACAAACAATCTAACCCCAAAAATGAGCTCTCTAGCTCTTTTTATAGTTTTCTAACTAGCTTTGGTCTTGTCCAGACCTAGTGTCCGGCCTAGTTAAAAATTAGGTTCTAGAGCCTATTTGAGGGCTCAAACAGAGTCTAAAAATTATGAAAATTGATATGTAGCTAGTTCTAATACTCCTCAAGCTCGAGGACTCCTCGGCTTGCACAAAATGGAGTATATTCTACCAAAAACGGAATTTATAATGTTTGTGTAGTGATTAAAATCACTTGAGTTGTAAATGGTCCATGGAAAAAATGATTGGGCCTTGTTGCCGTATTGTGCATGACTGCTCCGTTGTGCTAGTATGATCTTCATCTGACTTGTATGCCAACAAGGATGTCAAAGGTGAAAGTGATAAGAGTGCAGGTCAAGCAATGTATTCAAAGGATAAGAAGAAGAATAGCAAAGGGAAGCAACAAGCAAATGAAGATGATGGTACAACTAGCCAAGCTAACTTCCTAAGAGGAAGAGGAGGTGGCAAAGGTAGAGGAAGAGGTAGAAGTAATAAAGATAGAGTCAAAGCTTGCTGGATTTGTGGCAACAAAAACCACTTAGCTCATGATTGTTGGCATAGTACTCAGAATAATGGTGGATATAATCAGAACTTTAATTCAAGAGGAAGAGGTGGCAGAAATCAAAGATGTAATTTCAGAGGTAGAGGTAGTAGAGGTTACTTTAGAAGAAATGCAGGTAGAAGATTCCAAAGTCAACAATACAACAATACCTACTACAATTATGCTTCAGATCAGAAGGAGGATTCAACATTGATAATGAATGCAACTTGTGAAAGGCAAAGTGAAGAGCAAAGAGTCTTCTACATTGACTCAGGGTGTAGCAATCACTTGAGTGGCAACATAGCTTTGATGACTGATTTGGAGAAAAAGGTAACTAATCATGTAGTTCAAACAGGTGACAATACAAAGCACAATGTGAAATCAATTGGATCAGTGAAAGCCAAGGATGGAAGTACTCTCTTGAGTAAGGTTTTGTATGCTCCTACAATTCCAAAGAATTTGATAAGTGTAGGACAAATTGTTGAAAAAGGTTATGAAGTTAGGTTCACTAATGAAGGAGTTTTTGTGGAAGACCCAAGCAATGGGTATAAACAAATTGTCTCAGGAAAGAAAGAAGGAAGATTGTTCACATTGAAGATTCAAGGTAACATTGGTCATGCCTTGTTCACCTATGGAGGACATAAGATCTCTGAGTAAGATCTTTGGCACAAAAGGCTTGGACATTTCAATGAAAGAGGTATTAAAGATATGGTTAACAATGGTTCAGTGCTTGGATTGCCTAATGTTGCAGGTCAACATATGACATACAGATGTGAGGCATGTCAATTAGGTAAGGCTCATAAGCAATCTTATTCCAAGCATGGTTTTATGTATTCAGAGAAGCTTGAATTGGTACACACAGATGTGTGGGGACCATCAAAGGATTTCAGTATCAATGGTTCAAGGTATTATGTGTTTTATGTTGATGATGCTACCAGATGGATCACTATCTATGTGATCAAAGATAATTCAGAGGTATTCAATACATTCAAACATTATCATGTGTATGCAGAGAGAATTATAGGTCAAAAGTTGAAGAGACTAAGGTCAGATGGAGGGGGAGAGTATTTCTCTAATGAGTTTAGTGATTGCTTGTGGAATGCAGGTATAAAAAGGGAAATTACTTGCAGGTACTCTCCTCAACAAAATGGTGTAGTAGAAAGGAGGAATAGAACTGTTGTTGAGTTTGCAAGATCCATGATGAAGGAGAAAAATTGCCCAAATTATTTGTGGGTTGAGGCTGTAAATACAGCTACATATCTGTACCATGTAAAGCTTTGCAGGGTATGACACCATATGAGGCATGGTGGGGTAAGAGACCTACTTTAGATCATTGCAAAGTATTTGGATTTTTGGCATATGCATATGTGCCAACTCAATTACGGCACAAATTGGAACCTAAAGCTGAAAAGTATGTGTTCATTGGATATGATGATAAGCAGATGGGATATAGGTTGTGGAGTCCATCCACAAAACAATTCCTAGTGTCAAAGGATGTTACATTTGATGAGCAAGGTACTTGGTATGCAGGTACAATCAATATTCATACAGGTGATGAAGAAGTTGTGACTCAAAAGAAAGGTAAATCAAAGGTTCAAATATTTGATGAAGAAGAGAACAATGAAGTACAGGTTGCAGTTGAAGAAGTGCCAAGATTTGATCCAGAATGTGATGAACCAGAAACCTCAAGGAGTGGAGAACTCAGAAGGTCATCAAGACACAAATGGCAACCTACAAGCAACTAAAGATTATGCTTATATGGTAAAGGCAGATGAAGTCCCTTCTACATATGAAGAGGCAAAAGGCAAGGAAAATTGGGAGAAAGCTATGCAGGAAGAGTATGATGCATTGATGGAGAATGAGACATGGGATTCGGTTCCTAAACCAAATAGCCAGAAGATCATTGGATGCAAATGGGTCTACAAGACAAAGAGGTTTGCAGATGGAAGTGTGTCTACGCATAAAGCTAGACTTGTTGTGAAAGGGTTTGCTCAGACATGTGGTATAGATTATGATGAGACTTATAGTCCTGTGGAAAAAATGACAGCTATCAGGACACTCATAGCCATTGCTGCATGTAAAGGTTGGAAATTATGTCAATTAGATGTGAAGAATGCTTTTTTAAATGGTTACATTTTAGATGATGTTTTCATGGAGCAACCACAAGGATTAAGAAATGAAAGGTATCTAGATCATGTATGTAAGCTCAAGAGAGCTCTGTATGGTTTGAAGCAGGCCCCAAGGACATGGAATTATAGACTTGTGAAGTTCTTGAAGGAACTTGGTTTTCAAGCATCTAAAGCAGATAGTAGTTTGCTTGTTAAAGCAAGTGATGATGGGTTCATTTACATGTGCATATATGTTGATGATATAATTCTTAGAGGTACAGATGAGAAAGGCATTCAAAGTCTAAAGAAGCAAATGGAGAAAGAGTTCAAGATTAGTGACTTGGGAGACTTGTCATATTTTTTGGGCATGGAGATCTCATACACTCAACATGGAGTGTATGTAACTTAAGAAAGGTATTTGAAAAACTTGTTGATCAAGTTTAAAATGGATGATTGCAGGGTAGCACCTACTCCAATGGAGGTGAATCACAAATTTATCAGATATGGAGGAGAAGAGTTCAAGGACATGAAGCTATATCAAAGTTTGGTTGGTAGTCTGATCTATGCTACATTACAGGACAAAGAGTGTTGAGGTACATTAAGGGTACACTCAAAGAAGGTTTGTATTATGGTTTTACATCAGATACAAACATCAAGATATATAGTGATACAGATTGGGCAGGTAATCCTGATGATAGGAGATCAACTTATGGATACTTGTGTGATGTGGGAGATAAGTTAATTTCATGGTGTTCAAAGAAGCAACACACAGTTTCTTTATCATCCACAAAGGCTGAGTACAAAGGTATGGTTGAAGCTGCAAAGGAAGTGATATGGCTTAAGTCTCTTATGAAGAGTTTTGACATCATTTAGAGTACACCCACTATTCATGGAGATAACATGAGTTCATTGTATTTAGCTGTTAATCCTATTTTTCATGATAGGACTAAACACATTGAGATTCAATATCATTTTCTAAGAGAGAAGGTGATGGATAAAGAGATTGAATTTATACATACTTCAACAAAAGATCAGATACCTGATATGCTAACCAAAAGCTTCGATGGACCAGAGCTACAAAGATTCAAAGACATGGCAGGTATAAAGAAGATAGAGAAAACCTCAATTGATGATTGAGGGGGAGCTCTTGGTGCAAGACAATCAACAATTGAAGTTTTGATGAAGTTCTGAAGTCAAGGATTGAAGAAAAGATCAAGTCATGAAGCATGAAGAAAGTACATGTTCAAAGAATGAAGATATGTATATATATGTACATTAATTTAGAGTTAGTTCACTTATACTTTTGTATGGTGATGAACTTATACATATTTGCCTATATATACAAGGAAAAATGTCAGGGCAAATATGAGAGAGCATGTGAATAGAGAAATTAGAAGTTGTATGAGTCAATAGACACTTTAGAAGTGAGTAAGATCTCTCTCATCACTCACATGTAAAGTTTTCCAGAAATGAAGAAAAGTTGCACCCAATATTTTTGAGATTTCTCCTTCTCTGTTAAGTCTTTTGTGAAATGCTTTCGTACAAGACTAAGTCTATAGTTGATTGACCTCTGTACAAATTTTCAGCTTCTAATTTTGGTCAGGCTGAGAGAATTGAGTGTAGGAACATTTACATGTGTAAATGTAAAGAAGAGAAGTTGCAAGAGGCGCAAAATGTGATGCTAATGTTTTGGTCAGTTCTCCTTCCACAGTGTAAAGTTTTGAGCAAGCAAGCACTCATTCTTTAATTTGGAAGGTAAACTATCTATGGCTAAAAGCATTTGCTTAAATGGGTTCTAGTTTGGGAGAACCAAGCTTTAGAAGTGAAGGTGTCAAAGTCGACTATAAATAACTACAATTTTAGGCATAGGTGACTTGTTAAGATCATTTCTCAAGATCTAATGAGTATTTTGGAATGATGTAACTTGGAAGAGGTTTGCAAACTATAGGCGACACCTTGTACATAGTTTTATAAAAAACGTTACACATTTGACAAGTTGATGAATGAGTTATGTACAACAGACTTTCTGTGTAGTCATCTTCTTCATAGTTTGTTCAAGATTTTGGTAGTTGAGTATTGATCCTCCAAATTGATGAAGGTTTTAAGTTATTCTTGATATAGAGGTGCTCTAACTTCAAGAGTAACTTGTTCAAATAGAGAAGGAGTTTAAGATAGGTGATTTGGGAAACTTGTCTTATTTCTTAGGAATGCAGATTGTGTATACTCAACATGGAGTATATGTTACACAAGAGAGATACTTGAAGAATCTTCTGGTCAAGTTCAACATGGAAGTTTGCAAGCCTTCAACCACACACCATTGGAGGTGAATCATAAGTTGAGTAGATATTAAGGAGAAGAATTTAACGACATGAAGAAATATCAGAGTTTAGTAGGTAGTTTGATCTATCCTACCTTGACAAGACCAGACCTATCATATGCAGTTGGTGTCTTATCACAATTTATGCATTGTCCAAAGAAAATTCATTGGGTTGCAGCTCAAAGGGTACTCACATATATCAAGGGAACTCTGAGTGAAGGTTTGTATTATGGTTTTACTTCTAACACAAAAAAATAACTCTCTAGCTAACAACAACTTAATTTTAAGGAATAATTTCCATTTGCTTATTGATGGGAGGGATTTTTCATCCATTTGAGAGATGAAAGATGTCTTGGATGAACATCTCCTATAAGGGAACTACAAAAAGTGTTTTTCATATGATATCTAGCAAGCAAAGAAATAGACAATAATACTTGACAAAAAAAAAATTCAAGATAACATTTGCCTTAAAATATTGGAGTGCATACTTATGGTTGTGCACCTCAGGTAGCCACAAATGGTGGGTTCTTGACTAGAGGATAGTATGTTATATCTCTTGTGGAAGGATTCTTAATTAATACAATACAAAGGGCATTTGATTGTAATTTTTATAGAACATATACAGTCAAAAGGATCATGAATCTTCCTTAAGTTCAAATAGAGACTTAGCTAAGCTTCAACCTTAAAAAGAACATGATCCAAGTGGTGTTTACACGTGAATGGAAAATTTCAAAACGAGAGGAATACAAACATGTAGAGGTTATAAAGTAAAATTTCTACATATCAAGTAGTGCAAAAGCTAGAAGGATTGAAAAATATATGAAAATGGAATTCTTTCTAGAAGGTAGCGCTTATAACTCAAATGGTCAACAAAAGGAGGGGGAGAAAATGATCTAATAGTTGGGGTGGGCCAAATGATCCAATCGCATAGGTAGGCTAAATGGTTCAATACTTGAAGTAGCCCAAATGGTCCAATGCTTGAAGTATCCCAATGGTCTCATACTTGAAGTAGCCCAAATTGTCGAATCTTGAAGTAGCCCAAATGGTCCAATACTCAAAGTAATCCAGATGATCCAATGCTTGAAGTAAGCCAAATGATCCTATACAAGAGGTTTCTAAATTGGTCCAATGCAAGAGGTAGCCCAAATGGTCCATTACAAAATGGTCGATTGAGGCTTGACTTCTAGAGAGTATACTTACATACTTTCGACTTTTGAAGAGATATTTTCAACATAAACAATAATCTTTATAATTCAACTCAATTTGCATATAAATAAAACCATTTTTCTTGTTATGCTAGGAAAAAGAAAATACATATAATACTAAAAAGCCGAATTTCTCTCATAGAACACACCTTTTAGCTTAGAGGAATTCAAATAGAGCTTCACAATCATGCTCTTTCCACCAACCTACTGCAATTCCATGTGGTGTAGCCCTTCATTCTTCATGTTTTCAATAGTACATTACTCCAAGATTCCCTCCCCTTCCTTTACAATGATAAGATAGAAATATTGCAACCATCTTGGTCAAACTCCTGTTGATCAAGTACAAAAGATCTCACAAAACCTCAACAATTTCTTGCTACTCTCTTAATGCCTCAATGACTCAACATATCACCTCCTCCGCATCCCCTTATATGTCTCATAGAAATGTATATGTCTTCCTTTGATTTTTTCCTCTCATAGAAGTATGCATCTTCCCTCAAGTTTTTTAGGCCCCTATTATGTGGCTCTACATAGTGTTTAGATAAGGAGTGGTAAGATGGAAATGCATGGCTTTATGTAGCTTCATGTAAGAGTTTTGGACTGGTGTCATAAAGGCCATTGAATGGATCAATTCTAACATATCTAGATGTGCCTATATCAACATCTTTTGATGGATGGAAAGATCGAATTAATAAATCAAGTTTTATAGGATATGCTTATGGCATATGTGTCTCCAAAAAAGAATTATTGGGATAAATATTTACCACTTGCAAACTTTTCTTATAATAGTGCCAAACAAACTAGAACAAGATTTATCCCTTTCATGCTGGTGTATGTGTTTCAACCAAAAGCTCCATATGTATTTGGTCTTCAACAAAAAAGAGTTCAAGTTGCTCATGATTTCTTAAAAGAAATGAGCTTCAAGTTGAATTTTGCAAGAGACAATTTAAAGAAAGACCAAGATGAAGCACCAGCACCAGCTTGTGTTGATCCTAACTGACGCGCAATCTTATTTGAAGTTGGAGAACAAGCATATCTTTGAGTTTCAAAAAGATCTGAAACTCTTAAAACTGGACATTGTCAAAATTTGTCTCGTAGATTTTTTTCAAGATACTAAAAAAGGTTGGAACAATGGAATATGCTTTGAAATTCCAATAGAGTACTAGATCCATTCTATTTTCCATGTAAATCGATGTAAAAAGAAGTTGGCTAATTTTGAAAAGCTCGTTTCTATTGATAGAATTATTTAACTCTGTTCTCCATAAACCAGAGAAGGTGCTATGTGCTCGAGATAGATGAACAATAAATCAGTTATATCAAGAGGGCTTATTTAAATGGAAAGAAGGATTAGAGGAAAGTACCACATTTGAATATCTGAGTTATCTCAAGAGGAACTTTTTTTTTCTATTTTAAAGGCCAAATAATTGTGAGCGGAAATGAATTCCATGCTCCTAAGCTGAACCATGGGCAGGGGGGAATACTTTATGAAATAGATTGTATCTTAAAGCACACTTTTAGGGAAGAAAATATTCTTCATAGGGGGAAAATGTTAGAAAAATGATCAAGTAGTGAAGAAAACATCTAGGGATTCCGAGTACTTAACCAAGTATTTACTTAGCTTAGAGGTTAAGTCTCAAGGATGGGATGGAGGTCTTGTGTTCAAGACTTGCAAGTGTTATGTTTTGGTCAAGTGCTCTATTAGTGTGAGCATTGTGGGCCATTCCTCATAACAACCACCTTTAGAGTTAAAGGTTGGTGTAGAATCATTTCTCAAAAGGAGGTTGGAGATTGATTGCGGAAAGAAGGGTTCTTAGGCAACCTCGTTCCTTGAAAAAGAACGGTTTAGACTTAAAGCAATCCAATTCTCAAAAAATATATAGTACAATTGATTCGGTGGAAAAGACGTTATCATTTCCATAGTCTATCACACACTTGGAAACACTCTTATCATAGAGAGAGAGAGAGGGAGTGCGAGAGAGAGCACAAGAGAGGAAAATATTACAAATACAAGAAATGAGGATAATTTTGCTCTTGGTTAAATATGGCCTTTGTATGATAGTTTTATAATAATGTGATATCAAGAGGATGTGAGAATAACAAGAGATTGGTAATTTAGACGTTGAGAGTGCATATATAATGAGATTAAGTATTTCTATATTCAATGTTTAACCTTACATAAAAATTGAACTAAACAAAGTCAAGGTCATTACCTTCACACCCGGTGTGCACCCCTAGATGCACAAATCCTTGACACCACGCTATCATTCTTGGTTGGGGAGCTCGTAGGAGCCCATAAAACTCTCATAGATGATCTGGGTGATTTGTAAGGTCCCTCGAATGTATTTATGATTTTTATAAGAGTATCTAGATCTCTTCAACTTATCATAAATAAGTGATACCATGTGTAGGGTATCTTTTGGTTTCTAAGATATATGAGTGAACGAATACACTAAACTTTTAGTTGGCCTTGTATTTCGAGTAAAACAATGAGTCATACTAGAATGTATGTGAAAAATCTTGATGGTCAACTCTAAGTATGGGATGTTGAGCTCTTTGAAGGTGGTGAAATTTGTATTATCCTTCTCAACATGCTTTGGCTCTAGGGTTTTGGGAAAGTTCAAAGATGCCCTAATGGTATCTAAAGTTCTTTCACTTGTACTTTATTGACAAATATATTTGTGAGTACAACATTTCCATTTAGTTGTCTTCTTTTCGACATCAAATATGGATATCAACTCAAGATATCTATCTTTTTCTATGTGTAGTATTGGTAGCTTTTAGTATTCATGTATGTTAAGATTGGTCTAGGTTTCTGGAACATCAAGCTTACACTATGCTTGAGGTGGATTCGATCTACATTAAAAAAGCTATCGCTTGGATTATATCAAAATATCCATTGAAGTGTTCTTTTAGTTATGCTCATTTATTGTATTTTTTAAAAAAGATTTTTTATAGATCATTTACCATTGTAAAAGCCTACAGCTTTACACATGTAATAGGAGAAAAAGAGACCTCAAATTGCATGAATTTGAGGTGGTTGAGCTTGGCAATCAATGAAATAATCAATCACCCAAAAATAGATCAAACTAGATCTTCACTTTTCCTAGATTATAGGAAAGTGAATTGATTCTCCTCAAAAACTAATCTTGCCTTCATTTGAATTCAAAATCCACTTGTACAAGTCATGAAGAACTTCAAGAGTCTATATAAAGACTTCAAATCACTTGTACATTACATGGAAGCAATTTACATACACTTGTGGCCATCATTGTCTTGCTCCTTCATTTCTCTACATCATCTTCTTCAACAACAGTAAATGTGTAGAGACTATTTCTCTCTCTAGAGAGATCCAAATTTGATGAGTGAGCATTCATTGGAAAGATATTGGTGTCTGGTTTATGTATACATAGGTTCAAAGCATTTCGTTCAATATATTGGGCAAAGTCAGAGTTTTTGTGTCTCAAGGTCTAATTCTATGTTGCCCTAAAAAATAGGAGGTACCACTGTTGAGTATCAGGTTCATTCCAAAAGAACATTTTGCTTATTTCTTGTAGTCTTGTGAATTTTATACACTCAAACCTATTTTTATCATTCCTTCAAAAGGATGATTCTCAATTGTAATCATGCTAGCTGCTATGATAATTTGAAGTTGATTGTTTCATTCAAAGATAAGTTTTTTGAGCTAGTCAATGCCCAAACCTTTCTCTTTTGTATCGACTCTTTTTCCTTGATGCTCCAAAGTACACAATGGATTTTTATTGCACTTATCACATGCCTATAAGGTATATTTGAGTCTCCATAAGATCAAGGGCTGGTCATTGTTGGTGCAATTAATCCCAAGCCTACACACTTGATCACTTCACATAAGCTTGATGTATTGATATTACATTTGGAAGGCTTCATTGTACAACCTCTTGTAACTTTGGATTATAATTACCATTGTAAAAGGTCATTAAACCCATGAGGAGATAGAAAGCATATAATCTCATACCTTTTGGTAGTTGAGTCAAGAGAGAATGAATCCTATACTTTAGGATTCACTTTTAGGTGTAGATTTGAATTTGAATTCAAATCTTTGGCTTCAACAGAAATTATAAAAGAGGATATGAAATGCCCATGTGTATCTCGAGATCTAGAGATCATTTTCATGTACATTCATTAAGAAGAAGAGCTCACTTCATAGTTGACTCCTTCCTCACTCATTTGAGCAATGGTTTATTGCCAATGACATTGTAATTTTACATGATTTAATACATACATGTTCATTACTTCCTACTCTCATATCTCTATCACTCTCCATCAAAATAGTGAACTTGTGTGAGCTTGTTCTCACTGTATACTGGATCGTTTTTCTTGATTTAAAGCATGATATCTCAAACATATTGTCTACTTTAATCCTACAAAGTTTCATTGATAATGGTTCTCACGATCATCAGATACTAATCAATCTCTGGTCACTGTTCTGTGACCATCAAGGCCCGTAAAAGTCGGGATGGATGCTTAATTTGCTAAACATATTTCTCTGCATATAGTTCATCATTTTAGATGCTTTCACTCATGATTGGTAGCTTCGTAAGTGTCACATAATCCTAGAAAAAGATGGTTGAACCACGCCTTAACAGAGAGGATTAGGAAGTAATCCTCAACCATGACTTTTGGGGCAAGTGGTTAGCCCATCGCACTTCTAACCGGGAGGTTGTGAGTTCAATTCCCAACATTGGTATCAGAGCCTAGTTGAGAAATTGGGCGAGATGGAGGTTTGCGCCTCATTCGTGGGCACTTGGAAAAAGCACTTATCTATGGTGAGTGTGAAACTAGCCTTGGATGAAGGCGCATGGGCATTTGGGCACCCACAAAGGGTGGGATAGGTCCAAATTTGTTCCATGTACTGGAGTTTGAGGTTGATGGAAGCGCTCATGCATGGAAAGTGGGTCCAAGAGATAGTATGGAGGTCTTGAAGAGTATGCCACATGGCATTATTTTGGATGGACTCCACATGTTTGGTAGAGGCATGAATGAGAAAGCTCTCTGATCAATGAAGAAAGCGAAGAGGACGGTTCAGGCACGGCTGGGAGGTAAAACGGCGAACACTCTGTGTGTGTTTACTTGCGGATGCCGGTCTCGCAGCCGCTGATCGAGGCAATAGAGCAAAAAAGACTTTATGAAACTGGTATCAGAGCACGATTATGGGCTTGGGAGCGGCACTGGATGACGGGGGATTTGAACCCACGTCGTCACCATGGAAGTTAACTAACCTATCCAACCAGCCACATCTTTATGAAGTTGGTCCTCTCACGTTGAACAGATTATGCAAGAAGCCTGTAAGGCGGGCGAATTTTCTCCAGCTTGTGGAGTTGCACAACGGATATGAAGGAGGAAATTTTTAAATGCTGAATTGATCACTTTTCACCCTTTATGACATTGATGTATTGTCCTCTTCTACATGGAGCTACGAGAGTAAAAGGAAGGCAAGAGAAAGAGGAAGACAGATCTCTCCTTGCAATCCATAGCTATGTGCAATGATCGAGAAGATCTCTTGGACGTGCATGTGGAGTTATGTACGTAAGGATGGAGACATGAGATCATTTGCCAAGAATTTATCGAAAAGGGTAATACTACCTCTAGCACAGGTATGAAAATTTTGGTTATTTTTAGGAATTAAAAAATAAATGTCCGACTCTTTGAGAAGGGCAAGCAAGAGTTTGCGCATCAAATTCTTTGAGGTAAATCACATGTATGGAGAGTATGAGGTATATGCTCTCATTTGGGGTCAAGGATTACCTCAAAAATACAAGAAGTCCAAGTTTAGAGTATCTCCAAAATACTCTATTTTCATGATTTTTACATAAATTTCAAGAGCTATTTTGATAAATAGCCATTTTGGGAAGGGGAAAATGTTGGAGTTAGACGTCTGCGGAAGCACGCGAACAGCACAAGGAAGAAGAAGAAGCTTGGAGCACAACACACAAGACTGAATGTATTACTAGAGAATGTACAAAGATAAGTAGCCCATTAGGGCAATAGGCGTATATACAAGCCGGGGGAAAAAAACCTCCTAAAGAGGGAAAAAAGTGCCCCGGCGGTCCTAGAGTGTTCACACACATCACTACCTAAATATATCAACAAATCCCCCCTGGGAGTGATGCGGTGAACAAGGAGCTGGCACTCATGTATAAGGAAGTGCCAAGCTATGTGGAAATCACTCCACAAAAGGAAGTAAGCCCAAAAGCTTTGCGAAAAGCTTCAAACTTCTCCCTAGGCAGAGCCTTCGTGAAAAGGTCTGCAATGTTCTCCTGTGTGGGCACATATGCCAAGCTGATCTCCCCAGCAGAGAACCTCTCCCTGACATAGTGATAATGCACCTCAATGTGCTTAGTGCGAGCATGGAACACAGGGTTCCTCGCAACTGCCAATGCGCTCTGACTGTCAGTGAAGATGGTGGTGGCAAAAGACTGGCCAACACCCAAATCAGCCATAAGGCGTCTGAGCCACACACACTCAACAGTCGATGTGAAAGCTGCCCTATACTCAGCCTCACAACTGGAAGTGGCCACAGTAGGCTGCTTCTTGCTCAACCAAGATATACATGAGCTACCAAGCATGAAGCAAAAACCCCTGGTGGACACACGAGTGTCATAGCAACCAGCCCAATCTGAGTCAGAAAAAGCATGCAAATCTGGCGGTAGTGATCCCCCCTTGGGATAAAACAACCCAAGTAGCCGAGTACAACTCAAGTAGCGAAAGATGCGCTTAACCGCTTTCCAATGCGTGACTCTTGGGCAATGCATAAACCTGCTCATCTGTGAGACAACAAACTGAATATCTGGCCGAGTAATGCATAAGTAAATCAAGCATCCAACAGCCTGCTGATAGAGAACAACATCAAATGCATCTCCAGCATCATGAAGACTCAATCGTAAACCTGTCTCCATAGGAGTGGCAATAGGCTTACAGTATTCAAGGCCAAAACGCTACAATAATGTGTCAATATATTTCGTTTGACACAAAGCCATTCCACCATCAACGTGCATAAACTGAATGCCCAAATAGTGATGCAAATGCCCCAAATCAGACATCTCAAATGAGGCATGCAAATCAGCCTTAAAATCAGCAATAGGTGTCTCAATAGGACCAGTGAGCAGCATGTCATCAACATAGACAACAATGATGAGAAGCACATCATTAGCACGTTTAACATATAAGGTGCTTTCAGATGGACTGTTCTCAAAACCATGTGCAATCAGATAGGCATGTATCTTCTCATACCAAGCACGTGGTGCTTGCTTTAAACCATATAATGCCCTCTTTAACCTGCAAACCTGGTTTTCATGCCCTTTCTGCACAAAGCCACGGGGCTGAAAAACATACACTTCTTCATGCAAGTCACCATTCAGAAATGCTGTTTTGATGTCCAACTGATGTACATTCCAACCATGATGGGCTGCAAGTGCACAAATGCTCCGAACAGTAGTCATACGGCATGTAGGTGCAAAGGTCTCATCAAAATCAATGCCTCTTTCCTGCGCATAACCCTTTGCAACAAGGCTAGCCTTATACCTGTCAACTGTACCATCAGGTTTACGCTTCAACTTGTATACCCACTTAGTGCCAATGGCCTTCTTGCCAGGAGGCAAGTCACATAAAGACCATGTACCATTCTTCATTATAGCATCATATTCAGATTGCATAGCAGCCATCCAATTTTCTGAATTTTGTGCTTCATCAAAAGAAACAGGCTCATTCTCATCACAGAGACTAGATGCAGCCATAGCATAGCAATCTGATGCAAAGGAGGTACTATGAGAGCCTAAACGAGTACGATATGACAAAGGTGCATCTAATTTGCTGTCACGCAAAGTCTGCACCAGCCATTTTGGCATAGTTTTTGCCTGTTCAATATCAGCTCTCTCATCAACAAGTGCATCATGTAAATCTGCATCAGAAATGGAATGATCTGCATCATCATATGAAACTTGCAAAGGCTGAGAAGTTGCCTCATTAGGATCAGCGCTAGCCTGTCCACCTGTAAAAAGAGGCATCAAAGTATCATACATGTCTTTGGAGCTAACAGATGTCTCCTTAGTACATGAAAGCAATGGCTGAATAGCATCTTCCACAAAGACAACATCACGGCTAACCAGAATGTGTTTAGTCTGTGGATGATACAGACGATAGCCTTTACTTTCAGAACTGTACCCAACAAAAATACATTTTATTGCCTTATCATCCAATTTTCTACGATGTTGTTCAGGCACTAATGCATATGCCAAACAACCAAAAACACGCAGATGAGCAACAGATGGCTTGCGGTCATGCCAAGCCTCATATGGAGTGATAGACTGCAACGCTTTGGTGGGACACCTGTTCAGTACATATGCTGCACACATGACAGCCTCAAGCCAGAAACTATGTGGTAAAGCCTGACTTTTGACCATGCACCTCGCCATCTCCATGAGTGACCTGTTCTTTCGTTCAGCAACTCCATTCTGTTGAGGTGTATACGGCACTGTACACTGGTGTTTTATCCCACGTTCAGCCAGAAATGCATTAAAATCTGAAGACATATATTCCCCCCCTCGATCAGAACGGAGGGTGCCCATTTTACATGCTGACAGATTTTCAGCCAAAACCAAAAACTGTTTGAAGCACATGAACACTTCGGACTTTGCTTTGAGTGGATATACCCATGCATGCCTGGAAAAATCATCAATGAAAGTCACGAAGTAAAGGTAATTTCCAAAAGAGGGTGTCTGCATAGGACTACAGACATCACTATGTACAAGCTGCAATTTCTGCATAGCCCGAACTAAACCATCTTTTGGAAAGGAAGAACGCTGCATTTTGCCCAGAATACAGCCTTCACAAACATGTTTTCCAGGTGCCTCAAGTTTGGGCAAAGAGGACACCATTTCAGATTTCTGCAAGCGTAACAAACTAGCAAAATTCAGATGACCAAAGCGTGCATGCCAAAGCTTTGCATCTGACATAGCCTGAGAATCATGAACTACACATGCCGAATCATTCACAGATCTTTCATAGTCTATGAGCTTATACAGCCCACGACATAAAATGCCAGAAGCAATAATCACATCGCCATTTGAGAGATCATGGACTGTACACCTGTCATCAATGAATTTCACAACCAAGCCAATCTTGGCTAATGCAGAAACTGATAACAGGTTCTTTTTGATCCTTGGCACAAATAAAGCATCTGACAAAGCGAAAGAACTACCATCAGCAGTAGTCAGAATGATCTTACCAACTCCCATAACAGGATAAGAGGAGTTATTGGCGCATGTGACAGTATTCCCTGTAGGGGCAGGCTCGAGTGAAGAGAAGAAACTGCGCTGCGAGGTAATATGTTTGGTCGCCCCACTATCAAAGTACCAAACATCTGAGTCTACTGCAGACATGCACTGATCATGAGAAGATGGGTCAAAACTTCAGACAGTAGTAAACGCCCATTCTTCTTCCTGCACAAGATTTGCAGACTCTGTTTTTGGTGTAGAGGCCTCTGCAACAACCATTCCAGCCTCTTTCTTCTTTGCCTCTTTAGCAGCCAGTTTTGGACAGTTCTTTATAATATGATCATTTCCTTTACAGTACTTGCAGAACAATTTCTGCTTTTCTGATTTCTTCTCATCTTTATCCTGGTTCTTTGATTGTGCAGCATTTGCAGATTTCTGCTTACTAGTAGAAGAGCTCCATTTTCCTTTGCCCTTCTAACTAGCCAGGAAAGCTTGATCTGCAACACGCATAATGGATCTGTTCTGCCTGGACTGATCTTCCTGCAATAGAACAGAGACTAATTCCTCAAATGACAAGGCATTCGGATTGCCTTTCATCATCAATCGAAGAGTAGAGGCAAAACTCTGATATGAATCAGGAAGGCCATTCAGAACGGTCTGCACAAGTGAGCTATCTGGTATAACCTCATCAGCAGAAATCAATTGTTCCTTCAGGTCTTTGATCTTTGTAAGAAAACTGTCCATCGAATCACCTTCATTCATGTGCTCACTCTCCAACTGTTTTTGGAGGTAAGCAACACGAGCCTCATTCCTAGCCTGGTACAAAGTGGTAAGTGTATCCCAAGCATCCTTTGCTGTTCTGCAAGAGCGAATGTGAGGAATAATGGCACGTTTGACAGACAAGGCTATCAATGCATGTGCCTGGGCATCTCTGCCATCCCAACGAATCTGCTCTGTAGTAGGTGCAATAGAAACAACAGCACGAACAGGAATCTGCGGAATATCATCTTCGACACCATCTTCATTAGCTCCAGTACCTCCTGCACCTGTATTTGTAGTACCTATAGTCGCAGGTGTAACAGGACGTCTTTCAACACCCTGCACAATGTTCCACAGTCCTTTTGCAACCAGTACATGTCGCATCATATAAGCCCATAATGGGTAGTTGGTACCATCCAACTTATCCTCAACAGCCAACATACGGAATACATCACTGCTTTTAGCCATGGCCGGTGACTAAAATACCTTGATGCAGAAAATTGACTGTATCTCAAAAAGTTGAACGGAACTGCCCACACGAGTTCTGCTAGACCTGTAGCAGACTTCGAGACGCTTAAACTGGCGAACAGAAACTGGTATATACCTTTGGCACAAAAGGACGAAATAGCCTACACAAGCGCTGCGATAGTGCGTTCGGAGGCCGAAACGAGCTCAGATCGCGATTTCGGCACCACAGAGCAAAGCAGTTTTGATCTCGGAAACACCCTGAGTGTGCTCACCAAATTTCGTGCGAATCTGAGACTGCAAACGGAGGAGTGTCGACGGCGCCCTAGAAGAAGCAACGACCTGCTCTGATACCAATTGTTGGAGTTAGACGTCTGCGGAAGCACGCGAACAGCACAAGGAAGAAGAAGAAGCTTGGAGCACAACACACAAGACTGAATGTATTACTAGAGAATGTACAAAGATAAGTAGCCCATTAGGGCAATAGGCGTATATACAAGCCGGGGGAAAAAAACCTCCTAAAGAGGGAAAAAGTGCCCCGGCAGTCCTAGAGTGTTCACACACATCACTACCTAAATATATCAACAGAAAAGAGGAGGTATTTTTCATAGATTTATGGAAAAAACCATGCAGACTTATAGTCTAGTGTATGGACTTTCATGTAAGATCAAGAAAACCAAAAGATACCTCAGTTTGATGGGAGTTTGAAGCTCCACATAACCCCCTTCCATCACAGTTTGACAAAAAAAATTCAGCACCTAAATCTAAGAGATTCCCATTTTAGAAGAGGGAAAAAGAGGTGCAATAGCTATGGATGGATGGGAAAAAGTATATATACTAAGAGTATGGTGTATGGACTTCTTAGGTGAATCATTAGATTCATCAAAATGATAAGTTAAGGAGGAATTTTACTTCCTCAAAGACCCCCTTCCCGCACTTTTTGGAAAAAATTTAGATGTTAAATTTTACCAAACTCCACTTTGGGGAGTAAGAAAAGAGATCATTTAAGAGGCTTCCCATGGGTTATTGTATAAAATCCAAGAGAAATCCACATTTAGAGTGGATTAGAAGCTTGCTAAGCTCCCATTTAAGGTTTTGCATAAAAGCAAAAATCTTGATTTAGGCCTCTTTTGGGGAGCAAATTAGCATGCACTAAGGGAGGATTTGGAAAAGTGAAAAAAGCCCCAAGCCTCTTCATATGTTTCTCTCTGCGATTATGGAGAGAATTTTAGAATTTGCATGATGTAAGAATGCTTTTGGGCACCCCAAAAATCACATTTTTACACTTTTTCCAACCCCTCCAACAGTCCACTAGTTAGGCATGTCCCGCTTGGAATGGCCATATCTTGGGCTAGAAAACTCCAAATTGGACGTGCTATGGCTCATTTCGAAGAGCACAAGGTCTACTTTCAGTTTATGAAAAGAAATTTTGAAAAATAAGTATTCGGGCAGGTCTGTACAGCGCTGCAAAGTCTGAACAATTTTCGGCGACGACCTTCCGGGAGCCATATTTTACAAACCAGGAAGGCGATTTGAGTACTTTCACTTTGATTTATTTGCACATGCTATATGTTTTAGTTTATGAACATTTGTAGGTCCTAAAGTGCTTTTTGCAGGTCTAAAGAAGGATTACTAATGCATTCTTTGACTAAATTTGCATTATTTGTGTAATCACCTGACTATGCTTTATGTTTTGGGGAGTGTTCCGATGTTTTTGGACACTTCAAAGTTTATGTTAGGACCTAAGGAGGAAGGTGCAAAAGTCTCGAAGCTTATCGAGAACGATTGGATGCATGCGATTCCAAAACCAAACTACTCAGGGACGTATGTTTTATGCTTCAGTCATTTTACTTTATATTATGGCATGTTATGTATGTACATGCATAAATTGGATTGCATACATCAAATGTTGATCATTGTTTAAATTCTTAAAGTATGGATCGACAGGCAGGAAATATACTTTTTGATTGTTTGCAGGAAAGAGGATTGCAGAAACTATATGGTTAGGCAACACACAGAATGGTTGCCAACATTTGTTTTTATGTTTTTGCAGGTCATGGAATCCATATATGAGTTTATGGTGTGCATGCCATGGACCTGTCAAGCCCTATGTTATTGGGTGGCCTATGTGCCACTGAGCTTATGGTAAAAATTTTTTGGGATTCCATTTCCCGGGGAAATGCTGTCGAAATTTTTCCCACTGTATGGCGTTATATACACACTTGCCTTTAGGTAAGAATGTTATGGCATGGGAACATGCTTGTCTGCAAACATCAATAAGTTTTAGGCATGCTTATAAGCATGTATTTGATGGACTTAGTACCATCAGAGTATCATACATCAGGCAACTTCAGTAGCAATAGGATCCCTACTCATAATCCTTATGGATTTAGACTATAGGATTGCTAAGGGAAGGAGCTACACCTTCACCATTAGTAATGTGCACAAGCAATCCTATAAGTTATAGGAAGTTGCGTACAGGTACGGGAGATACATATATGATATTCTCCAAAGAGGTGAAGATTTACTTATCTTCACAAGAGTCTCACAGTGTGATCAGGAGACTATGGGGTATTATTAGGAATACCCAAAGAGTGACTAGTTTCACTCATGTACATCACTTGAGCAAATAGTGAAGCATTTCTGCTACACTACTAAGGAAACCAACTAGATGGGATCACAGAGATGGGTTTCATGAGATAGCATCGACGGGTGATTATGTGATTCAAGTGATGGTTAGGAAGGCCATAGGCATGGCACTAGCTCTATGGTATAGAGCATAGATCCCTTAGTTAGGAATAGTTGGGGTACCCAATACATATGTATGTATATTGGGATCTATAGCCAGATACTTAGACCTAGTCTTGGTACCTAGGAACAAGTTAGTTTGGAACAAAAAGGGATATCCACTATCACATATATCCACGTGATGATTAGAACCAAACTAACTAGTTCGAGTACATGGGACTCATGTGAGTCCACCGATATGAGTTGAGGACATGGGATTCATTAGAGTCCACCTGTATATTTCATTATAGATATATGGAATATATATATATATATATATATATATATATATATATATATATATATATATATATATATATATATATATATATATATATATATATATATATATATATATATATATATATATATATATATTCGGTTTAGTGTTCGTATGGTACCGTGAATTGGAAGAAGTTTTCACTAGTATGGGACGGTGGAAATGACTCCCTTTGAGCACTCTTCTATGGCTAGGGAGAAAAAGACTCATCATTCATGGCGTCATGTCTCACTAGATCAGAGGAGAGCTCTTAGTAGACATCTCCTTAGGAATGGGAGTTATCCTTCATAGTTTAGGGAAGATTTATTCTTCCAGTAGAGAATGTGGTAGGTGATTTTATCACCATTTGTATCACATACTCATTTTGAGTTTTTCAGGAAGGATAATTCCATGAATATGATTGGATCGTATAGATCCATGCACAGAGTATGGTTAACAATTTTTAGTATGGATACATGTGTTTACGGTATCATGTCATATCATTGCTGACCTTTTTAGTAGAGGGCTTTGACCCTTATTAGGAATTTATTTTCTCCACTCTTCACTACATAAACCTTCATTATTTAGGGGAGATCTGTTCTCCATCTTTATAGGAATATGTATAATGAGGGATTATGCATTAGTTATGGAAGAGAGGAATAAATAAATTCGTAAGTTTCTCTTTTAAGGAAAGGAGAAAGTGGGAATCAACTCAGAGATCCATGAGAGATCTCACTTTAGTTCAGTGGTCTCACTTTGGCTCCTACTCTTTGAGAGAGAAAGAGGGAATGGAAATCATGATTTCTTCATAGGAGAAGAATAGAGTATGTTTTCCATTAGAGAGAAGAGATGTTTGGGAAACATCTCTTAGTCTATATTTCAGAAGGAATTCATTTCCTCTACTTTTCAATGTAATTTTCCTTCATATGGGAGTATGATCCTCCACTATTTTGCAAGGAAAAGTATGGAGAACTTATGTGCATGTTCTCGGCTATGGATGAGTAGAGAAAAGAGAAAATGGATTCAACAGAATCTCTTTCAAAGGGAAAGGGAAAGTGGAATAGGTTCCACTGCTAGAGCTCTTTTCCTTAGAAGAGATTAAAGAGAGAGAGAGAGAGAGAGTTTCACTTTCTCACTTTTAGGTTGTCTAGATAGAAGTGGCACTCTTCTATCAAAGGCAAGAGGGACATCAATTAATCATGATGTTTAGATTGAGTCTCTCATGTAAACTCTAGAGAGAAGCAGTTATGCTATATTCAGTGATGGTCTTTGACTAGATGAGATGATCTAGTTATTGACATTAGTGAGACTGGGAGTTGAGTATGATTATTCTCTTTAGCGTTTCTAGGAGATAGGGATATATCTAACCTATTGGGGTACCAAACTCTTAATTGGTGTTACATCATGAGTATGATGAGTAAACATCAGTTAGGAGGATGGGTACTTAGGGATTATCTGAATCTCAAAGGGAATGCTTTCTGCATTCATATGGCAAACTACAGGGAAGAGAAATTTTAGAGTTTGCACTAGTGCCAATAGATGCTCTTCTAATAGAATTTAGTCCAAAGGTTAAGGATGACAAACCATAAAATTATTGGCTGGTGAAATGTAGAGATTACATTTTACTACTAAGAAATTATGAGCTAGATGATCGATTTGCATTGTTCACAAGGTAGTTTAGATTAAACTATTACTTGTGATTACACTCTAGGTTAGGAAGACCTAGAGTGGTAGGAGGGCAATCTATCATTTAGTATTAGATGGGTTTGGAATCACTTGTTACGGGACTTTCTTCTATATTTTAGAGGATTATATGGTTTATTATCTCCATTATGGTACGGTCAAACTTATAAGTTTGGCACTTTACACTTGTCTTCATATTATTGCTCCATAGAGATACATCATATGGACTTAGGTCATTTGGATGATGTTGTATGTCATGGGAGTAATAGTTTGGAGTTGGAGTGTACATGCGAGATAATAGGCACCGATCAGACGGTTTCCCACCTTTGAGATGATCTCATATGAGACTTCCTAAGGGGAAGGATATGGGGAAACAACACACAGAGATGACCATGTACATAGAGTACATGGGGTTCAAGGGAGTCCGAACACTTTCTTCTACCATTCCGGACATTTCATCTACATTTTCAAGGATGAAAATGCTTTCAAGGGGAAGGAATGTCACATAATCCTAGTAGGAGATGGTTGAACCACGCCTTAAGAGAGAGGATTAGGAAGTAATCCTCAACCATGACTTTTGGGGCAAGTGGTTAGCCCATCGCACTTCTAACCGAGAGGTTGTGAGTTCAATTCCCAACAGTAAGCTAATTGAAGTTCCTCACAAGGAATTTTATCAATTGCTGTTGTACTCAGAGAATGGTGCAAAAATCTAAGCAAGTATCTCAACCAAAATAGCAAGTTTTGTACCTTGGATCATATGCCTACTTATCTATTTTGATCCTATCATTAGTGGATCATCTTTCAAGCAACATAAGTGATTATTTATGCGCTAAAGAGGCCCGAAATACTCTCCAACCATCACTTATAGCAGGGGTCAAGCACGTTTCAGCTACACCAACTCATCTCTTGTGATTATCCACCATCTCCTCCAGCAGTGGTATCAGAGCAAGCACAATCAAGATGGGAGATGGTTTTCCATCCTTCATTGAAAAATTGGACAGGAAACACTACTCAGCATGGTCCCTAAGGATGCAAGCATATTTCAAGGGAGAAGCTTATTTGGATACATCTCAGGAAATGAAGACATGCCAATCTTCAGGAGCAAGAATCAATCAAAAGGGAAGAGGAAGAAAGGCTGACCACATGGTGTGCAAAGGATGCTCTTGCGAGGTCATATCCATTAAACTCAATCTCTAATTTCTTGTTACCACATGTTAGAAATTGTAAGACCTCCCAAGAGAGTTCAGAAGTGCTTTCATCATACTTCTCCTCCAACATAAGAGCTAGGAAGAATCTGTTGTGGATGGAATTCATAACCCTCAAGAAACAACCAAAGGAAGGAGTGGCTGATTATGTAACCAAAATGAAAGATGGTTGCAAACCAACTTGCAAGTATTGGAGCAGAGGTAGAGGAAGATCACATAGAGGAGTCCTTCACCACAGCAATGGATCTCTACGTGGATATGCAAGTACCTGATCTCAACACCTTGATGGGACAACTCTTAACAAAGCTCAATAGAAATGGTGACAACTCTGTTGGAGACCTCTAATTCTCCAAAGACTTGATCTATACTGATTTAAGAGCACCTCTATATCAGTTATAGACCAAACTTTACACAAATGTTACCTTAGTTTACCAAATCATTCACTATCACTTCTCTTAGTGAAAATTTTTCTTCTTCAAGAAGTCTGCTTCAGAATTTAGCTTCATTACCTGCATATTACTTCAAATTTGTTTAATCTAATGATGCATATATCTCCATGCTACCTTTGCGCAATCATATCGACCATTAGACCTTCAAAAGAATTATTAAAACTCTCATTTGATCATTAAGATCAAAGGTATGTTAGAAAGTATCTTCCTGAACAAGCGACTTTGACATAGTCAACTTCTAGGGTTGATTTCTCATAGCACAAGTACTGTTTTGCTAAATTCTTTTAGCCATAGGTTCCTTACCTTCTAGCTTAGATTTTGAGTGCTGACACATCAAAAACTTTACACTGTGCATTGAGATCCAAGCAAAACATTGACATGAAAAAGTGCGCTACTTTGAGAGTTCTATCTGCAGACTTTACATATACATGTTCCTATTGATCATACACACAGCCTGAAAGGAATTAGACCATGAAACTTTGAACATAGCTTCTATATTAGATATGTACAAAATATTTCTTGATCCACATGATCAGGCTGAGAGAAATCAAAGAAAGACTTGATGCTAACTCCTGAAGATAACTCTCTACACATCTATTTCATAGACACTTGGCTTCTAATGACTCTCTCATTTATTTCTTTACATCATTGACTTATATATATATGCTTCTAGACTCATCCCGCGTCTATTACATTACTCCTTATCATTCTAATGATCATCTATATTTATAGTACAAGAATTTCCATCTGTAATATACATATGTATACAGGCTACATTTATGAGATCTCTTCACTTTCTGAAATGACTTCTTTGGCTTCATTTTGATTTTTGACTTGCTTCACATTCTTCATAATCATCAATTTGGGATTGCTTTGTTCCAACAGCTCCCCCTCAATCACTAATTGTGATTATATCATTCTTCTTTATTCCTACCATCTCTTTAAACTTCAGTAGCTTATGTCCATCTAAGCTTTTTGTCAACATATTTGCAACTTGCTCTTTTGTTGGTGTATGCAAGACTTCAATCTCTTTGTCAAGTACCTTTTCTCTCAAGAAATGATATTGAATCTCTATGTGTTTAGTCTTGGCATGAAAAACATGATTAGCTACCAAATATAATGAACTCATGTTGTCTCCAAAAATAATTGGAGTACTCTGATCAATTCCAAAATTCTCAATAAGGTCTTCAACCATAACACTTCTTTTGCAGCCTTTACCATTCCTTTATACTCAGCTCTTGTGGATGACAAAGAAACTGTATGTTGCTTCTTTGAGCACCAAGAAACTAACTTATCTCCAATATAACAAAGATAACCATGAGTAGATATTCTATCATCTGAATTACCTTCCCAATGTGCATCATTAAATACTGTTCTATTGTAAAACATATGTTCAAAACTCTCAAAGCTTGCAAAGAAACCACTCGCTTAATTATTGAAGAGCTCTATTAGAGAAAAAATATAAATTGTACTAGATGACAAAGGAGACAAATGTCCATATGTACTTAACACTTCCCTATCAATATAAACTAGTTTGTTCCTTTACAGTTATTTTTGGACAAATGTGTTTGGTGTGTGGCTAAGACCAAGTGATACAAAACAAGCAATGTGAAATATGCTAGATGTGGTGAACTATGTTGATATATTTAGGTAGTGATGTGTGTGAACACTAGGACCATTCGAGCACTTTTTTCCCTCTTTAGGAGGTTTATTTCACCCGGCTTGTATACAAGCCTATAATCCTAATGGATCTCTTATCTTCATATATTCTAGTGGTAGTACATGTAGTGTTATGTGTTGTACTCCAAGCTTCTTCTTCTTCTTCTTCTTCTTCTTCCTTGTGTTGTTTGCATGCTTCCATAGACCTCAAACTCCAACAATTGGTATCAGAGTAGGTAGCTACTTCATCTAGGGCATCATGGACACCCCTACGGTCACAATCTCAAAATCACATGAAATTTGGTGAGAACTCAGGGTGATTAGGAGTTCAAAACAGCTTTGCTTTGTGGTGCCAAAATCACGATCTAAGCTTGTTTTGGCCTCCGAATGCACTATTTGCGCACTTGTGCAAGCAACTTCATCTTTTTGCGCCAAAGATATATACAAATTTTGGTTCGCCAGTATAAGTGTCTCAAAGTCTACTACAGGTTTAGCAGAACTCAATAGGGTAGTTCTGCTCAACTTTTTGAGAGTCATTTTTCTGCATTAGGGTATTTTTCTCAGTGTCCATGGCTAAAAGTAGTGATGTATTCTGTATGTTGGTTGTTGAGGATAAGTTGGACAATACCAATTACCCATTATGGGCTTATATGGTGCATCATGCATTGGTTGCAAAAGGACTTTGGAATATTGTGCAGGGTGCTGAAAAACATCCTATTACATCTGCAAACACAGTTGTTGAAGGTGATGTAGATGGCATTAAAGATGATGATATTCTTCATGTCTCTGTTTGTTTTACGGTTCCTGTTGCACCTACTGTAGAGAAAAATTGTTGGGATGGCAGAGATGCTCACGAACATGCATTGATAGCCTTGTCTATCAAACATGCCATTATTCCTCACATTCACTCTTGCAAAATATTTCAGGATGCTTGGGATACACTTACCACTTTATACTAGGAAAGGAATGAGGCTCATGTTGCTTACCTCTAAAAATAGTTGGAGAGTGAGTACATGAATGAAGAAGATTCCACGGATAGTTTTTTGACAAAGGTCAAAGATTTGAAGGAACAATTGATTTCTACTAATGAAGTCTTTCTTGACAATTCACTTGTGCAGGCTGTTCTGAATCGTCTTCTTGATTCATATCATAGTTTTGCTTCTACTCTTCGTTTGATGATAAAAGGCAATCCAAATGCCTTAACATTTGAGAAGTTAGTCTTTTTTCTATTGCAGCAAGATCAATCTAGATAGAATAGGTCCATTATGTATGTTGCAGATCAAGCTTTCTTGGCTAATCAGAAGGCCAAAGGTAAATGGAGCTCTTCTACTAGTAAGCAAAAATCTGCTAATTTTGCAAAATCAAAGAAGGATGATAGGGGCGAGAAGAAAACAAAAAAGTAGAAATCGTCTTGCAAATACTGTAAAGGAAATAATCATCTCATAGAGAGTTATCCAAAACTAGCTGCTAAAGAGGCAAGGAAGAAAGAGGCTAGAATGGTTGTTGTAGAGGCCTCTACACCCAAAATAGAGTGCTACTCATGTGTAGAATGAAGAATGGGCAGTTACCATTGTTTGTAGTTTCGACCCATCTTCTCATGAATAGTGTATGTTTGCAATAGACTCAAATTTTTGGTACTTTGATAGTGGTGCAACCAAACATATTACCTCGTAGCAGAGTTTCTTCACTTCACTTGAGCTTGTCCCTACAGGGAATATTGTCACATGCACCAACAACTCCTCTTATCCTATCATGGGAGTTGGTAAGATCATTCTGACTATTGCTCATGATAGTTCTTTTACATTTTCAGATGATTTATTTGTTCCAGGGATCAAGAAGAATCTGTTATCAATTTCAGCTTTAGCGAGATCGTCTTGTTTGTGAAATTTATTGATGTCAAATGTACAGTTCATGATCTGTCAAATGGCAATGTCATTATTGCTTCTAGCACTTTATAAGTGGGTTATATAAGCTCATAGACTATGAAAAATCTGTGAATGATTCAGCATGTGTAGTACATGATTCTCAGGCTATGTGAGATGCAAAGCTTTAGCATGCACACTTTGCTTATCTAATTAATTTTGCTAGATCGTTATGCGTGCAAAAATCTGAAATGGTGTCCTCTCTACCCAAACTTGAGGCACCTTGTAAACATGTCTTTGAAGGGTGTATTTTGGGAAAAATTTAGCATTCTTCATTCCAAAAAGATGGTTCAGTTCAAGCTACTTAGAAATTATAGCTTGTTCATAGTGATGTCTATGGTCCTATGCAGTCAACCTCTTTTGGAAACTATCTTTACTTCGTGACTTTCATTGATGATTTTTCTAGGCATGCATGTGTATATTCATTGAAAGCAAAGTCCGAAGTCTTTACGTGCTTCAAATAGTTTTTGGTTTTGGTGGGAAATCTGTCAGCATGTGAAATGGGCACCCTCTGTTCTGATCGAGGGGGGGATATATGTCTTCTAATTTTAATGCATGCTTGGTTGAAGGTGAGATAAAATATCAGTGTATAGTGCTACATACACCTCAACAGAATGGAGTTGCTAAATAGAAGAACACATCACTCATGGAGATGGTGAGGTGTATGGTGAAGAGTCAGGCTTTACCTGATAGTTTCTGGCTTGAGGTTGTTATGCATGCAACATATGTACTTAACTGGTGTCCCACTAAAGCATTATAGTTTATCACTCCATATGAGGCTTGTCATGGTCGTAAGCCATTTGTTTCTCACTTGCATGTGCATTAATGTCTGAACAACAATGCTAGAAATTGGATGATAAAGCAATGAAAAATATTTTTGTTGGCTACAGTTCTAAAAGCAAAGGCTATCATCTATATCATCCATAGACTAAACACATTTTGTGAAGCCATGATGTTGTTTTTATGCAAGATGATATTCAACCATTACTTTCATGTACTAAGGAGACATCATTTAGCTCCAAAGACATGTATGATACTTTGCTACCTCTTTTTACTGGTGGATAGTCAAGTGCTCGTCCTAATGAGGCAACTTCTCGGCCTTTATAGGTTTCGTGTTATAATGCAGATCATTCCATTTGTGATGTAGATTTACATGATGCACTTAATGATGAGAGAGCTTATATTGAGGAGGAAAAAACTATGCTAAAATGGTTGTTGCAGACTTTGCATGATAGCAAATTAGATGCACCTCTACCATATTGGACTCATTTGGGATCTTATAGTGCTTCTTTTGTATTAGATTGCTTTGCTATGGCTACCTCTCGTCTCTGTGATGAGAATGAGCCTGTTTCATTTGATGAAGCATAAAATTCAAAAGATTGGATGGCTGCTATGCAATCTGAATATGATGCTATAATGAAGAATGGTACTTGGTCTTTATTTGACTTACCTCTTGGCAAGAAGGCCATTGGCACTAAGTGGGTATACAAGTCGAAGTGTAAGCCTAATGGAATAGCTGATAGGTATAAGACTAGGCTTGTTGCAAAGGGTTATGCTCAGGAAAGAGGCATTGATTTTGATGAGATCTTTGCTCTTACATGCCAAATTACTACTATTTGTAGCATCTGTGCACTTTCACCTCATCATGGTTGGAAATGTACATCAATTGGACATTAAAACTACATTTATGAATAATGATTTGCATGAAGAAGTGTATGTTTTTCAACTCCATGGCTTTGTGTAGAAAGGGAACAAAAATCAAATGTGTAGGTTGAAAAGGCATTATATGATTTAAAGGAAGCACCACATGCTTGGTATGAGAAAATACATGCCTACCTGATTGCACATGGATTTGAGAATAGTCCAATTGAGAGAACCTTATATGTTAAGCGTGCAAATGATGTGCTTCTGATCATTGTTGTGTAGGTTGATGACATGCTTCTCACTGGTCCTCATGAGAAGCATATTGCTGATTTTAAGGCTGATTTGCATGCCTCATTTGAGATGTCAGATTTAGGACATTTGCATCATTATTTGGGCATTTAGTTTATGCAAGTTGATGGCGGAATAGCATTGTATTAAACCAAATATATTGACACATTATTTCAACATTTTGGCCTTGAAGACTGCAAGCTTATTGCCACTCCTATGGAGATAGGTTTATGATTGATTTTTCATCATGATGAAGACACATTTGATTTTTTTTCTCTATCAACAGGCTATTGGACGCTTGGTTAACTTATGCATTACTCAACCATATATTTAGTTTGTTGTCTCCCAAATGAGCAGGTTTATGCATTGCCTAGGTGTCAAGCATTGGCAAGTGGTTAAGTGCATCTTTCGCTATTTGAGTGTTACCCAGCTACTTGGATTGTTTTATCCCAAGGGGGGATCATTACTACTAGATTTACATGTTTTTTATGACTCTAATTGGGCTAGTTGCTATGACACTCATGTGTCCAATAGTGGTTTTTTCTTCATGCTTGGTAGCTCATGCATATCTTGGTTGAGCAAGAAGCAGCCTGTTGTGGGCACTTCTAGTTGTGAGGCTCAGTATAGGGTAGCTTTCACAATGATAATTGAGTGTGTGTACCTCAGATGCCTTATGGTTGATTTGGGTGTTGGTTACTCTTCTACCACCACCATCTTCACTCACAATTAGAGCGCATTGGTGTTGGTTCAAATGCCAAGCCTTCACACTTGGCTAGACATTGAAGAAGATATGTGCAACCATTTGATGGAGCATATGAACACTAGCATGCAATAATTTTCTCATTAACTATTATAAAAGTCATTTGACTTGGAAGAATATTGTAAATCCACATATCTCATGGAGTTTGGAGATCTAAAAGCTATGAATCTCATTTGGTGATGTCACTCCTAACTTAGGGGAGTACATTTAGGTGGAGCATCTATTTGAATTTCGAAATTCAAACTTGGAAAAGTCATTATAAAAGGAGGTTGTAATCTTGTGGCCATTAGTGCCCCCAGTACTAAGCTTATTGCTGATCATTTATATATGTTGAGTGACTTACACCATATGGTACTCTTAGCACTATCATTGGGCATCATTTCTATTCCAATGATCATGTACATCATTGTTCTATAATACATTACATCATTGATTATCTCTGCTCATCTCTCTCCCATGACCACTCACAACAATATACTTGTGATGATCATATCTCTGTGATCTCTCCAATATTTTTCATGTTCTATGGCTTGTTGGAACCACCTCAAAGTCTACTACAACCTACCAAAGTTTCAAAGGATTTGTTTCAGCCAATTGGAAGAAAAGCATGTCAAAGTGCTCACTAGTCTTTCTCTGCATAGTTCCTAAAAACTCGAGGGTAAGGCTTCAATTGCTAAATTGATTGCTCAGAGTGTAGTTCATCATTTTAAGTGCTCTTACTTGGAATCATTAGATCTCTAAGCTAGTTTGATTCACCCAAAAGTAAGTTTCCTAATTGCTACTGTACTATGAGTATTGAGCAAAATATCCAGTAGGTGTCAAGATGAAAATAGCAAGTTTTTGGTCACAAGCTTGTTGCAAAGTTATTTGTTTTGATCGAATTGTTTGGAGCATCATCTCCAAAGTACATAGGCACTTATTTACTATCATTACCAGGCTAAAAGGGGTCTACTATCCAACTCTAAGGTGAAAGAGGGTAGGTACAAAGCAGGGTTTGGCAATACCAACTCATTTCTTGTGGTATCCACCCATCTCTTCCAACAGTGGTATCAGAGCATTTTGAGGTAAAATGGGAGATGGTTTCCCTTATTTTATTGATAAATTGGATAGGAAAAACTACCAAGCATGGTCCTTGAGGATGAAGACATACGTACAAGGAAGGAGTCATTCAGCCAATTGGAAGAAAAGCATGTCGAAGTGCTCACTTGTCTTTCCTTGCATAATTCCTAAAATATCGGGGGTAAGGCTTCAGTTGCAAAATTGATTGCTCATAGTGTAGTTTATGATTTTAAGTGATTTCACTTGGAATCATTAGCTCTCTAAGGTAATTTGATTCACCCAAAAGGAATTTTCCTAATTGCTACTGTACTGTGAGTACTGAGCAAAATACCCAATAAGTATCAAGACCAAATAGCAAGTTTTTTGTCATAAGCTAGTTGCAAAGTTATTTGTTTTGATCTAATTGTTTGGAGCATCATCTCCAAAGTACATAGGCACTTATTTATGTGATTAGCAAGCTAAAGGGGTCTCCTATCCAACTCTGAGGTGAAAGAGGGCAGGTACAAAGCAGGGTTTGGCAGTACCAACTCATTTCTTGTGGTATCCATCCATCTCTTCCAACAATTGGCAGTTGCGAGGAACAATGTGTTCCATGCTCGCACTAAGCACATTGAGGTGCATTATCATTATGTTAGGGAGAGATTCTTTGCTGGAGAGCTCGTTTGACATATGTGCCCACATAGGAGAACATTGCAGACCTTTTCACAAAGGCTCTTCCTAGGGAGAAGTTTGAAGCTTTCTGAAAAACTTTGGGCTTACTTCCTTTTGTGGATTGATTCCACATAGCTTGCCACTTCCTTATACATGAGTGTTAGTCCTCATTCACTGCATCACTCCCAAGGTTGATCTGTTGATATATTTAGGTAACGATGTGTGTGAACACACTAGGACCTCAAGGGCACTCATTTCCCTCTTTAGGAGGTTTTTTTTTCCCCGGCTTCTATATACACCTATAAGCCTAACATGTCACTTATCTTTGTACATTCTAGTGGTAATATATTTAGTGTTGTGTGTTGCACCCCAAGCTTCTTTTTCTTCCTTGTGCTGTTTGCGTGCTTCCGTAGACCTCAAACTCCAATAAGCTAGACATTCTTCAATGTTTCTTCTTTATTTATAGAGTTTCCCAAACTTTTTGGAAAGAGCTTCACATACACTACAAAGCTCTTCAACCTTGCTTCTTGATTGACATAGAAATCCTCCCTAGTGAATGCTACAAGCTTGATCCCTTGCTCTAGCACCTTTGGAGACATATGGCCATCTAGTATACTTGGTTCTACAAGATCAATGCATTGTTCAACAATGGCAACCCACTCTACTTGTTTTAGTGTCAGAGTACCTCGAAATCAATTGTTTTGTATTCATTAGCTCCACGAACGTAGCTCTTATCTCTTCAAAGTTTATGAGGAAAAATCCTTATTGTAAATAATGAGTGGAAATAATGAGTGGAATAATTCCCTCATGACATTCTATTCCTCCCAAAGAGCTATGTTGTTTTTGATATGTTGACATGATACACCAATTGAGCTCCTTAATGCTATTAGTTAAGTTTCCTTTAGAAACTTTCTCATTTTTATTATAGGTTCTTTCACATATTCATGTTTAATTTGATTTCTAATTCATTACCTATATGAGTTTGACTATATATATATATATATATATATATATATATATATATATATATATATATATATATATATATATATATATATATATAAGTCTCTAACAATAATCTTACTTCCTGTGACATTGAAATGTTATAGTGAACAAGATCATGACATCAATCCTAGAGCTAGTAGTTTGTGGATTAGTGGTAAAACATTGGACCTTGGATTGTGAGTTCCAAGGTTCAACCTTGAAGTGTGACTTGACATATAACCCCTAGAGAGTGGGGGAGAAGGGAGATCCCCAAGGTGTGTCTGCTCTGATTTTAATGTTTCAAGCATAACTCAAAGAGTCCATCGATGACAAAAATCCCCAAAAAGAAAGAGAGACCTAGAATGTAGCCTGATGTTAAGTGCTTGGAAAGTGGAGGATAAGGGGGCAACTAAGGGATTGTGCATTTTTTCATGTGAATTTCAAGCCTAAGTGGAAGAGTAGGTCAACAAATGAACTTCCAAATTGAGCACTAATTCTAAAAGTAATTCAACAACATTTATAACACATTATATTGTGTCTAAGAAGAGAAAATATTAATAAAAAATTCATCAACGTATAGATTCCGTTGGACATGTGGAGCCTTAGTTAAGACTTGAACTCGGGACATCGTCCAATGAGTTTGTGGCGTAAATCACTTGAGCCGCAACCCCTTGACAATGTGTGTGAACATTTTATACTCAGACATAGTTTCCGAAATGTCCATGGTGGGACTGATATTGTGAACACACCTTACACCTCCTTCGTATTGAACTTTTTTAATTATTTATTATTTTTTATTGTTTAAAAACAGTAGTTCGATCTTATGATGTACAATTCTTCATCTCCGAAGACTTGATCTAATTGAGGAGTGCGGCTGTGATGTACAATTCTTCATCTCCGAAGACTTGATCTAATTGAGGAATGCGGCTGTACAATGAAGGGCATAGTACTCATCGGGATTAAGAGTGTCGGCAGAAGGGAAGGTTAGAAGCTAGTAAGAATTAACAAAGCTAGGAAGCTCACTACGATAAGAGCTCGGGAAAGACAACCTTGAGGTCATACGAGAAAACTGATTCATTCACTGTTGATAGTATCCATTCAGAATGCGCAAAGACTGCTGAGGAACGCCCACGAGAAACACCATTTTCATCTCATCACAAGATTAAAACCTGTTCATCTAGTGTAGCTAGCCTGTGGAGATTAGATTCTCTCCCGCACAGGAGGCGAAAGACTCAACCAGCTGAGCTGCTGTGCTGGACACATAATATGTGCTGGACGAGCTTGGAGGCGGAGGCGGACAATTGCCTATCCATCTTACTGAAGATGCATACGAGATGGAATTTCCATCCTCCGAGTAGAACTCCCATGTGGATGCGATGGAGGCGTTTCGCCCTTGAGAGGTGTCGATAATCTTAGGGTACGCCCGCTTGCCTATTGGAAGGGGCATTATTACGCACCCTTGCAGAGCCTGGACGACCTCGCGCATGCTAGGTCGCGAATCCGGTGTGGGATCGCAACAGAGTAGGCCGATGTGCAGGACAGATCTCCATTTTCGTAGCTCGAGCTCTTGATCACCGACATCACTATTTTCTCGCAGATTGTCAGTTAGAAATAGGCTGTGGTCAAGGGCTTCGAAGAGGCGGCCATCTTCATGCAGTGACCACACCCAGTCGATGAGACGCATGTCCTCTGATCGCACTTCCTTGTGCTCGAGGGCAGACAGTCCACAGGCGACCTCAATGGCCAGAACGCCATAGCTGTATACATCTGACTTGTGGGTCGCCTTCCCAGTGTAGACAACCTCCGGAGCCACATATCCAGGAGTCCCTGCAATTGTCATTGTGACTGCTCGATTATGGTCGATGAGTCGTGCCAACCCGAAGTCGCTCAACACAGCCCCCAAATCGTCATTCAAAAGCACGTTCGCGGCTTTCACATCCCTGTGAAGCACGCATTCCTCCAGTCCTCCATGTAAATATTCCAGCGCCATGGCCACTTGGACGAGGATCCTCAACCGCTCCTCACTGCTCAGAGTTCCCCTTTTATTCCCGAACAAGAAGGCATCCAGGCTTCCATGACCCATGCAGTCATATACCAGCAGTGCTTCCTTCTTCTCGTAGCACCATCCCTTGAGCTGCAGAAGGTTGCGATGACGGATCTTGCTAATAATCTGTATTTCCGTGCAAAAATCGGCCTCCTTCCGAAAGCCTTCTTTCAACCGCTTCACAGCAACCACACTGCGGTCGGGGAGAGTTCCCTTGTAAACGATGCTAAAGGCGCCTTCCCCTAACTTGTTTCTCGCACGGAAACGCTGAGTGCAGGCCTGCAGCTGGCCGAAGGTGTAACGGGTTGCCTGATTGGGGTAAAAGTGCTCATGTATGGGGGTCTCGCGTCGTCCCCTGCGCATGCGCCAGAAGAACCAACATAACAAGCTTGCGAGGATGCCCACACTGACGACAAAAACCAGAGCCAAAAGCAGTCTTTTTGGACCTGATTTGCTCGGCTTTCGTATCCCAGGTAAATGTGTTGCGTTCTTACTGACGGTGGAATCTGCAAGCTCCACACTGCTGAAGTTCCAGGAGTAAATTACGTTTGCTTGAACGCCCTCTGTTGTAGGATCTGGATTCGTGGCAGAGAATCCGACATATAGATAATGATCGTCTGGGAAGAGTGTCGCAAGATCGAACTGCAACTGGAAGATGGGTTCGAGGGGACGCAAGGTGGAGTTCGTCATCCAAATCTGCATCAGAGAGGAAGGAGAGTCATACTCGATCCAGACGATGAATGTGTAGTTGTTGTAGAGATAGAGGTCTGGGTGAGAGGACGCCAGATTCGTAGGCAGAGATCGTGCAGACACAAGCGAGTTGAGATCGACTCCGATATGGCTTGCTGCTGAATCATTGTATCGCTTTGTCTGATAAGTGTCGAACTCGAGAGCGAAGAAAGGATAGGGAGGAGGGCGCTGCCCGGAGCTGTTGTCGAATTTGTCGAGGCCCAATCCTGCGCCATCGCTGTCAGGAGGCGCCTGTTCTGAAGGTGACATGAAGAAGGCCATGCCACTTCCACACTCTCCATATCCGACAGTGCAAATTATCTGGAAGGCGAAGGACGTGTTGAAAGAGGCGAAGGATGTGCCATTCGTAGGGCTTCTGCTCAGAAGTTGTATTGGGTCTCTGTAGACCATTCTGCCCATGTTCGTTTTTGCGTTAGTAACAAGGGGAGTGAGCCAAACGGCGGACTGGACGATGCGGGGATTGTCGTCTGTATACCAGCTACCTTCCGTGACAAGGGTGATGCCGTGGTCATCGGCGAAGTACGGGTACTCGAACCGCACGCATGATGCAGGCAGAGGCCCTGTTAGACAGAGGCCTGCAGTAAGTACTGCCACCACAGCTAGCAGCAGGCGACGCCCGGATCGGACCTCCATGTCGAGACAGGAAGAAGGTTTACAGAAGGAGGGCATGAGTCCTTTGGATGCGCCTTCTGATTCTATGTACATGGAGAAAGGTTCTTAACACAGGGGAAAGGCTATGGAGTCGTCTACAAGTCCATTGCGGAGAGAGAAGCTGATGATGATGATGGGATGGACAAAGGAGGCCTAACGGAAGTCATAAGTCGGATTAATAATGACAATCGAGCGTAAGAATTTACTTAATTTTCTGGTCAACTGCCTCAAGTGACATAGCGGAGGCTGAGCTGCGGAGCAGAAGATCAAGATCTCGTCGAATGTCGACTGTTGAGTGAGCTCAGAGTCGTCGCCTGTTCAGTGTTGGGGGCCTAAGTTCTGAACAATGTTTTTCTTCGTTGCGGAGAGAGCCGCGTAGAACAATATGTATTCCGCGTAAAAAGGACCCACTCACCACGAGATGCTATGACGTGGCAGCTCTCAAAAGATAGTTGACGTTGTGGCTATGACGTCTGAAACCTGATTTATTAGTACCGGTAGGAAATTGGCCATTGAAATCTATAATATTTATTCAAAATCTATAGGTGAGTTGGTTGGGTACTCACTTGTTGAGGCAGAGGTTGTCTGTTTAATCTTTGGAGGTTGTGTGTTCAATCTTTAGAGATTGGAGGTTGTGTGTTCAATCTTTGGAGGTTGCTGGACATTCTTGGGTAGTGTGGCTCCTTTATTTGTGTAATGCATTCATGTCATTAAAATTAGATGTTTTCGGGTAGATCTTTTTTTGTGATGTTTAATCAGTAGTTTAGCCTCTGTTTTTTAGACATGGGGGTCTCATGGGTACTATGCCTTTCATTTGTATAGTTGTTCTTTCAATACATTCAAGCCCAAGGAGTTTTGACTTCGGCTGAACTTCATTTAAAAAAAAGAAGAATCTTTCGGATTAGCTTGAATTAATTGAGCGAACAATGAAAGATGGAGTACATATGATCATTGGGACCCCTCAAATCACACAAGGGAGGACTTAGATGCCTAGCAACTACTAAGATATAGATCTTGAAGGTTCGCTAAGATAGACATTGGGACAGGATGGCCCTAAGGTTCGATGAGATGACTTGCTTGAACAGAGTGGCATGCGGGCCCAATGGTCCCTTGAAGGGGTTTGTTTGACAGTTCACAATCCAAGTGGTGATAGGTGTCCGGGCGTAGGCAACAGGGGCTGAATCCCTACTCCCAACAATGATAGGTTAATACTCCAACCAATTGAGCTAACAAGTGCAGATACCATGCTAAATCTCATGTTATGGTGTCCTAAATGTGATCAAACAACTTGGGCTTGCACTTTGTAACCTTGTATTCCGTACATTTGTCCTTGTCCATAGCATATTTCTTTGTCAGCTTGAACCACTTTTCTTTATGTTGGCGATATTTATTGCTAAGTGGTTTTTCTTATTAGAATTGGAGAAAGAGAATGTGCAAACAATCCAACCCCCTCCTATAAGGATTAGATTCGAGTGGGAAAACCACCTTTCAAGGTCCCTACCCCACCAGTAGTAGCCTTCTCAATGGATGTGGAGCCCAATTTCATCGTGGATCCCTTGAAAAGGATCTCAATTCACACCATGATAGTTTTATTAGAATGAAGAGGGAGAAAAACTATAAGAACCTAGGAATTTAGATAATATGAGAAAGGTTCCATCCTTTTAGAAAAGAAAATCAATGAATTTGATTATCTTAGTGGTTGTAATTAAGTGGAAGGCCTAGAGGAATTTGTAGAGGCCAATTGTCAAGATGAATACTCCGTTGTGAAGATGATAATATAGATTTGAAAGCTCAATTATTGGTTTAGAAGATTTGGATTCTTTTGGATTTCTTTGTGAAGAAGATGAATGTTAGTGAGACCAAAGGAAAAGAGAAAATAGTTTGACTCAATGCACAATCATCACGATCATATCCTGCAAGAACAAGTTAGAAAAAGAAAGAGGACAACAAGGAGAACCATAACGAGATCCCTAAGAAAAAACTATGTTGATTATTTTGTTCATTATTTGGGGTCTTTTGAATGTAAAAAGGGTCATTATTTTCAATCAATAGCTAAGAGAAAAAAGTCTAAACATGGGTTCTATGACAACAAGACGTGAATGTAGAAAAAGGAATGGATGAATATACTTAAAAAGCTTCATTGTATCACACATGCATTATAGGGGCAAGAAAGGGATGATGGTTGGTACCGGTTCACATTGTACTCTACGGCTTAACCATTCCTTCATTTATGTGGAAAATCAATGGATCCCTACTTTTGGATGTGTGTGATCCTTCTCTATTGCTTCTATCTATGCTACCAATTATTCGAGAGGGCATTTTGTCTGCTGGTGCTTCCTTAGGGTATTACCATCCCCTTTAATGGAGTATCTCAGCAATTGGTAGGAACATGATCGTTAGCTATTGATGAGGCTAAAGGTCTTGAGAAATTTCCTCAAGCTCAATCTTGATCATCAAAATTTAAAAGATGAAGACTTCTTCACTTGTTAGAGTTGCAATCTCTTAGAGAAGTCTCGATCTAACTATGTAGATGAGTAATTAAGTATACTATCACGCACTTTATGTATAACTATAGAAAACCATTAGAGTTATTTTGAGGTGAGAAGGAGGGCTTTTTATAAGAGAGAGGAAAAAGAGCATGTCGAATAGGGTAAAGGCGAATATAATGTTGGATATTCTTCACGAATAATACGATAATATGAAACTTGGATTAATTGGATGCATGTATGATTTTGAGGAAAAAGTGATTCAAGTGTTATTGCACAAAAGTTTTTAGTGGGGCTCTATTTTGAAAGGGGTTTGTTTTGGGGCTCCTATGTAGGTAGTTTTGAAATTCCTTTGTCGTGTTTTGCGTGCACAATTCTCCTTGAGCATGTGTGGGATTTCTTCTCAAAGTAGACTCTCCCTTTGTTTGTGTTGAGATATCAAGCTCAACATGTGATGATTGTAAGCCGCTAGATTGGCATATTGTAATTCCCTATTTTTCATACACCGCGCGATGATTAGGGTTTGCGATCACCTCCCGTTACCAAGTGTCTACTTAATCTTCTTCTTTTCCCTGTTAATCGCTATTGTGTCTGTGTGATCTGTGCGCTGTGTTTTCTGTGTTCTGTGTATTCGTGTTCTTGTGATTTCGCGTGCACATCATGGAAGCATTAGCCAATTTCGCTACCTTCCATGACGGACTCCCTCAAGACGTGAGTGAGTTCTTGCCTATCCGCGGCCTGTTGAACTTCGCTAAATTGCCTTGGCATTCAGTGGAGTGTCAACCCTTTTACGCGCAGATTATTGCTGCCATTGCTGCCACACCTGCCACCGAGCAGAGTTGGCCGATCACATGTTTACCAAACCGTGTTGTCATCACCTTAGCATCGTTCGCTGCAGCATTTCCTCTGCCCATCGAAGGAGTGGAGAATGGTCCTCTCCTTCCTCTTGCTACCATGGTAGAATTATTTCCTCGGCACTCATCAAATGAGTATGCCATTTTGTGTCGCCCTGACCCTAAACGCACTGCATTACAATTCTTAGTAGTTATCCTTAATTTACAGAAACGTCTTTATGGGATTTCACGCCCATTTTATTCGATGATTGACATGGCTTCTCGGGAGCCTGTTAATTTTGCCTCTTATTATTTCTAGCGCATTCACCGTGAATGCGTTACGGTTATTAAACATGTTAATAAAGGTGAACTTCCACGATCACGCCTTCCCCACATCCTTACGTTCCTTTTTCCCACCATTCAAGCCGCGCAACCTCCACCTAATGCACCGTTCTTACTATGAAGAGATGGATAGGTATGTGCTTGAAGATGAAGAGGTGTTGCAAAATCCTTGATCTACACCAGCCAAATGAACTCCAGGAGTATATGGTGGGCCCTTTTAGCTTGCCAATGGATGTATTAGACACCCTATGTACCTTGGAAGATCACTCTCAAAAAGATAGATCAAAACAGATAAGTTGGAGTTAGCTCAGAGGTGAAAACTTGCTATTCTTGGTTCATACACCTGTCCAGTGTTTTACATAATTCTCTGAGCACAGCAGCAATTAGCTTAATTCCTCTTGGGGAAGTCTAGGTAACTTAAAGAGCTAACTTTCAAGAGTAATCTCATCAAAAATAACAAAGCACACACTGAGAATGAGTTTTAACAAGTGATGACATCATCCCGATTTTCACGGGCTGCTACAGAAATAGACCAGTGAGCAGAAAAATCACCATAACTCAAAATGTAGAAATCCAATGATTATGAAAATTTGTATGGTTATACTAGACAGTAAGCTGAATCCAAAAAGCGTTAAATCACTGAATTTAAATAAGTAACCACTGAGAAATGGCTCTTCCAAGATGAGTGAAAAAGTCGGGTACCTGACAGAGAGGTGAAGATGAAAAAACCCTGTTGACTTCAAATGAACATAACTGAAGATTGCAACATCCAAATGACATGAAAATTTATGAGCATATAGTAGACTTATAGAGCTAACTTTACCAAGTTAAATCACTGAAAATGATGCACCAAGCTCAGAGAAAACATCTCTACAAGCTGACTGAGAAAAATGAGAGATATGGCAGTGAGTAGTACACTTCACAAGAACATGGAAAGATGAACTCAAATAATCATGAAAATGAAAGTATATTGCTTGTACAATACAATGGACTTACTGATACATATGTGTGCCTTGTAATCACACCTTGATATGGCATAAAGCTCAGCTCTTGGAGGTCTTCACATAGGTCTCTCTAACCACGACTAAAACTGCCATCTATTTATAGTTGAGTTTGGGAGGCTAATTTCCCTTAATCACTCTCCAATAAATCAATGATTGATTTGATTCTCTACCTACCACAAATCACGAATTCGTGGCTCCTCTTTCCATTCTTGATCAAGTGGACTCAACCACTTAAGATTCTCTTACTTTTACATTAAGTAAACTCTTCAAAAGTTACAAGAGGTAGTTCACAAGTGAACTTTACATAGTCTTCTTTTTAAAGCTTCTTCTAAGACTTTGTGAGACTCAAGCCAATACTTAGGCTTGTCATAGACTTGCTCCAACAGCTCCCCCTCAAGCCAAGTATGCTTGAGGTCTTCAATCTTCCAAGATTACCTGCAAACCAATCATAGCCTTGAATTTGCAAAGCTTTGTACCATCCAATGCTTTGGTTAGAATATCTGCACATTGTTGATGAGTGGACACATATGATATTTGAATCTCTTTGCTTAGAACCTTTTCTCGTACATAGTGATAATGAACTTCAATATGTTTAGTCCTTGCATGAAAAATAGGATTAGCAACCAAATGAATAGAACTCATATTGTCACAAAAAATAGTTGGAGTTCCAAACTCCAATCCAAGATCTTTGAACAATGTCTTCATCCACATAGCTTCTTGAGTAGCTATGGCAAGACCTCTGTATTCAGCTTCAGTAGAAGAGAGAGCAACTGTGGGTTACTTCTTGGATGACCATGAAATAAGCTTTGAACCTGCAAAGGTAAGATAACCTGAAGTGCTCCTTCTATCTTCCTTGGAGCCAGCCCAATCTGCATCAGAAAATAGCTTCAAACCTAAATCAGATACATAAGGATAATAAAGTCCTTCATTTATGGTTCCTTTGAGATACTTGAGAATCCTTTTGGCAGCATCCATATGTGGTTTCCTTGGGGTGTGCATAAATTGGCTTAGCACACTCACACTGTAACATATATCTACTCTTGTCAATGTGGCATAGTTGAGACTACCCACTAGACTTTGATATGATGTGATGTTCTCTATGAGTTCACCTTTATGTGAGCTCAATTTGTGATTGACCTCCATTGGAGTACCTGCAATCTTACAATCTTGCATCTTGAATTTTGCCAACATGTCCTTAATGTACTTCCTTTGAGTGAGAAACAAACCATGATCTTTGTAGACAACTTCCAAACCTAGGAAGTAGGTAAGTGAACCCAAATCACTTATCTTGAACTCTTCTCTCATATGATCTTTGATCTTCTTCATACCATCTGCATCATTTCCTGTCAATATAATATCATCTACATATACACATAGGTAGATGACCTCGGAATTACTCTTTTTAATAAAGAGTGAAGGATCTGCCTTGCTTGGTTGAAAGCCTTTGTCCTGCAAGAATGAAACAAGCCTGAAATTCCAAGCTCTTGGAGCTTGCTTGAGACCATACAATGCTTTGTTAAGTTTACACACATAATCAGGATAAACTTGATTCTCAAAACCAGGTGGTTGTGCCATATATACCTCTTCTGTTATCCAACCATTCAAGAATGCATTCTTTACATCTAGTTGAAGTATCTTCCAATTCTTGGAAGAGGCAATACTAAGCAAAACCCTAATAGTAGGCATCTTTGCCACAGGAGAGAAAGTCTCCTCATAATCAATTCCCTGAGTTTGTGCAAAGCCTTTTGCCACAAGCCTTGCCTTATACCTGTTAATTGAACCATCAGAATTCTTCTTGAGTTTATAGACCCATCTTGAGCCTATTACCTTCATGGATGAAGTCTTGGGCACCAAATCCCAAGTGTTGTTTTCCTCAAGTGCTTCAATCTCTTCCTTCATTGCATGCTTCCATTCTGTTTTTGCTTTGGCCTCTTCAAATGATGATGGCTCCTCTTGGTTTATGTCCTGTGCTATGTAGATAGAATGTTTAGTTACTAATGAGGTGTCAAACCCATACCTTTCTGGTTTTTTCTTTTCCCTCATAGATCTTCTTAGGCCATGATGTGATGATTCTGCTTCATGTCCAAGTTCCTGCAATTTTGCTTTACCTTTAGACTTCCATGCTTTGATCTTTTCCATGTGAGATTCTTCATCATCCTCTGAGGTGTCTTGTTCTTCAATATTTGATTGTTCTCTACCAAGCTTTGGAAAATCTTCTTCAAGATCATATGGTAAATTGATCTTCCTGCATGAATCTTCATACCATGAATTGTTCTCATCAAAAACTACATCTCTGCTTACAAAGAATCCTTTGTTGGTAGGGTTGTATAACCTGTAGCCCTTTTGATTGTTGTCATATCCAATAAATACACACCTTTCTGCCTTTGGATCCATCTTGCCTCTAACCTGTGAAGGAACATGAGCAAAAGCAATACATCCAAAAATTTTACAATGATCTAAGCTTGGTCTTCTTCCATTCCAAGCCTCATATGGAGTCATCCCATCAAGGGATTTTGAAGGCAACCTGTTAATCAAGTAAGTGGCTGTAGATACAGCCTCAGCCCATAAATAATTAGGAAAATGCTTTTCATTTAACATAGACCTTGCAGCTTCAACAATTGTCCTATTCCTCCTTTCTACCACTCCATTTTGCTCAGGAGTGTACCTTGTAGTTACCTCTCTTTTGATTCCTCTTTCTTGAAGAAAAGAATCAAACTCATGGGAGAAATATTCTCCCTCTCCATCTGACCTTAGCCTTTTTAGTGATTTACCTGTTTGATTCTCCACAAGAGCCAAATATCTTTTGAAACATGAAAAAACTTCATCTTTGTGTTTTATAAAGAATAGGATAGTCCATCTGCTGCAATCATCAATAAAGGAAACATAATACCTTGATCCAGATATTGAAGCTTCCTTGCTAGGTCCCCATACATCTGTATGAACCAACTCCAAGAGATCTCCATGCATATAACCTTTCTTCATGAATGGTAACCTGTGAGACTTTCCAAATTGACATGCACTACACTTATAAATCATATGTTGTTTTGACAAATTAGGAAGTCCAAGTACACTTTGGTCCCTACAGATTTGCTTTAATGACCTTTCACCAATATGTGCTAACCTTTTGTGCCATACTTCCAATTCTGTGAGTGTCTGACTACCATAATTAAAGAGAGCAATGTTTCTAGTGTCCTGTAATTCAAATGTGAACAATCTACCTGTCTTTTCACCTTTTGCAATTCTTCTGAATCCTTGACTTGGATCTTCAACAAATGCTCCTGCTTTTGTGAACCTGACTTGCAACCCTTTCTCTACTATCTGCCCAACACTTATCAAATTCTTTGTAATGGTAGGGACATAGAGTACCTTACTGAGTAGGTTGATGTTTCCATCAGGTGCTTTGACATTGCCTATTTTCTCCACAGGATGTTTTGTATCATCTCCTGTTTGTACCTCATGCTTATTCCTTGGATCTTCTAAATCTGATAGGAGTGCCACATTTCCTGCCACATGATTTGAACAACCTGAATCTATGTAGAAAACATGCTCATCAGATTTACCTTATGGCATAGCCATGTTCATGATCAATAATGAATCCTCTTTGTTTGAGTCTTCTGTGTAGTTATTGTAGTCTCTCCTTCCTTTGTAGCCTCCTTGATAGTTTGAATGATTGTAGTTGTTGTAGTTGCCATGGTAGTTGTTGAACCTTCCTCTTGAGTAGCCATAACTTCCTCTATTGTATCCTCTGCCTCTTTGATTCCAGGAATTCCTAAAGCAATTTTCAGTTGTATGATTAGTTAATCCACAAATAGAACATGAGTTGGAGTCTTGGGATCTCCCCCTGCCTTGTCTACCTCCTCTTCCTCTACCTCTGCCATGTCTTCCTCTACCTGCATAGTTAGCTTGATATGTACCTGCTTCATCATCCTCTTTCTTTGCCTTTCCTTTGTTATCTTTAGACTTGCTTTTATCCGTGTATAAAGCTGACGATTGATTACCTTTAGAGCTTTCTCCATTTTTGATAAGCTTTGCCTCTTGAGTAAGTAGTTGTCCAATGAGTGTGTTGAAATCAGGTACATGCATGTCCATGTACAAATCCATAGCTGTGGTGAATGCTTCCCACTTGTCATCTGCCTTCAAGCCATTGATGACCTGCCTTACAATTTGCTCTTCATCTATTACCTCTCCAATACTTCCCAACTGATCCGCTATGTCCTTGAGCTTTGTGACAAAATCAGTCACATTTTGTTTGGGAGCCTTCTTGAGAGTTGTGAAATCCAGCCATAGTTGATGCTTCCTAGCTTTGGTACTTGAAGAAAAGAAAGCTTCAAGTGCATCCCATACTTCCTGAGATGTCTTACAACTCCTAATGTGAGGCAACAAAAAATCTGAGATAGAGTTGAGGAGATAAGACCTTGCAAGTGCATCCTTGGAGCACCATGTGCTCAATCTTTCTTGCTCTTCTTGTGTTGGTTGACTTTTGTTCCTGAAACTTGGCATAACTTCATCTCCAGCCACATAACCATATAAACTTCTACCTTGGAGATAAGCTTCCATCCTTAATGACCAAGCTGAGTAGTTACCTCTGTCCAATTTGTCAATTGATGAAGGAAATCCATCTGCCATGTTGTCCAACCTTGCTCTGATACCACTGTGAAGAGATGGATAGGTATGTGCTTGAAGATGAAGAGGTGTTACAAAATCCTTGATCTACACCAGCCAAATGAACTCCAGGAGTATATGGTGGGCCCTTTTAGCTTGCCAATGGATGTCTTAGACACCCTATGTACCTTGGAAGATCACTCTCAAAAAGATAGATCAAAAGAGATAAGTTGGAGTTAGCTCAGAGGTGAAAACTTGCTATTCTTGGTTCATACACCTGTCCAGTGTTTTACATAATTCTCTGAGCACAGCAGCAATTAGTTTAATTCCTCTTGGGGAAGTCTAGGTAACTTAAAGAGCTAACTTTCAAGAGTAATCTCATCAAAAATAACAAAGCACACACTCAGAATGAGTTTTAACAAGTGATGACATCATCTCGATTTTCACGGGCTGCTACAGAAATAGACCAGTGAGCAAAAAAATCACCATAACTCAAAATGTAGAAATCCAATGATTATGAAAATTTGTATGGTTATACTAGACAGTAAGCTGAATCCAAAAAGCTTTAAATCACTGAATTTGGATAAGTAACCACTGAGAAATGGCTCTTCCAAGATGAGTGAAAAAGTCGGGTACCTGACAGAGAGGTGAAGATGAACAGACCCTGTTGACTTCAAATGAACATAACTGAAGATTGCAACATTCAAATGACATGAAAATTTATGAGCATATAGTAGACTTATAGAGCTAACTTTACCAAGTTAAATCACGGAAAATGATGCACCAAGCTCAGAGAAAACATCTCTGCAAGCTGACTGAGAAAACTGAGAGATATGGCAGTGAGTAGTACACTTCACAAGAACATGGAAAGATGGACTCAAATAATCATGAAAATGAAAGTATATTGCTTGTACAATACAATGGACTTACTGATATATATGTGTGCCTTGTAATCACACCTTGATATGGCATAAAGCTCAGCTCTTGGAGGTCTTCACATAGGTCTCTCTAACCACGACTAAAACTGCCATCTATTTATAGTTGAGTTTGGGAGGCTAATTTCCCTTAATCACTCTCCAATCAATCAATGATTGATTTGATTCTCTACCTACCACAAATCACAAATTCGTGGCTCCTCTTTCCATTCTTGATCAAGTGGACTCAACCACTTAAGATTCTCTTACTTTTACATTAAGTAAACTCTTCAAAAGTTACAAGAGGTAGTTCACAAGTGAACTTTACATAGTCTTCTTTTTAAAGCTTCTTCTAAGACTTTGTGAGACTCAAGCCAATACTTAGGCTTGTCATAGACTTGCTCCAACACTTACTGCATGAAGAATCCACTCGGATGCTTGAAGATGACGACGAGGATGAGGATGAAGATCTCTTCCAACCCCTTCGCAGCAAACGTACCCGCATAAGCCCGTCTGAAAGTCAAGTGCAAGGATCCACTGCAGCTAATGAAGAAGAGATCTTCCATGACACCGCAACGTCAATCCACCTCGATTCTTCCGACCACTCTTCTCCCATCCGGCAACAGGAACAAAGTGTGTCTACTGCTGATTCCGAAGCCAGTTCTTCTCGAGAGGATTCTTAGCACCAAACCCCAGAAGATGTGCAAGTTATTGTTGTGGAAATTCTCGATGAATTGATCGCTTTGGTGGATATGACCATTAACAGAATTGAAGCGACCATGCAGCAGAATCCTGGAATCGTGTTGGTATCCAACACTCTTATACCCACTCCTCCACCAATGCCTCCGGTCGAGCCCATTGTCCCCGTTCAACCTCTTGTCCCTGAAGCACCGGATTCCTTGACATCCTCTTCGCCTAATTATTCTCTACCATCCTCCAACCACCTCTTATCAGCCTCTTCATCCCAACCACTTCCTCCTCCTCTTCTTCCTCTGATTCCCATGTTTACAGAATTAGAATCGATGGGTCGTATGTTGATCCAATTCTCACAGCAGCTCCCGATGCAACTTCGAATGGTCACTGATAATCTTCGTCACAAATTGCAGCATAAAGTCGATATCCTAGAAGCAGATATTACTCCGTTGCAAGAAGAAGTGGATGCAGTTAAGGTAGAAAATCATGGCCTACAGTTACAAACTCAACAGCTTCAAGATCAGCTCGCACAGAAAGATGCTTTGCTGTGTCAAAAGGATACAGAACTCAGCACGATGAAGCACGAAATCCTTGATAAAACAGATGCAATGACTGCCATAGATAATGAACTACATAGCACGCGGGAAGCATACAACATTTTACAAGAAGCCTCTCAGTCTCTGGCCAGCAATGTACTTAAAGCGGAGGCAGAGCTTCATAAAACTACTAAAATCTTGTTCAAGCGTGATCAAGAGTTACAGGAAGAGCTTGGCAGGTATCTCCGTTTAAAGAAAGAATTTGAAGGGGTGCAGAAGGAAATAGCCTCTTATTACAAGACCATGTAGTTCCATTCTGAAGAACTGGAGAGAAGAGAAAAGCAGCTCGCATATCAAGCATAACGTTTATCCAGAATCGATAAACAGATTGAAGACATGAAATTGAGTCGTATCGCAGCCCTTGCAAATGATTTCTACCTGCAAGAGGCATTTTCGCAGACACAGGCTGATATTTTAAAGAGTCAAGTGATGCCGCAAGGTCTATTCATACTGACACACAATTAGTCGAACCGGAAACCTTAAAAAAGATGCTCGATTCTTTGAAGCAGAAGATTTCCTGAACTTTTAAATTAGCTCGCACCATGTACATACAGGGTATCGTAGATGAGCCCTAAATTTTGTTTCCATTGCGGGTTCAAGTCCACCATGCATGCCAGTGTAAGCCGCCGGATTGGCATATTGTAATTCCCTATTTTTCATATACCACGCGAATCGAAAGGTCGATTGCGAAGTGATGTATCTGTTTATTAACTAATGAAAAGACATTGCGGTGACGCTCCGGGAAGGACGAGCAGAATCTCCAGACTATCTGTCTGGGCGATTGCGGTCTGCGAAGTCGTCGTAGTGTAGTATTCTTAAACTCTGAGTGTTGTTGTTCTTATCGCTGTGTAATTACATTTAATTTGTGATTGATACAGTAAGATTAAGTGTGGATAATAAGTCTGCGTAACGGAAAGGCATAAATCATGCGTTATCTACGGTGAAAAGTATTAATCCGAGTATGAACAGTAAATCTGTGAGAGGACTAACCAGAGTTTTGACAATAATTCGTATGTGATGTATTTGAAACATTAAAGTACTGTGACTTGGATAAGTTAATTGGGAAATTCAAGTTACAAGGCCTCTGATTTATCAGACCCCTACCACTCCCAAGAACCCGAAAGAACTTAAAATGCTTGTAGTGTAACTATGATTTTAACATGATCAAGGATGAAACATATCACTTTTTCATTTCTCTGACATGTATAGTGATCACACCATTATATGTCAAGGATACTTTAGTGAGCTTTACTAGATTTATCTATCAAGATTGATGGCATATTCTTTTCTCACCAGCTTACTCATTTGTAGGCATTAGGATTTTCCTTATGTGTTGTTCTGTATATTGCATTAATTGTATTGTTGTAATAAGTCATTCTTGTATATTCCTTTTATGTAATAGAAGAAGAAGAAGAAGATCATTCTTCCTTGCCTCAATCTGTGTGTGCTCCTCTTGAGTGTGAGAGTGTACGAGTGAGCTCTCTGCCTTATCACCTTCTCTTGACATGGTATCAGAGCTAGTGGGTCCATATAGAGCTTGTGGAGAAGGCCTACAGTGAAGAGTACATGAGAAGAAATGGAGAAAGTGTGATTCACAAATGACCTCAAATTGCTACAAAATTTCATGGACCTCCATGTTGATCAAACAAGGTGGGGCCCATAGAAAAACCATGTCATTTTGCAAAGGTGTAACTTGCATTCTATTTAGAAACACTCAAGTATTCTAGTTCGAGGATTTCAAGAGACTCCGTGTATTATTGATACATGAAAAGTGTGTTTTTTTGAGATTGAATTGTCACACCATAGTGTGAGAGTGTTCAAGGAGAGGTACTGCTTGTCATGTTTTTGTAGTATTATGAAATGGTACAAAAATGGCAAATGTTGATGGAATGCTACTAGAAGTACATCGAAGGAGAGAATGAAAATGCTCCACAATTACCAGAGAGGAATCAGACTGTGGACAAGTTACAAGCATATGAAGAATGGAATCAAGGAGCTTGAAAGGTAATGTATTGGCTATCTGTTAGCATACATGATATCATGACTTGGCACATATAGGATGCCAAGAGTCTGAAAGAGTCTTGAAACAATTTGGTCACATTGTATGAGACCAATAAAAAGGCATGCAAATTGCAACTCAAGAACGAGCTGCATACATTTGAGAAAAAGGGCATGTGAGTAAGTGACTACACCCTGAAAATCAAAAGCATATGTGAGTCACTTGCATCTATTGGCATGAATGTAGATGATGATGATAAGGTGGAAGTGTGCCTTATTGTAGTAGGAGCTGCATATAAGCAGTTCAGAACTTCTATTTAGACTAGGGAAAATATTCTGAATTTTGATGATCTAGTTTCCATTCTAATTAATGAAGAAAAAGATCTTGGTGAAGACTCAAACTCCCAAGGAAAACCTAGTTTTGACCAGGTATTCTACTCTTGCAAAGGAAGAGGTAGAGGCTAAGAAAGTGGAAGAGGAAGTAGTAACAAAGACCAAGGTTAATAGCACAAGCATGTAGGAGGTAAAGGATAGTTTCAAGGTAGGAGGTGTTGGAGTTTGAGGTCTCTGGAAGCATGTGAACAACACAAGGAAGAAGAAGAAGAAGAAGAAGAAGAAGAAGAAGAAGAAGAAGAAGAAGAAGAAGAGCCTTGGAGCACAACACACAATACTGAATGTATTACAAAGAGAATGTACAAGGATAAGTGACGTGTTAGGGTTATAGGTGTACATATAAGCTGAGGCAAAAAACCTCCTAAAGAGGGAAAAAAGTACCCCGATGATCCTAGTGTGTTTACACACATCACCACTGAAATATATCAACAAATCCCCCTTGGGAGTGATGTTGTGAACAAGGATTTGGGACTCATGTATAAGGAAGTTCCAAGCTATGTGGAATCAATCCACAAAAGGAAGTAAGCCTGAAGCTTTGTGAAAAGCTTCAAACTTCTCCCTAGGTAGAGCCTTTGGGAAAAGGGCTGCCACGTTTTCCTATGTGGGCACATATGCCAAACTGATCTCTCTAGAAGAGAACATCTCCCTGACATAACGATAGTGCACCTCAATGTGCTTAGTGCGAGCAAGGAACATAGGGTTCCTCGCAATTGCCAATGCACTCTGATTGTTAGTGAAAGTGGTGGTGGCACATGGCTGACTAACACCCAAATCAGCCATAAGGTGTCTGAGCCACACACACTCAACAATCACTGTAAAAGTTTTCCTATACTGAGCTTGACAACTAGAAGTGGCCATAGTAGGCTGCTTCTTGCTCAAGCAAGATATGCATGAGCTACCACACTTGAAGCAAAAACCACTGGTGGACACATGAGTGTCATAGCAACTATCCCAGTCAGAGTAAAAAAAAGCATGTAATTGTGGTGGTAATGATTCCCTCTTGGGATAAAACAATCGAAGTAGTCAGGTACCACTCAAGTAGAAAAATATGTGCTTAATGGCTTGCCAATGCCTGACACTTGGGCAATGCATGAACCTGCTCATCTGTGAGAGAACAAAATCAATATCTAGTCAAGTAATACATAACTCAATGAAGCATCCAATAGCATACTAATAAAGAGCAACATCAAATGCATCTCCAACATCTTGAAGACTCAGCCATAAATGTGTTTCCATAGGAGATGTAATAGATTTGCAGTCTTCAAGGCCAAAATGCTGCAATAATGTGCCAATATATTTTGTTTGACACAAATCTATTCCGCCATCAGCTTGCATAAACTGAATGCCCCAATAATGATCCAAATGCCTGAAATGTGACATCTCAAGTGAGGCATGCAAATCAGCCTTAAAATCAGCAATATGCTTCTCATGAGGACTAGTAAGCAGCATGTCATCAACATAGAAAACAATGATCAGAAGAACATCATTTGCATGCTTAACATATAAGGTGCTCTCAGTTGGGCTATTCTCAAAACCATGTGCAATCAAGTAGGCATGCATCTTTTCATACCAAGCATGTGGTGCTTGCTTCAAACCATATGCCTTTTTCAATCTACATACGTTGTTTTCATGCCCTTTCTACACAAAACCACGGGGCTGAAAAACATATACTCCTTCGTGCAAGTCACCATTCAAAAAATGGAGATTTAATGTCTAAATAATGTACATTCCAACCATGATAAGCTAGAAGTGCATAGATGCTACAAACAATAGTCATTTGACACGTAGGAGCAAAGGTCTCATCAAAATGAATGCCACTTTCTTGAGCATAACCCTTTAGAATAAGAATAGCCTTATACCTGTAAATTGTTCCATCAGGCCTTCTTGCCAGGAGGCAAGTCACATAAAGACCATGTACCATTGTTCATCATAGCATCATATTCTGATTGCATAACAACCATCCAATTTTCTAAATTTTATGGCCTTCTTTCCAGGAGGCAAGTCACATAAAGACCATGTACCATTGTTCATCATAGCATCATATTCTGATTGCATAATAGCCATCTAATTTTCTAAATTTTGTGCTTCATCAAATGAAACAGGCTCATTCTCATCACAAAGACTAGAGGCAGCCATAGCATAGCAATCTGATGCAAAACAAGCACTACTTTGGACTTTGCTTTCACTGGATACACCCATGCATGCCTAGAAAAATCATAAATGAAAGTCATGAAGTAAAGGTAGTTCCCAAAAGAAGGTGTATGCATAGGACCATAGACATCATTGTGAAGAAGTTGCAATTTTTCAAAAGCTCAAACTAAACCATCTTTTTGAAAGGAGGAATTTTTCATTTTGTCCAAAATACAGCCTTCATAGTCATGTTTATCAAGTGCCTCAAGTTTGGGCAAAGAGGACACCATTTCAGATTTCTGCAAGTGTATCAAACTAGCAAATTCAAATAACCAAAGTATGTATGCCAAAGCTTTGCATCTCACATAGCCTGAGAATCTTGAATTTCACATGCTGAATCATTCATAGATTTTGCATAATCTATGAGCTTATATGGCTCATAACATAAAATGCTAGAAGCAATAATGACATTGCCATTTGAAAGATCATGAACTATACATATTTCATCGGCAAATTTCACAACCAAGCTGACCTTGGATAATTTTGAAATTGATAACATATTTTTCTTTATCCCTGGCACAAATAAAGCATTCTACAATTTAAAAACTACAATCAGCACTAGTTAGAACGATCTTACCAACTCCCATAACATGATAAGAGGAGTTGTTGGTGCATGTGATAGTATTCCCTGTGGGGGCATGCTGAAGTGAAGTGAAGAAACTACCCTGCGAGGTAATATGTTTGGTTTTCCCACTATCAAAGTACCAAACATTTGAGTCAACTACATACATAAAATGTTCATGCGAAAATGGGACATAACTGCAAACAATAGTAAATGCCCATTCTTCATTCTGCACAAGATTTGCGTACTCTAATTTGGGTGATGAGATCTCTGCAACAACCATTCCAACCTCTTTTTTTTGGCACTTTTGTAGCCAACTTTGGACAACTCTTTATGACATGATCATTTCCTTTATAATATTTGCAAAAAAAAATTTGCTTTTCTATTTTCTTCTCATGTTTTTCATCCTTCTTTGATTGTGCATAATTAGTAGATTTCTGCTTACTAGTAGATGAGATCTATTTACCTTTGTCCTTCTGACTAGCCAGGAAAGCTTCATCTACAACACACAGAGTAGAAGCAAAACTTTGATATAAATCTCAAAGACCATTGAGAACAATCTGCATAAGTGAAATGTCAGGCAAGACTTCATCAACAAAAATCAACTGCTCCTTCAAATCTTTGATCTTTGTAAAACAAACTATCCATGGAATCTCCTTCATTCATGTTCTCACTCTCCAACTGTATTATGAGGTAAGCAACAAAGGCCTCATTCCTTGCCTGGTATAAAGTACTAAGTGTATCCCAAACATCCTTTGTTGTTTTGCAAGAGCGAATATGAGGAATATGGCAAGTTTGATAGACAAGGCTATCAATGCATGTGCTTGAGCATCTCTGCCATCCCAACAAAGTTGCTCTATAGTAGGTGCACGAAGAACCATAGCACAAATAAGAGTATGAAGAATATCATGATTTTCAACACCATTTGCATCAAATTCAATAATTGTATTTGCAGGTGTAATAGGACGTTTTTCAACACCCTACACAATATTCTAGAGTCCTTTTGCAACCAATACATGATGCATCATATAAGCCCATAATGGGAAATTTCTACCATCCAACTTATCCCCAATAGCCAATAACGGAATACATCACTAAAGTTTCAACCATGGCTAATGACAAAAATACCGTGATGCAAAAAAATGATTATATCCCAAAAAGTTGAACAGAACAATCCCATTGAGTTTTGGTAAGCCTGTAGGAGACTTTGAGGAGCTTATATCGATGAACCAAAACTTGTATATATCTTTGGCACAAAAAGAAGAAATTGCCTATAGAGGCACTATGATAGTGCATTTCGAGGCCAAAATGAACTCAAATCGTGATTTTGTCACCACATAGCAAAGCTATTTTGAACTCCTAATCACCCTGAGTCATACATCAAAATGCTAGTACTGCTCATCAAAGTGGCGTGGTTTGCAGTCCCCTCCATCACACATAGTCCGATCGCCAATTTTCGTGTGATTCTGAGATTGTGACTGGAGGGGTTTTGAGGACACCCTAGATGAAGCAACGACCTGCTCTGATACCAATTGTTGGAGTTTGACGTCTGCAAAAGTATGTGAAAACACAAGGAAGAAGAAGAAGTTTGGATCACAACATGCAATACTGAATGTATTACAAAGAGAATGTGAAGAATACCTTCTTGCATGGTGATTGCAAGAAGACGTATACATGAACTAGCCACAAGGATATGAGGATTCAAAGCACCCAGAATATGCTTGCAGGTTGCAAAAGGCTTTCTATAGGCTTAAACCCCCTCATGCTTGGCATTCAAGGATTGCAGATTATGTAACCACAATTGGGTTTTCTATGTGTGATGCATATCACTCATTATATGCAAGGAAGGATGATGATGGCATCACAATTATGGCTATTTATGTTGATGCCTTGATTGACGGTGGTGATAATGAGGAAATCATTAAAGAGGTAAAGAAACTCGTTATGTAGGAACTAGACATAAAAGATCTTGGTGTGTTGTGCTATTTTTTGGGCATTGAGTTTATACATACAGAAATAGGTATATGGATATCATAAAGGCAATATGCCTTGAGTATGCCGCAAAACTATGGTATGTATGATTGTAGGGAAATTCCTATGCCATTAGATCAAAATCTGAAGTTGGATACTACATCAAGTGAAGCATTAGAAAATGCTACTATGTACAAGAAAATTGTGGGAAGTTTGTTATATCTCACAATTACAAGGCTTGATCTAAGCTACACTATTGGACTTGAAAGTCAATTTATGGAGGTTCCCAAGAAACCATCTTTAGATGCTTTGAGACACACTCTACAATATGTGAGTGCTACTTTGAATTATGCATTGTTTTATGAAGCTCCTGTAGAAATGCAAGTTCATGTATACACTGATGGAGATTGGGCTGGTAGTATTCCAGATAGAAGATATAATATTGGCTTTTTATTCTCATTTGGGAGTGCATTTATTACATGAGTAGTAAGAAGCAACCACTATTGCTTTGCCAAGTATTGAGGCTGAGTATAGAGGTGCTACAATGGAAACATGTGAATCATGGCCACATATGCTACTTGTAGATTTAGGTTTGGAAGTGCAAATGCCTATCATCATCTATTATGATAATCTTAGTAGCATACACTTAACATGAAATCTAGTTTTTCATGCTTGAACAAATCATATTGAGGTACATTATCATTTCATCAAGGAAAAGGTATTAGAAGGTGACATTGATATTGTACTTGAGGGTAGATAAGCATATTACTGATATTTTCTAAAGCACTTGGAGCTAAGAAATTGAAGACGTTTTGGAAAATGCTTGGATTACAAGACATGATGTTGATCTTGAGGTGGAATGTTGAGATATCAAGCTGAATATGTGATGATCGAGGATGACATGTATCACTTTTTCATTTCTCTGACATGTATAGTGGTCACACTGATACATGTCAGGGATACTTTAGTGAGCTTTACTAGATTTATCTATCGAGACTGATGGCACATTTTTTTCTTGCCACCCAGTTCACTCATTTGCAGACATTATAATTTTTCTAATGTACTAATCTTTATATATTGCACTAGTTGTATTATTGTATTAGGTCAATCTTGTATATTCCTTTTATTTAATAGAACAAGAAGATGAAGAGGAAGACCATTCTTCCTTGCCTCAATTTGTGTGTGATCCTCTTTAGTGTGAGAGTGTGCATGTGAGCTCTCTTCTTTATCTCCTTTCTCTTGACACTTTGCATAGATGATCACCAAGAAGATGATGAAAAAAACCCGATTTGAAAATTCAAAGTCACTCTCCCATTTTACCCCAACCAAACAATAAAATAACTACTATTCCTTTCTCTATGCATGGAAATTAACTACATGAATGCCACTTGGCCTTCATGTGCCATCTCTAGTACAATAGGAGGTTCACACTTCCTAATGAATTTCCATGCTCATATAACATTTCCTTCCCCTTAAGGCTAATTTTATATGCAAAAATGGGATTGGAAGGAATGAAGGAATGTTCATCTCACCATGATGTTTCCCCATATCCTTCTCCTTAAAAAGACTCTTTTAAAGCCAAACAAAATGTGGGAAACCATCTCGAAAGGGTGCTAACCTGCTCCCATGTAGCATTATCTTCAAACTATCTTTCTACTTTACTACGCACTATTTATATAGGTGACTCCTCATTCATTTTCATAAGATGAACATCTTTGTGATGATCCTCCAAAGTTATCAAAATTTTCTATTTACAATCTCTATTCTTCCAAGTAGTACTTGGTTGAGAAGTTGAGATAATTGTGTTTTTAGGGATTCAACTCTTTCATAATATCTATGCAACTATCAAAGCATTCCAAAATGGATGAGAAGAATGGAAATGATTATGAGAGCATTTTCATAGTTCCTAATGAAAAATACATCAACAGTGCTCATGTGTTTTATTGTTTTGGTCTCAACAATCTAGAAATATTTTTTTTCATGGTTGCATTAGGTTAGATGGATTTATTCAAATTTTTCATGATGGGAAGGAGTCAAATACAGTGTATTAGACACATGCTCAAGCACCTATATCATCTAGTGCTAAAAAACGTTTGAGAAGGGTATGCTACCATGAGGCAAAGAAATTAATGGATTACTCAACATCGAGGCATCTAGAAACTCATGAGATACCAGGGATTGTGAAGGAATTTTGTCTTGTAGCTCTTAATGCAAGGATTGATGGTTTTGATGTGTTGGAGTCTCAGGTATGTGGAAGCACACAAACACCAAAAGGAAGAAGAAGAATAAGCTTAGAGCACAACAACACAATACTTAATGTATTACCACTAGAATGTACAAACATAAGTGACCCATTAGGGTTAAAGGCATATATACAAGCCAAGAGATAGAAAAACTCCTAAAGAGGGAAAAAAGTGCCTAGGTGTTCCTAGTGTGTCACACACATCATTACCTAAATATATCAACAAATCCTCCCTAAGAGTGATGTAGTGAACAAGGAGTTGGCACTCATGTATAAGGTGCCAAGCTATGTGGAATCAATCCAGAAAAGGAAGTAAGCCCAAAGTTTTGTGGAAAGCTTCAAACTTCTCCCTAGGTAGAGCCCTTCTGAATAGGTCGGCAATGTTCTCCTACGTGGGCACATATGCCAAACTGATCTCTCTAGCAAAGGACCTGACATAATGATAGTGCACCTCAATGTGCTTAGTGCGAGCATGGAACATAGGGTTCGTTGCAACTACCAATGTGCTCTAACTATCAGTGAAGATGGTGGTAGCAGAAGACTGACAAACACCCAAATTAGCCATAAGGCATCTAAGCCATACACACTCAACAATCTTTGTGAAAGCTTCCCTATAATCAGCCTAACAACTTGAAGTGGCCACAATAGGTTGCCTCTTCCTCAACCAAGATATACATGAGCTACCAAGCATGAAGCAAAAACCACTAGTGGACACACGAGTGTCATAGCAAACAACCTAGTCAGAGTTAAAAAAAGCATGTAAATCTCATGGTAGTGATCCCCACTTGGGATGATATAATCCAAATAGCCGGTTATCACTCAAGTAGCAAAAGATGTGCTTAACTACCTAACAATGCTTCACACCTGGGTAATTCATAAACTTGCTCATCTGTGAGACAAAAACCTAAATATCTGGTGATTTTAATGTCCAACTAATGTATATTCCAACCATGATGAGCTGCAAGTGCACAGATGCTATGAACAGTAATCATTCCACAAGTAGGAGCAAAGGCCTCATCAAAATCAACGGCTCTTTCTTGAGCATAACCCTTTGCAACAAGCCTAACCTTATACTTGTCAACTGTTCCATGAGGCTTATGCTTCAGCTTGTATACCCATTTAGTGACAATGGCCTTCTTGCTAGCAAGCAAGTCATATAAAGATTAGTACCATTTTTCATAATAGCATCATATTCTGATTGCATAGCAGCCATCGAATTTTCAGAAGTTTGTGCTTCATCAACCAAAAGAGGCTCATTCTCATTGCAAAGACTAGAGGCCGCCATAACATAGCAATTTGATGAAAAAGAGGCACTATGAGAGCATGAACGAGTACGATATGATAGAGTTGCACCTAATTTGCTATCACGCAAAGTTTGCACCAACCATTTTGACATAGTTTTTGCATCCTCTATATCAACTCGCTCATTGACAAGTGCATCATGTAAATTGACATAAAAAATGGAATGATCTGCATCATCACATGAAACATGTAAAGGCTGAAAAGTTGCCTCATTAGGATGAGCACTAGACTTTCCACTTGTAAAAAGAGGCAGCAAGGTGTCATACATGTCTTTTGGAGCTAACTCATGTCTCCTAAGTACATGAAAGTAATGGCTGAATAGCATTTTCCACAAAAACAACATCACGGCTAACCAAAATGCATTTATTATGTGGATGATACAGACGATAGCCTTTGCTTTCAGAACTATACCCAATAAAAATTCATTTTATTGTTTTATCATCCGATTTCCTGTGTTCTTGTTCAGGCACTAATGCATATGGCAGACATCCAAAAACATGTAGGTGAGCAAATGATGGCTTGCGACCATGCCAAGCCTCATATGGAGTGATAGACTGCAATGCTTTTGTGGGACATGTTGGAAGCAGTCAGAGGCACAGACGCCACGGAAGCATGTGAAGACGAAGCAGGGAGCCAGGCGGATCAATTTTTTAAAACAAATATATTTCTTATTAATTCTCCAAACATTCAACAGTGATTGTTACATTCAACAGTGATTGTTATCACTAATTGTAACATATGTATCATAAGAAAACCCCATTTTGTAATCCATAGCTCCATTTTGTGCAAGCCGAGGAGTCCTCGAGCTTGAGGAGCTTAGGTAGAATACTCGTACCAAATTTCGTTATTTTTAGACATCGTTTACCCATTCAAATAGCCTCTAGGACCTAATTTTTAACTAGGCCGGTCACTAGATGTGAAACCGGTCAAAACTAGTCTAGAAACTATAAAAAGAGCTAGAGAGCTCATTTTTGAGGTTAGCTTGTTTGAGATTAGAGTCATTTTGAGCTTGTAAGAGTATTCTTGAGTAAGAGAGCTAATTTCCCACCTTCCATTGTGTCTTGCTTGTCTCTTCATTGTGTGTGTGTATGTGTGTGTGCATCTTCGTGCTTCTCACCTTCACTCTCACATCATCTCACGTTCACGATCTTCATATCACTCCTACCTCTCCCTCGGATTGACATTAAGGAGGTGAAGCTTCTTAACGTGGTTCTCACCATTGTGCTAGAGCAACACCAAATTTGGCGCCATTGCCGGGGATCGAGTCTAGGACGAATGTGTGATGGTAAGAGTATAGCAAGAAGTGGCGTTGGAAGGTAAAAATTTCAGTTTTTGTTGTTGTTTTTACTTAGTTTTTAGTGTTTTTCACCTTCCCCATACTCCATCTTCATCATCGCATCATCATCTCCATTTCCAAAAAAATCAGAAAATTCACCATATCCACCCATTCACCTCATTTCCCCTCATTTGTGCATGCGAGAGAGCGAGAGAGAGTTTTTGCGATTGTATGTGCTTGCTTTTTCTTGAGTTTTCTTGCAGGTACAGAGCTTCAGAGCATCAGGAAAGCTTCCAAAAGGTAAAAAATGTACTTTCTGTCAGAGATTTCCGAGTGTGGCGGACCATCGCGATGGTCTGCAATTTTCGGATTTTGAGGTAGGCGACCACACCACGAGGTAGGCGATCCTTGCGCACGCACGGCACCATAGTTGCATTCCAAAAATTTGTTATTTGGTGGACCATCGCGATTGGCTCGGACCATCGCGATTGTGTCGCACCATCGCGACGGCTCGGCCGGACCATCGCGACGGCTCGGCCGGACCATCGCGATGGTTCGCTTTTTCGGACCATCGCGACGGTTCACTTGAGCCATCGCGACGGTCCACTTGGACCATCGCGACGGTTCAGCTGACCCCGGACCATCGCGATTGGCCTATGCCATCGCCACGACAGTGCCACGTGTCACGATAGACCATCGCGACGGTTCATTTTTTGGACCATCGCGACCGCCCAAAATCGGACCATCGCGATTGGCTCAAGCCATCGCATCGCGGACCATCGCGACGGTTCACTTCGGACCATCGCGATTGTCCACCGTTGACCGTTGACCGCGCCATCGCGATTGTCCGCCTGATCACGCCATCGCGACGGTTCATTTTTCGGACCATCGCGACGGTCCATTTCCACGCCATCGCGACGGTTCGCTTTTTCGGACCATCGCGACGGTTCGACCTCACGCCATCACGATCGTTCACTTCGAGCCATCGCGACGGTTCACCTTTTCGCGCCATCGCGATTGTCCAAATCCCACGCCATCGCGACGGTTCGCTTTTTCGGACCATCGCGACGGTCCCAGACCATCGCGATTGCCCACCACCATCGCAAATTTTGGACTTCAATTTTTGACCAAATTTGAGGGTATTTTTGAAAAATTTTTGGACCATTAGACTCATAGGAGACCCCTTAGCTCATATTTAAAGGAAAACTGGATTGTCAGTTTTTACCCCCCAGGGCCTGAATGCTCATAACTTTTTCATCCGAAGTCCGTTTTTTGAGCTTAATAGCTCGTTAGAAAGCTCTTGACGAGTACTACGTGACCTCAACTGTTTTTTCATAAAGAATATATCTATTTTTGGATAAGCTATTTTGAGGTTCACCTAGTTTGGGACTAGAAAGCCAGGGGGCACACATTGGAAATTTGGGCAAAAAGGGAAGGGATTTAAAAGATGTATGAGCTCAAGTGTTTAATCATCTTGTGAATTGGTCTAACATTGGAATTTTCCAGGTCTAGCAAGGGCAATCCAAGGCAATCAAGCAAGGCAGTGGAGACAGCAGAGCTTGGGAAGCACGGCTTCTTGGGCAACAGGGCATCAGAGCAACCAGAAAAGCCGACTCGAGGTTGGAAGATTACTCAACCCCCTCAGTCAATTCTTAGCTTAGGCTAAACGGTAGTTGTGAATTAACGACGATAGGAACGCCTCAAGTTCAAGATACCTAATTCTATCAAGTTTAAGACTTAAAGTAAAGGTGTGTGTGTCGAAAACCTAAAGGAAAGAACATAAGTCTGACGGAACGAAAACTTAAAATCATCACGAAAGTCGAATTCCTGACGCATATATTAAAACAAGAATCCAGAGAAAATTAAAAAGAATCAAGAAAGTAATCCCCAAAGGATCATTGACGATCTAAGGGTGTAATTGAGCGTGCAAGGAAGAAAATTAATGAACCTTAGATCAGGCAAACATATAGGCAAGTCGGACAAAAGAAGCCTTAGATCATCAGAGGCTAGTGTAAGAACTACCGCACGATCTTGGGCTCAGCAATTGAATAGTAATTACCTCTACGAGAGCTCAGAAACTAGCGAATCAGAAATGGCATTTAGTACTGACAGACCAGAAGGAGGGTCTCATGTAGCATACCTAGAAAAACCAGAAGGACCCTATAGAACGCAATTAGAGTTTCTCCGAACTAACCGATTAGGTGCTCGCATCTATGAGGATGGTTTGCAAAGGCAGGTGGTGCAACTGCACAACCCCGATCAACCCATTTGGTTGGAAAGACCAGTGGTGAAATTTGAGAGAGACGCTTACATAGACAAAGAAGGAACCATGTACGTACTAAGTACGCAGCCGAACGATACTAATGAGTTTGGCACAATTCAATTAGAGACGGAAGCGAAATTTCAAGGAAAAGAGCCGTTGGAAGAACCTAGAACACCGAGAGGGAAATCCGTATTAACGAGAGTACTCATCCCAGAGTGGATCCCTCAAGATAACAGGAGCACTGAGTTGTTCGTAAATAAAGAGACAGACGAAGCCTTTTGGAGGTACAGAAAGGAAAACCCCAGTGAGGTAGGCATCATTACAATCTATGAATTCAAGGACCCAGATACACCTGGAAAGGTGGTATACCTGGATGAGACTTCAGAAAGAGTCTTTGTGGTGCCTGAGCGCGCTAAAAACACATACACATGGAGAGGTGAATTGATATTCCCTCCATCTAGAACGAACATGAATACAAATCAACAAGGGGCAGGAAAATCCTCAGCCCATGGAAATCAAAGAGAAGGAAATCACGAGCGACCGGAAGTAAGCTTCATTCATCCCATAGGGAGAGATAGAACAACCACGAACACTAATAGAACGGATAGACAAAGAGATCATGGAATACTAGGTGGTAGAGATGATTTTCCTCTACCTAGACCACGTGAACACGCAAGAGTATTGAGGCCCACGCAATTAGTGAAATCAATGAAGGATTACTTTGATGGGACAGGAGATCCCTATGACCATGTCGCAGAATTCAAGCAAGTACTAAGAGCAGAACAAGTCGAGGACATGTTCACGCAGTACAATGCATTTGGACTAACGTTAAAGAATACCGCTTTAACTTGGTTCCAACCATTGCAACAAAGGCAATTTAGAGACATCCATCACTTTTTAGAGTCATTCATCACTGAATTCTCTAAAAGTGGGATTAGACATGACACGTCTTCGTTGATTCATAGTTTTAAACAAACCCCGCAGGAAACAGTAAGACTGGCAGGTCGTAGATTCAGACAATATGTTGAACGATGTCCAATGCAAGAGCTACCCTCACAAGCTAAACAAGTATCACTGTTCCTAGATGGCTTGTTGAGCGCTAAACTACGCTCCTATGTGTACCTAAAAGAACCCAGAACGCTAGAGGAGTGTGTAAGAATATGTATAGACATTGAGGACAACCTAGGAGATGAATTAGAACTCTCAAAAGTCTATAAAGACTCGGATTGTTCTTCTCTAGCATCAACAAAATTGTCTAATTCGATAGAGGACCTAGCAGAAAAAGTGGCCCAAAAACTAGGAGTTTCTAGTAAACAGGTGCCCAAGCTACCAACGAATGTACGTTGTTACACTTGTGGTGGAAATCATTTGGCAAACGTGTGCCCCAATGCACCTCAACCTCAAGCTAACCCTAGTGGCCAATATTGCACAATTGAGAGAAGATACACGAATCATACGGCTCAGGACTGCCCATACAACAAACAAACCGTGAGACAGAACTACCCGCAAACATACCAGCAGCCAGGTAGGTATCAAGGCCAATACAATGCTCAGCCTTATTACTATAGGCCTCCTCAGAACTACCCATACCAGGCTCAACAGAGACCTCAACCCGTCTTAGCTCAGCAGCCACCCCCACGAGCGAATGTCATCTCAGTCAAATACGCTGCTGCAGAAGAGAACCTAAGTAGGGCCTTAGTGCCTTCTTCACCCCTGATCACCGAAAGTGACCCGAACTCCAACAGTTTTGACTCTACTCATGTAACTAGTCCACCAGCTTATTACACGGAGTCACCAGAGCATGTGGAGACATATCATTATGATAGTCCACCAATGGAACCTAGTTGGGAGCCAGATTATACTAATGTGATGTACGCAAACCCAAACCCACGGCCCCAATTGAGACAACACAGACCACAGGGCCCTAGAGGACCATGCTTTAGGTGTCAAGGAGATCACTTCATTAAGGATTGTCCATATCCTCCAAAAGCAAGGCAATCACAGTACTATAATGTACAAGGCTTTTGTGCTGACTGTGGCAAAGAGCACATAATCAAAGATTGTCCTAAGAACCCAGTTAACACTACAAATGTGACACCGATCAACGTGATAGGTATTGTAAATAATGCAGATGGATCCAACCCTACATACGTGCCTATCCAAGCTATAACCAGAGCTCAGGCGCTCTTACAAAACCAACAACTTAATCAAGAGAAAGTAGCCGGAACTAGTGAAGTTGCAGAATCTAGCAGTAAAAAGACAAAATCTTGGAAAGATTCCAGAGAAAGAATAAAGAGAAAGTGGAGTAAAAAGATAAGTGAGTTGGAAGGAAGTTTAAGGGAATCTAGAGCCAAAATACAAGAATTGGCCTCACAGGAATTAAATCAAGAAAATCCAGCTCAGAAATCAGGATCAGTTCTAGCGGAACCCATACCAGAAGATCTAGACATGATGTTTTGTGCATATCAGGCTAGAATAAAAGAGGGACCTCAAGTAACGGAAATGAGTAAAAACTACCCTCGAGCGGATCTAGAAATTGAGAGAACTAAACTGTGCATGAAAATGGTAGAGTTAGCACAAGCTTTGTTCGAAGCCTCTAGATATCTTAATTGGAATAACATGGCAAAACCGGAACTACACTTTCAAGGACTAATGGAGAGGCTAGAACACTTGATAGAAAGCAAAGAGAAAAAGGATCAGTCTAGGAACCCTACTGTTCCAGAGACACAGGAAAGGAATGCACCATCCCTGTCTCAAGTACCCAATACAGAAAGCCAAGACAATTTGTCTTCCATACATAGGTATTCACATGAATTTTTAAGAGAAATCCAAGAAGAGAAATGGAGAAAAGAACAAGGAACTCATCCTCCTATTCAAGAAATAAACGACTTGCAGGAACAATTTCCCCAAGACATCCCCTCTATTTACGATGATGTAGAGGAGGAGCAACTAAGTGAACCCACAGGATTTGAATCTAATTCTCTACAAGAATTACCTCAGTTCACAGGACCTTGGGAAGCAAAGTCTATTAGTATGAGAGCACCCACGATAATAGTGAGGAATGAAGAATCAGTGATCCCTAGAAATACGGAAGTGATCAAGAACACTAAAGTGCAGTGTAATCTTACTCTAGAGGAGTTGTTAAAGGTAAAACCAGAATTGTGGAAGCACGTAGCAAATCAATTCCCTGAGCTAGCTACCACACCCTCTCAGATAGGGTCACATAAGAAGGTACCAGAGATACCCGTGGAAAAGATTGGAGACGTAAGCGAAGGAGAGGAAGGTAACACCTATCTTCCAATAACCCATCAAGGCTACACCACAAAAGCCATCTTAGATTCAGGAGCCGGAGTAGCCATAGCTACCACCGCTTTATGGAAACGTTGGGGTAAGCCAGCACTCAGACCCACCAGGATGAAACTACAAATGGCTGATGGACACATAGAGAAACCATTAGGCTTACTAGAAGGCATATCTCTCACCACTTGTGGTGTAGAATTTGAGCATACCTTTGCCATTTGTGACTTTGCAAAAAATCGTGCTTATGAGATGATAGTGGGACGACCATTCATGCGTCAGTTGCAAATCGTACAAGATTGGGGAACTAATTCTTTGTACTTGCAACATTTAGGAGTGACTACCAAAGTCAATCTTAAAGACTATTCACACAGAGATGTACCCCCAATACAATGGAATACCATCCATAAGACACCAGCAGAGACGGAATCCGTGCACTCATTAGAATCAGATCCTTCTTGGTTGCATGAGGATACCCATTTATGGATGTGTAAAGTAGCCAAGCAAGAGGAAGAACGATTAGAAGCCAGGACCTTAGGTGCGGAACAACATCCACGAACCCTTCAGGATCCAGCCTACGCACCGGTAGTATTTCCAGACGAAGAGTTTGAACCCCAGGGTTGGGCAGAGATTCTAGCAACCATGGATGTAGCCATCAATGAAGAACAATGGACACCCCACTGTGACGAGGATGGCTATGACATTTCAGTTTTTAAGATAGAGCCAATCACGGGCGATGCAATTTTAGAAGAGTGTGAACCAGACACTGATGCATTCGATGATGCAAGCGATTTTGATTTAGAATCAATTATCATGGACTCACCCTTTGCATCAGAGGAAGAATATTTCTACGAAGTAGAGACTCACACTCAGAGACACGAGGAAATTATGAATGAAGTGAGATTAACCACGGAAGTGACTACTAAGAGTGAAGGCAAGAAGAGAAAGAAGAAAGAAACCATGTCAGAAAAAGAAGAATCTTTGTTTGAAGTACCCGAGAATTTCAAGAAATATGAAATCGACGATAGAAGAATCATGGTACGGATGCCTAATAGAAAGGCGAATGACGGACAAGTATATGATAACCGAGAGAAAACCAAGAAAATAATAGTTGCCATAGAAGGAGAAGAAGAAAAATGTACCTACATAGGGCATGATTTGACGACTGAAGAAGAAGAAGAGCTAGTTGCCCTATTGCGCGAATATAGAGATGTTTTTGCTTGGAGTTACAAAGATTTGAAAGGAGTAGATCCAGATATATGTTCTCATAGAATCCCTATGACTCCAGACGCAAAGCCGACAAAACAGAAACCGTACATGTACAATGATAATTACGCTGCGAAGATTAAAGAGGAGATAGATCGATTGATAGAAGCAGGATTCATTTACGAAATTGAGCATACCGAATGGGTATCCCCCATTGTGGTTGTGCCCAAGAAGAATGGAAAATTGCGTGTGTGTATTAACCTTAAAAAAGTTAATGCCGCCACGATTAGAGATAGTTATCCTCTTCCTATCACAGAACACCTATTGGAAAGAGTTGCGGGCAAGGAAGTTTACAGCTTTCTTGATGGATTCTCAGGCTATAATCAAGTAGCCATTGCTCCAGAAGACCAACACAAGACGGCTTTTGCCACAGAATGGGGCATATTTGCATTTCGCGTAATGCCATTTGGCTTGACAAATGCACCCGCCACTTTCCAGCGACTCATGTGTCATGTCTTTAAGGAATTCTTACGCAAGAGCTTGGAAGTTTATGTCGATGACTTATGTGCTCATTCAAATGTAAGACAGACACATATCCCAGAGTTAAGACAAATATTTGACAAATGTCGAGAATATCAGGTTTGTTTGAACCCAGAAAAATGCGTTTTCATGGTCAGACAAGGCAAAATTCTAGGACACATTGTGTCAAAAAATGGAATCTCTACGGATGAAGAAAAGGTGAAGGTAATTGCGGATCTACCCAGACCAACTAGTGTGAAAGAGGTACAGGCATTCATGGGCCATTGCGGTTATTATAGGAGATTTATACACATGTATGCAATCATAGCCAAGCCTCTGTACTCTCTTTTGACCAATTTTGAGTGGACAGATGAATGTGAAAATTCATTCAATGAACTTAAACGACGCTTGTGCTCAGCACCTATATTGACAACCCCAGATTGGAGTAAGCCATTCCATGTACATGTGGATGCATCCAATTACGCCATAGGATGTGTGTTAGCACAACCCACGAATGAAGGTAACATAGATCTCCCCATAGCTTACGCTAGCAGACAATTGAACGCAGCAGAAAGAAATTACACCACGACGGAACGAGAAGGATTAGGGATGATCTACGCTGTAAAGAAGTTTAGACACTACTTGTTGGCCAACAAATTCAAGTTCTTTACAGATCATCAAGCCCTATTATATTTAGTCAACAAACCATGTAACACCGGACGACTGATACGTTGGTCTCTATTACTCATGGAGTATGATTTTGAAGTAGTAGTCAGGAAAGGAAAGACACATCTTAGAGCTGACCACCTCTCAAGATTAACCTCAGGAGAAGCTCCTCAAGGAGTAGCGGATGAATTACCAGATGCATACTTGTTTAACCTTGAGATAGCTCCAGAATGGGCTAAGCCTATAGTCCCTATTCTGACATACGGACCCAAAAGTCCTAGGATAAAGATCAAAGAAGGAGAGATTACCAAATCTCAGAGGTACCAAATAATGGCAGGAAGCATATATAAACAAGATAATCAAAAGATTCTTGCTTGTTGTGTAGATGAATCAGAACATGCGAATTGGTTGCAATTAGCACACATAGGTGCACTAACGCAACATCATTCAAAACATCGAACCTTACAGACTCTGCATAGATTAGGAGTATATTGGCCTACGATGGAAGCAGATGTCTACAAGTTGTGTAAAGAATGTCAGGTGTGTTGTGAAAAACCACCAGTAGAGCATGCTACACTCTATCATGTGACTCTCACACCAGACTGGAGTGAACCTTTGGTGACATACTTGAGGACGCACACATTCCCTCAAGGAATGACCTTAGCTCGACAACGCAGTCTAGAGCAGGAAGCTCAAGACTATTCACTTATTGGCGATAATCTATACAAAAGAGGACGAGATGGATATCTAAGACAATGTGTTCATGAGAGCAATTATCTGAGCATACTAGAGACCGCACACCAAGGTGTTGCAGGAGGTCATTTTGGACCAGATAGGATAATCAAAGCCATCCTCTTTGCAGGATTATGGTGGCCCACTCTTCACATGGATGCACATACCTATGTAAAGAGATGTGACGTGTGCCAAAGAACTCAGTTTCCTACTCGCAGAGATGAAATGCCATTGAAACCCATGATGGGCGGACGTGCATTTTCTAAGTGGGGTATAGACTTTGTAGGACCCATTAACCCCCCTGCAAAAGGTACACATGCGGAATACATTATTGTTGCTACAGATTATCTGACGAAATGGGTAGAGGCAAAAGCCACAAAAAAGAATGATGCTCACACGACTGCAAAATTCTTATTTGAAAATGTCTTTACAAGATATGGACTGCCTATAGAGTTAGTGAGCGATCGAGGCACTCACTTTCTAAACCAAGTCATTGAATATTTGTTACAGGATTTTATGGTGATTCACAAGAAATCTGCACCATATCATCCTCAGGCCAATAGTCAGGCTGAAAGCACTAACAAGATACTTTGTAATGTACTGACAAAACTCGTGAACAACAAACATTCAGATTGGGACAAACAGTTACACCACGCTGTTTGGGCATATCGAGTGGCCTACAAGACCGTACTCAATGCAACTCCCTTTCAGATGGTTTTTGGTCAAAATGCAGTGCTTCCTTTGGACTTCTTGATACCGACCCTTAAGGTTGCACAAGAACATCAGTGGACCGGCCATGAATTATCAGCGAGAATAATGGACTTGGAACGATTAGGAGAAACCAGGCTAAAGGCAGCAGCAGGAATATACGCAGCGAAGAAGCGACAGAAAGCATATTTTGATGCACATGTGAAAGATAAAGGCCTAAAAGAAGGAGATTTAGTTCTAGTATATACGCTGAAACAACACGCACGGAAGTTAGAAAAGCGAGGTTATGGACCTATGATCATTAACAGACTCTCGACGAGCGGAGCAGTACAGTTAGCCACCTTAGAAGGAGATATAATGCCTAATTACATTAGTGGCTGTAGAGTCAGGTTATATCAAGAACCTCTTACTGAGGATATGCTTAGACGACTCACGTTAGCAAAGAAGCGTAAGGAGGAAGAAAATAGAATACGAGCGGAAGCTCAGGCAGAAGCCATAGAACGCATTAAGCGCATGAAGCTAAGAAGACAAGGACTAGGGAGAGAACATTATAACCATCTGGAGACATCACCCAGATACCCCATGGCCATGTGTCAAGTAAGGTCAACCACTCATCCTAGCATAGTGGACAGGAGACCATTCGTTACAGTTAGGCTAGAGCACGGTAAACATAGCCAAGAACTCAGGGCTTTAATTGACTCAGGTGCTGCGACTAGTGCGATTAGATGGTCCCACTATAAGGATTCAGGAATAGAAATGCGGCCAATTGAGGCATACCTCATAGGCCTAGGAGGCATGGAAACCCCTTGCATGGGTGAGGTGGACCTTCCTATCCTCGTTAAGGAGGTGACCATGACAGCGAAGCTATTAGTGTGCCATGATGACGACCTGATAGAACCCCTAATCCTTGGCCAAGATTGGCTATACGATCACTCAGTGGACCTAAATCTTAGACAAGGCTCCTTACAGATTGGAACCTTAGAGCAGAAGCGAGTGATACCGCTTGACTTCCCTAACGGCATTCCGCTTGACGGTTGTGACCCTAGACCCTATGACATGCATGCGACGGAAGACCGGAAGATCTTTGATCAGCTCAGTCACGGTACGTCTACACCAACCCACTCGGGCTTGGCTATGGACAGTTGTCAATCAGAAGGACGACAGGAGATCTTCCCTGGGACTTCCTGCAAACTAGAAGAGACAGTTACCCAACTGCAAGGGCAGAAGGGCACAATCAGAGGTCAGGTGGGTTGCATCAGCGGCCGAATGAGCACGACACCCTGCGGTGCTCATCCTTCCAAACTTGTTGCGGACTGGCCTATATTAAAGTTACAAAAGGCATCACTTCCTAATGGGCAAGTCACGCAAGTGTTGGAACTCCCTTCTTTTCCAAAGCAGAGTGTCCATCCGACCTCTCAACCTCAACAACAACAGAGTCAACCATGACAAAGGAACCCAGACCGACGACAGTATCAGAGGAAACAACATGGAAAGCATCTTAGGCCACCCAAAGGAAGCGGTACCCGACAAATATGGGTGCCTAAAGGACAAAAAGCACTAAAGAACTCCAACCACGCAGAGACCAACAAGCAAAAGGCAGTGCAGAAGCAAAATCAGTATTCACCATCCCCTCGACCACCTTCTACAGGTCCAACCATTCGACAAATTTGGATCGCCAAGAAATACCTGACCCATAGACCCACACCCACGCAGATTTGGGTACCCAAACCATGTATCATAGCTCAACTCATAAGCCATGTAATATATAACCCCCATAACTCATCTCATCCCTCGATACCACCAAACCCGACACCACCTTTTACCCCTCAGCAGAAACCCACCACCCACTCCAAGATCTTTAGGAAATGGATACCGAAACGTGTCCAACCGTCTTCCCCTAACCCATTGTCTAACTACCCCCCGACTAACATACAACCTTGTACTAAATCGCTAACCTTTAAACCTTGTATAAATTCACCCACCATCATCACACATCACTCGTATTCTCATCAAGAAATGTATGCATGATCTGAAACGTATAGGTGTCTAGAGACCTGCACTAGTGCTGCAAAAAACATTGCATCCATCACATCACAGCACTTGGCTACACGGGTTACGCATCAGTTATGGAAAGGGATTGCGGTCTCGCTTTAATGGGATCATAATTAATTTCCATGCTAATGTGTTAATCTTTTGTAGCAGATCTTTCTCACTAGCGCACCAATCACCATGCAAACCGACGAAGGAACATCAGGAGCAGGCCCCAGTGTAGTGGCAGTACCACTCAACGTGCTACGCGCAGAATCCCACCCGACTGCCCCACCGCCGGAATTTCAGGGATTTCCAGGGCCAATGCCTATCGACAACCCACCCATGGGCTACACCGAAAAAATTCACAGGAACTCTCATTGGTTTCAGGGCCTCGCAGGACCCCTTGCGGACGCGGACTTTATATTTGAATCCTCTCTGACATTTGATGACCGCACATGGGGAAAATACCAGTTTTTCTCCCGAGAGTTTGAAGCCCTACAGAGCACCCAGGATTTAACTCATGTTTGGGCCAGAGCAGGCTTCACAGAGTATTTCAGTGATCCCCTGCCCAAACCGGATTTTTACAGGTGCTATTATTTAATCACTACATTGCTGGCATCAGAGAATAAGGACATCCCAGGAACCTTCATATTGCCTACTCTAGTGGACGATCCACCTTACAAAAGATTTTATCTCTCTAAGGACTTAATCAGAGCAGCCATCAAGATCCATGGCACCCACACACCCACAGATCGAGAGAGATTGATTCCAGAACCGATGAAACGTGGGGATGTCACGAAGTGGGAGGAGATTTCGGCCATTACACCTGAGCTGTCAAAGCCACTAAGGATATGCATGCAACATTTCGCATTTCCAGCTCAGGACAGATTTACTATGCCCCATAAACGAATCTGGTTTGGATTGTATTTGGCATGCACGGGACCTCAAACAGTTGATCTGGCAAGCTGGATCATAGATCAATTGTATCTGGCACAGCACAGGTGGGAGCGCAAGAAGGTGCTTAACGGATGTTGTGCGCTCACTAGAATTGTGTATATGTGTTTGGCTTATGACTTGCCCATCGAGCGTGCATTAACAGGAGAGGAATTGAAGGCATTCAAGGGCACAACGAAGAAAGCCAGGAAGCCCAGTAGGACACGGGCAGGTAAGCGCATGCGAGGCACCATCCCTTGCCTTCAAGTGCCAGAGTCGCCATCACCACAACCATCTCCAGAGCGACCACAGACAGAAGCTGCTCCCACTATACAACCCATTCGCATACGGTTGTCCAGACCAGTGATTACAGAGGCCACCACTAGTACCGCTGCACCCCAGGCAGCCGCCACCGCCGAACCCACCACCACAACAGCAGAAGCTCCCACCACTATTGGTGCGGAAGCGTTTTCTTTCCCGATACCACATATGGAGGCCGACCCCATAAACACGACATTTGATTTTGAGATGCCTGATGCATTCTCAAACGAATTCCAGTATTCAGAAGCACAACTGTTCTCCCAGGAATATGAACGTCCCAGCTACCCTACTACACCGCGAGACCTGCCACAGGGACAAGCTGTGTCGGGCTCTGAAGAAGAAAGAACCGAAACAGACGACGATCAAGGCGACGATGAAGCCAGCCAGGGCTCACATGACGAACAGACAGAGGGCCAAGGCCAACAAACTGACACACACGGCGACACCAGCACATATGAAGATGAGACATTCGAAGCCGCAGCGTACACACTGGCTATAAAGAAATTATATCGTACCATGGAGAAAGTCTGGGCACGAAAGAAGTTAACTGAAGAGGAGAGCCAGGCATTAATTGAACAGGAACTCATCTCCGGAGGATTCGAAGACGCATATATCAGAGGGTTCAGAGAGTTAGTCAAATCAGTAGGCTCCCATGAAGCACTCAGGTTTTTACAAAGAAAGCAACTACCACAGTTTGATCCCCGCCGAGTGCGACTACTTTCAAAGCCCGGAGAGTATATTCGTGTACCAACAGGAGCTCAATCCTCAGCACAAGCCAGGGAGGCACGCCTCGCCCCCGAACGTTCATTAACCGCAGAAACCATCCTTGTAGATTCGCCACCACGTACCACTGTTGTACATACCACCACTATCCTCGAAATAACATCCACCCCTTCTACTCCCCTCTCACCTCATCTTTCACCAACCCATCCCGTGTCCCCCGCACACCCACCTGCTTTCCCCACATCCACACCTGTACAAAGCAACATAGCCACAACCTCTTCCTTACCCATTCATACCACCATGCCCACACCCAACCCTCCGCATCCATATGTTAACCCCTTCACCCCTTCATCCTTCCCAGCGTTTTCCCCACCTCTAAGACCCCCATTCCCCTTCCTAACCCCACTAACCTTCTCACCAGTCTCACCTCCCCAACCTACCCTAACCCCTATTTCCCCGTTTCACCAAGCTGCTCCAACCATTCCCCCTGTAAACTACACTACATTCGCAAATCCCGTATTCACACCTACACAACCACCCACAATCACACCACTTTTCACAGTCACAACACTAAACACGTCCAATGGCATGGACATATCACCATCCACCTCACCACCACCCACTCCACTCACAGCACCCTCATATTTAGGCACTTCACAATTTTCCACAATCACCACTGCATCCACTGTCCCAACCCCACTTCCCATTCCCACTGCATCTACTCCCACTACATCCTCATTTAGCACTTCACTACTACTATCGCCCACCATAGACACCGCATTTCAACACATGTTCGCATGCATGACGCAAGTCCGCGATGAGTTTGCATCACTCGGCACCAACTATCAACAGCTGTAGAAAACGACAAACGAATTACAAACGCAGCTTAATTTGTTATCAATTGAGAACGCCTCACTGAACAGCCGATACCAAGATTTACGAGAGGCCTATCACAAGTTAGAACTAGAAAGTGAGGAGAAAACCAAAGAGGCCACCGCGGATTTGGATAACCTACTTAGAGCCCAGACTGTCCGCAATGCAACGCTTACTAGAAATATGGGCTTACTAAGAAGACACTTAGTCGCAGCAAAAGAGGAGAACCAGAGACTCCAAGAGCAAAATAGAGAGAACTTGGAAGCGGCTTTAGATCATCCAGAACAGCCACTAAGTCCGAGCAGATTCAAGGCAATCCCATCCGAGTCGATGCGGATGTTGCTAGACGACCATGTTAGATTGCTCGAGGACTATGATCGTATGAATGAAGAGTATCAAAAGTTAAAGGAAGATCACAAACTGCTACAGCTCAGAGAACCAGCAACACAACAAGTACAAGTAGCAGCGGAATTACCAGCGCCTGTGGACCCTGCCCCTGAAGTTTTAGAGGAACTCAACGCACTCCGGGCCCAGGTAACAAATCTTGAATCTAGAATTGCAGTTTATGAAGCACCACCAAGGCCAGACTCCCCACCTGAGCTACCAGCTGAGGAAGAAACCGTCACTATCCCGGTGGAGGAGACATTCGAAGAGGCATATGAACCGATACCCATCCCAGGCGGACGTGTCACGGCCGAAGGCCAGATGACCTACGAATTACCTACCCCCGCGTGGATGAAGACAGTTGAAGAACTCGGAACGACACACTCGGCCAGAGTAGAGGCACAGCTACATGCCATGGCCATAATTGAAGAGAAAATTTTACAGTCACCATTCTTTGCTCGATTGGCCCCGCGACGATACATATCTGGGCATGAGCTCCAATATAAACCGTACTTCATGTTAATGGCCGAATACCAGTTAACCATAGAGAAAGAAACAGGTATGAAACCCACGCATGCCACTCAATTCGAGCCAGAGGACTTGCCACCAAGGGCGCAGAGAGGTGAAATCCTTCAACCAGACTGGCGCAGAGATTTATTGCAAAACTATCCCGAGATGATGAGCACATGGGTAAAAGCGCCGCTTCACTTAAAATTTAATCCGTGCTGGGGACCAGTACCACGACGCCGCTCTTGGACTGCCTTCGCTATAAAGCTACAGAACAATAAGCAGTGCCAAGACTGGTTGAACTATCCCTACTTCAAGCCACCAGTCGCGTTACCCACAGTAGGCTACATGATGGCGACGATCCGCCACTGGCTCCCTCGATTAAAACATATGGATGATATTGCCGCGCACATGACTGTCAAAATCTTTGACATGATGCAGATGGTCTTTAAAGTCTTCCGACGCATCAAGGCTCCCCATGTAAACACCCCGGGCTTCGAGCATGGCAACTTTGATTTAGTCTATGATATGAGCACAACGCCATCGCTACGGGTGTGTTACGCCTGGCACTGCAGGATCAAATATCTGCCGGCATGTTACAAGCAGACATTCGAAGAAATGTTCACCACCGGCTTTTGGGAGTACCATTCAGAGGTATTTATAAGCAGGCCCACACACTTATTGCAATTATTCGCCTGTGAACGAATGGTGTACTCCACACATTATCAGCTCCCACCACCAGACGAGCCACAACCTATCGATTGGGAGAAACTCGAGGCGGATCTAGCCCGAGGCATTCGTATATCAGAGCACACCCTCGCTCAAGACCTCCTACAGAATTACATCCGGTAGACCTCACAACAAGGTTCTGTCAGGGACGACAGAAGCGAGAGGGAGGGGGGTGTTGGAAGCAGTCAGAGGCACAGACGCCACGGAAGCATGTAAAGACGAAGCAGGGAGCCAGGCAGATCAATTTTTTAAAACAAATATATTTCTGATTAATTCTCCAAACATTCAACAGTGATTGTTACATTCAACAGTGATTGTTATCACTAATTGTAACATATGTATCATAAGAAAACCCCATTTTGTAATCCATAGCTCCATTTTGTGCAAGCCGAGGAGTCCTCGAGCTTGAGGAGCTTAGGTAGAATACTCGTACCAAATTTCGTTATTTTTAGACATCGTTTACCCATTCAAATAGCCTCTAGGACCTAATTTTTAACTAGGCCGGTCACTAGATGTGAAACCGGTCAAAACTAGTCTAGAAACTATAAAAAGAGCTAGAGAGCTCATTTTTGAGGTTAGCTTGTTTGAGATTAGAGTCATTTTGAGCTTGTAAGAGTATTCTTGAGTAAGAGAGCTAATTTCCCACCTTCCATTGTGTCTTGCTTGTCTCTTCATTGTGTGTGTGTATGTGTGTGTGCATCTTCGTGCTTCTCACCTTCACTCTCACATCATCTCACGTTCACGATCTTCATATCACTCCTACCTCTCCCTCGGATTGACATTAAGGAGGTGAAGCTTCTTAACGTGGTTCTCACCATTGTGCTAGAGCAACAGGACACTTGTTAAGTACAGATGTTGCACATATAACAGCCTCAAGAGAAAAACTATGTGATAAAGCTTGCCTCTTGACCATACATCTTGCCATCTCCATGAGTGACCTAATCTTTCGTTCAGCATATCCATTCTATTGAGGTGTATACGACACTATACACTGATGTTTTATCCCACGTTCAGTGAGTAATGCATTAAAATTAGAAGACATATATTTCCCTCCTTGATCAAAACAGAGGATGCCCATTTTACATGCTGATAGATTTTTAGCCAAAACCAAAAATTGTTTGAAGCACATAAACACTTCGGACTTTGCTTTCAATGGATATACCCATGCATGCCTAGAAAAATCATCAACGAAAGTCACAAAGTAAAGATAGTTTCCAAAACAGGGTGTCTGCATAGGACCACAAACATCACTATGAACAAGCTACAATTTTTGAGTAGCTCGAACTGAACCATCTTTTGGGAATGAGGAACCCATTTTGCCCAAAGTATAGCCTTCATGGACATGTTTAACAATGCCTCAACTCTAGGTAGAGAGGACACCATTTCAAATTTCTATAGGCGTAACAAACTAGCAAAATTCAGATGACCAAAGTGTGCATGCCAAAGCTTTGCATTTGATAAAGCATGAGAATCATGTATTGAACATGCTTAGTCATTCATAGATTTTTCATAGTCCATGAGCTTATACAACCCATGACATAAAATGCCAAAAATAATAATTACATTGCCATTTAAGAGATCATGAACTATACATCTCTTATCAAGAAGTTTCACAACCAAGCCAATCTTGGCTAAAGCTGAAACTAATAAAAAATTCTTCTTGATCCTTGGCATAAATAAAGCATCTGACAATGTAAAAGAACTACCATCAGTAGTTGTCAGAATGATTTTACCAACTCCCATAACATGATAAGAGGAGTTGTTGGTGCATGTGACATTATTCCCTGTAGGGGTAGGCTCGAGTGAAGTGAAGAAACTGCACGGCAAGGTAATATGTTTGGTTGCCCCACTATCAAAGTACCAAACATCTCAGTCTACTGGACACATACACTGTTCATGAGAAGAAGGGTCATAACTGCAAAACAATAGTAAATGCCCAGTCTTCATTCTGCACAAAACTAGCAGACTCTGTTTTGGGTGTAGAGGCCTTCTTTGATTGTGTAGAATCAGCATATTTTTGCTTAATAGTAGAGAAGCTCTATTTACCTTCACCCTTTTGACTAGCCAAGAAAGCTTGATCTGCAGCATGCATAATGAACTTGTTCTACCTAGACTAATCTTCCTGCAATAGAATAGAGACTAACTCATCAAATGTTAAGGCATTTAGATTGCCTTTCATCATCAAATGAAGAGTAGAAGAAAAACTATGATATGAATCGGGAAGACCATTCAGAACACTCTACGCAAGTGAACTGTTAGGCAAGACTTCATCAACAAAAATCAACTGTTCTTTCAAATCTTTGATCTTTCTCAGAAAAATGTCCGTGGAATTAGCTTCATTCATGTGCTTGCTCTCCAACTATTTTTGGAGGTAAGGGAGCCTCATTCCTTGCATGATATAAAGTGGTAAGTGTATCCCAAGCATCCTTAGCTATTCTGCAAGAGCGAATGTCAGGAATAATGGTACATTTGACAGAAAAGGCTATCAATGCATGTGCTTGAGCATCTTTGCCATCCCAATGAATTTGCTTTGTAGTAGGTGCAACAAGAACCGTAGCATGAACAGGAACATGAAGAATATCATCATCTTCAATGCTCTCTGCATCACCTTCAGCAACTGTGTTTGTAGGTGTAATAGGATGTTTTCAACATCCTTCACAATATTCCATAGTCCTTTTGCAATGAATACATGAAGCATCATAAAAGCCCATAATGGGTAATTGGTACCGTCCAACTTATCCTCAACAAACCAACATACAGAATACATCACTGCTTTTAGCCACGGCCACTGACTAAAATACCCTGATGTAGAAAAATGACTGTATCTCAAAAAGTTGAATAGGATTACCCTATCAAGATCTGCTAAACTTGTAGCAGAACTCGAGACGCTTATAGTGGCAAACTAAAACTTGTATATATCTTTGGCACAAAAAGATGAAATCACTTGCATAAGCACTGTGATAGTACATTCAAAGGTGAAAATGAGCTCAGATCGTGATTTGGGCAATAAAACGAGAAGGTGTTTTGAATCCTAATCACCTTGAGTATGCTCACCAAATTTCATGCGACTCTAAGATTGTGGTTAGAGGGGTGTCGATGACACCCTAGATGAAGCGATGACATCTCTGATATGTTGGAGTTTGAGGTCTACGGAAGCATGCAAACAACACAAGGAAGAAGAAGAATCTTGGAGCACAACCACACAATACTGAGTGTATTATCTCTAGAATGTACAAAGATACGTGACCCATTAGGGTTAAAGGCGTCTATACAAGTGTTGGCAGCAGTCAAAGCACCCAAGGACTCACAAGACAAGGAAGCCAAAGAAGGGAGCCAAAGCAGAGAGAAGGCACAAGTAAACAAATTAGTCAACGAAGATCTGGCAAGTAGGCCATTCAAATTTTTCCAAATCAACACCCTCATAACAGTGATTCTCATCACTAAAAATCATTGTAAATACCATTTCACCTTTTTGTAACTCCATTTTGTGCAAGCCAAGGAGTCCTCAAGCTTGAGGACTATTAGAAGTATCATCGTACCAATTTTCATGATTTTTAGACTTCGTTTGAGCCCTCAAATAGGCCCTAGAACCTAATTTTTAACTAGGCCGGACACTAGGTCTGGATAGGGCCAAAAGCTAGTCAAAAACTATAAATAGAGCTAGAGAGCTCATTTTTGAGGTAGCTGGTTGTAGAATTGAACTTGTAAGAGCACTTTTGAGTAATCTAAAGAACTCCATTGTCTCTCTCTCTCTTTGTTCTTGCCTTGTGTGCGTGTGTCTGTGTATGTGTGTGCATGTTAGTGTGCTTCTCATTCACACACTTGTGCCATCACTTGTTCGAGGTCTTCATACCATCCTCATGTCTTCCCGGATTGACATTAAAGGAGGTGCTACTCAGCACTGAGCTACACCAAATTTTGGCGCCGTTGCCGGGGATCGAGCTTTGAGGACGAGCGTGTGATGGTTAGACGTAGAGTTGAGGCGTTGGAGTCATAGGTATTTTCTTTACTTTTATCTATTTTCTTTTGTTTTCTTCATCACCATGATCATCATCATCACCATCTCCCACCTCCATCTCCATCATCACGAAAATTTTAGTTTTCGGTCATATCACCATACCCATGCCATTCCCCTCATTTCACTTGTGAGAGAGAGCGAGAGAGCATTTGTGTGCTTGTGCTTTTCTGTGTTTTTTGAGATTTTCTACAGGAATCAGCATCCCCAGCAGCTGTACCAGCTTCAGCAGGTAAAAATTTTGACTGTGCAGGTCCCGAGGCATTGACCTCTGTCAATCGCGTCCGACAGAAAAATGAACCTTTTTACAAAACTAAGTGCATAAACATGATCTCTAGGCCTAGGGCATTCCAAAGGTATGTTTAAAAATTTCAAATTCCTCATTTTTCTATCAATCGCGATCGACCTGTCAATCGCGATCGACAAACGACGACTGACACCTGCCGACGGACTCGTCAATCGCGACCGACACCTCGATCACGACCGACAGAGTCAACGACCGACTGACCACAATCGACAGAACTTACGCGCGCCACGTGTCAATCGCGACTGACCCATCAGTCGCGATCGACCCATCAATCGCGACCGACGGTCCCGACGGATTTGTCAATCGCGGTTGACTCAGTCAACGATTGTTTGACCATGACCGATAGACCTCGTGTGCCACGTATCAATCACGATCGACCCATCAATTGCGATCGACAGAGTTAATGATCCTTTGACCACGATTGACTGAAAATACGGGCCACGTGTCAATCGCGATTGACCCATCAATCACGACTGACAGCCACGACGGACCTGTCAATCATGACCGACACGTCGATTGCGACCGACATATCAATTGCGATTGACAGACCACTCGATTGCGATTGACGAGCAAATTCGGCCATTTTTTAGGGCAAAGATATTTGGTCCATTTTTGGCAATTATTTGGGGAAACATTGAAGGTTTATTAGAACATTGTGAGGCCGCTACACAAAGTATTTCGAGAAGTCCTGTTTACCTGTTAGCCTGTTGGAACCCTGTTTTAACTCTAGAACCCAAAAGAACAGTTGATTTCTGAATTGCATGAATGAAGAGGGTCTGTGTGTCAAGTGAGTTTCAATCTTGAGCTAACTTTGGGACTTTTACAGGTCCTTTGAGAGCATCGAAGGGCGTTTGACGCAAGAGTAAGTGCAAGCTTGGGAACACGCTTCCTAGGCACACAAGGGCAACCAAGGAGAGAAACTAAAGGTTGGAAATTCTCAACACCCTCTATCAATCCCTAGCTTAGGCTAAGTACGGATAGAGGTTTTGATCAATTAAGGTTACGTTAAGCACGACCAAGTCCAAGAACTTTAATCACTCAAGTGCAAGTACAAAGAGATTACATTTGTGAAGCAACCTAAGGGAAAGGAAATTAAATCAAGCGACCAAACTCAAGTACGAGAAAACTTAAGTGTTCCTTGTGACAAAGATTGATTGGACAAGAAGTGACATCATAAGAAAATTAAAAAGCTCAGGTGTGCCATACCTATAGAGGGTTGAAGGCCCTTACAAGATGCAACTTGAATACCTTAGGACCAACTGTCACTCTAGCACAATGGTGAGTACCAACGTGAGAAGATTCACCTCATAATTGTCAATCCGTGGAGACGTGAGGACTAGTATGAAGACTATGAGCAAGTGAAGGCACAAGTGTGTGAGTGAGAAGCACACAAGCATGCACACACATACACACACACGCGCACACAAGGCAAGAACAACGAGAGGAACAATGGAGTTCTTTGCATTAGTCAAAAAGTCTCTTACATAAGCTCAATTCACAAACAATCTAGCCCCAAAAATGAGCTCTCTAGCTCTTTTTATAGTTTTCTAACTAGCTTTGGTCTTGTCCAGACCTAGTGTCCGGCCTAGTTACAAATTAGGTTCTAGAGCCTATTTGAGGGCTCAAACAGAGTTTAAAAATTATGAAAATTGATATGTAGCTAGTTCTAATACTCCTCAAGCTCGAGGACTCCTTGGCTTGCACAAAATTGAGTCTATTCTACCAAAAACGGAATTTACAATGTTTGTGTAGTGATAAAAATCACTTGAGTTGTAAATGGTCCATGGAAAAAATGATTGGGCCTTGTTGCCGTATTGTGCATGACTCCTCCGTTGCGCTAGTATGCTCTTCATCTGACTTGTATGCCAACACGCCCCCCTTCCTAGCGTCTGTCGCCCCTGACAGACCTCTGTTCCATCGGGTGGTCGATATAGTATTGGATGACATTGGTGGCAAGTTCGTGTTCTCCTATCCTTAAGCCTCTTGCTAGATCAGCTTCCAATGCATCCCAATTTATTGCGCCAGGGGCCTCTGGTTGCGGGGTGGTGTAGTATTCAGAGTACATTGCTTGTTCACAAGCAAAGAGATGGAGCAGGTGTGTTGGCTTCGGTGCGAAGGTCTCCGAGTGATACTCCCAGAAACCTGATTTGAACATTTCTTCGAAGGTCTGTTTGTAGCATGCAAGGAGGTATTTGATGCGTGCATGCCAGGCGTAAGCCACACAAATACTGGGGGTGGTGCTCATGTCATACACCAAATCATAATTTCCATTGGTAAACCCCGGGAGACATACCTGTGGTGCGGCTGCATTTCTAAAAGTTTTCAAGACTACCTGCATCATATCTAAAATTTTAAGCATCATTTGAGCTGCTACATCTAGCATGGGCTTCAATCGCAGCATCCAATGGTGAATTGTTCCCATCATGTATGCTACCGACGGTGGTCCCTGTTGTGGCGCAATGTACGGGTAGTTTAGCCATTCTTTGCATTGCGCGTTGTTCTGCACTTTGATATTGAATGCCTTCCAAGACCTGCGGCGTGGAACTGGACCGTAGCATGGATTGTATAGGAGATGTAAAGGCGCGTTGTTCCATGTGCGTAGCATTTCTGGATATGTCTCTAGAAGTTTCTGCCGCCAGGTGGGTTGATGAATTTTGCCTTTTTGCGCCTCTGGAGGAAGGTCTTCGGGTTGAAATTGGGTAGCAAAGGTAGGAATCTGACCCGTGACTCTCTGTATTTCTGCATTATAATCAGCCAGGATAATATAATAAGGCCTGTAGTGGAGTTCAGATGAGAGGATAAGGCGTCTCGATGACAGGTTCTTGAAGTAAGCAGATTGTAGCAGAGTTTCCTCTATGACCCTCATGGCCTGATTTTGCACTACTGTGCGCTCTTCGTGGGAACTCCCGATTTTCTCCACTTGATGTAGCCATGGAGGCCGTGGTGCCTCGAATGTGTCCTGAGCTTCTTCCGTTTGTTGGCCTCCTGGGAAGGGTTGTGGGTCGTATTCTTCTTCAAATGTCTGTTCCACAGGAATTTGTACTACTTCTTCGTCGGTGGGAGCCTCTGGAGGGGAAGGTGGTCTCTCATATTGTAGTAGACGTGCTTGCAATTCGGTGACCTGTTTCTGGAGATCTTTTAAGGCCTCTGAGTCTGTGAGAAGTGAAGCCGTGGAGGAGGTGGTTTGAGAGGCTGCTGTTGTTTCTTTTTGGTGTTTCTGCTTCAGTTGACCCAGTTCCTCTGATAGCAGGTCATGTGCTTCAAGCAGCATGGCATAGTCTTCCAATATGATCTTGATATTGTCGGGGGTCACTGCTTGAAACTTTGATGGGCTGATGGGTGCCCCAAGTGTGCTTTCGATAGCTGCTTCTAGGTTCTCTTGATTTTGTACTTGCAGGCGTCGATTCTCTTCCTGAGCGGCAGCAAGATGTCGCTTGAGTAGGACCATATTTCGCTGAAGCTTTGAATTGCGTTCCAGCTGTGTCCGTAGGTGACCTTCTACCACTTGTATTGCTTCCTTATCTGTGTTCTGTAACTGTACCTCCAATATGCTATGAGCCTCTTGGAGAGTTTGGAATTGTGTGTGGAGGCGAGCATTTTCCTCCTCTAGTGCAGCAAGGCGGTGTTGTAGTGTCTCCGACTGCTCTTGCAAGCGTTCATTCTGTTGCTGGAGCTGATTGTAATCTGTCCTTAAGTTTGATATACAAGCTAGCATGGTGTCCAATGCATTTCCTATAGATGAGGGGGTGGTGTTTACAGTGGAAGATGCATGGGAAGGGAATTGGGGAAGGGGAAGAGTGAATAATGTGTCTATTGAAGACGTGTGTGTGGGTGAAATTGGTGGAGGGGGAATGGGAGGAGGTGGAAGCGTGGGGGGAGGGGGAGGTGCCGTGGGTGGTGAAATGTCCATACTTTCAGGAGTGGGTGCGAGTGTGGGGTCTGCCATATACATTGGAATGGTAGGTGGTGTGTGTGTGAAAGTGGTGAATAGATGAGAAGTGGGGTGGGGAGCTGAAAAGAAAGGGAATGGTTGAGACCTGGGTTGAAAAGTTGTAGCAAGGAAGTTATGGAGGGATTGGAGAAGTGGAGAGATGGAGGTCGGGGGTTGAGGTTGTAGAGTTGAGGAGGGCATGAAGGGTTGCGTGGTAGCAGGGAAACCCATGAATGTGGATCTAGGGTCAGGATGACCTATGGCTGAGGGCATGGGGGATGGTTGTCCTAGGGCAGGCTCTATGAGCGATTCAGTGGATTGTGTAGTGATGGGGGTTGCTTCATAGATTGGGTTATCAGAGGTGGAGAATAGGGTTGAACTAGAGATGGGAGTACGGAAGATGAAGGTTGGTTCGGTGGGTTGAGTGGTCGAGGTGATTTCCACGGTTTCTGCTCTAGGCATATACTTGGCCTCTCCTAATGGACCTGGCATGCCATTGAACCAATGAGAATTGGCATGGACTCTTTCTGTGATCCCTGTGGGTGGATCCGATACCGGGATTTGCTGAAGGTGTTGCAGCTCCACAGGTCGTTCAGTTGGTGGCACATCCACAGGTAGACTATCCACATCGATTCCTGCAGTAAGTATTCCTACTTGTGAGCTCGGACCTGTCGCTTCTGCCATGTTACTTCTTGCCTTCTGATTCTGTGATAATATAGAAACATGTGTTAATATTGTAAAGGACAAGTTAGAATCGTTTTTGTCCCCATTACAACATTATCATGAGGTTCGGGAGAGATTAGTAGGTTAATAAGTGCTCGGTGCTTGTGTGTGTAGTTAGGAATTGGTTGGACCTAAGAACTAAGTGGAATGATGTAGTGTGAGAGTGACGTAGTTAGTAGGTGGGCATGGATATACAACTGGGGTCCGGGGGTTTATTACAAGTTTTAGGTTTCCAAATACAGTGGATGGGCTTTGATCTTGATTTTGTGGAGACTCTGAAGAGTTTGATAAGGGTATCTGCTTGAAGATGAGGCTTTTTAGGGACCCATTTACAAGTGATTCTACTAGTGCTCATGGAAGAATATGTGTCCGTGCCTGATGCGTAAGATTGGGCCTCAGATGTTCGAGTGAGTGAAACATGTTGTACCGGTTGCGGCCTTGGTGTAGCTATTTGAGCCCGCAAGCAAGCCTTAGGCACCCAGATTTGTCGTGATTGTGGGCTGGCCTTCATTGACTTCTTGGGTACCCAAATAGACTTCACCTTCGCAGAAGAATTAATGAAGGACTTCTCATTAGTGTCATGTTGTTGACTACTAATAAGAGGTTTTGGCCGTGGGGTCGGCCTGGTCTGAACAGGGTATTCGCCTTTTCGCCTCCATACTTGCTTCCATGGCTGAAACAATCTGCCTTGCTCCTTTTTTTGGCATTTAGTATCGGTAGTGTTCTACTTCTTCTGTATTTGATCTGTCGTGGGTTGTTGCAACCTTCTGGTCTTTGGAAAAGAAGGGAGTTCCGTCCTCCCCCTGGCTCCGTTGTTGAGATTAGCCTCTTTCTGCATCATACAGTTTTGGACAAAAATAGCATTGTCAACTTCATGTGCGCCCCTGGAAGGACCAGGAGTTTGTGCCTTGCCTAGTTCCTTGAGTGCCTCATTTTCCAATTCAACTGTAATTCGGCTATGATCTACCCATACCTGAAGAAGTCCACTTCTTAGGTTGAGGCTGACTGCATGATCATAGATCCAGTCCTGTCCCAAGACAAGAGGCTCAGTGAGGTCCTCATCTTGACACACTAGTACTTTGACTGTCATCACTTCGTCTTGAATGGAGATGGGAAGATCCACCTCGCCCATGCAAGGAGTTTCCACACCTCCCAATCCTATGAGATATGCTTCTATAGGATCGACAGTTAATTTCAATTCTTGATAGTAAGACAACTTGACAGCACTAGTGGATGCACCTGAGTCAATCAAAGCTCTTACAATCTTTGCACCCTTTCCTTGTCCTACTCCTAGGGTTACAAAAGGCCGTCGGTCGATTATTCTATGGGAATGCCCACCTGAAGTCTTGCACATGGCCATAGGATAGCCTACAGATTCTTGAGTGTCAAGCATAGGCGGGTCTCTACCTTGTCTCCTCAATTTCATTCGTCGGATGCGTTCTAAAGCTTCTGCCTGTGCTTCTCTTCTAATTCGTTTCTCTTCTTCTTTACGTTGCTTGGCAGTGTTGAGTCGATTTAGCATCTCTTCAGTAAGGGGTTCCTGATATAACTTGACTCTGCATCCACTTATGTAACTTGGTAGAATATCGCCCTCTAAAGTGGCTAGTTGAACTGCGCCACTTGTGGAGATTCTATTGATAATCATTGGCCCGTAACCTCTTTTCTCCAATTTCCGTGCATGCTGCTTCAATGTGTAGACTAGGACTAGGTCGCCTGCTTTCAAGCCTTTATCCTTCACATGTGTATCAAAATATGCCTTTTGCCTCTTCTTCGCTGCATAGATTCCTGCTACAGCTCTCAATCGTGTTTCACCTAGACGTTCAAGATCAAAGATTCGAGAGGAGAGTTCATGGCCTGTCCAGTCATGCTCTTGTGCTACCTTCAAGGTAGGTATCAAAAAGTCCAGGGGTAGCACAGCATTTTGGCCAAATACCATCTAAAAGGGGGTGGCTTGGAGTACCGTTTTATAGGCAACCCGGTATGCCCAAATAGCATGGTGTAGCTGTTTGTCCCAATCAGAGCGTTTATTGTTCACTAGTTTAGTCAGCACATTGCATAAGATCTTATTAGTGCTCTCAGCCTGGCCATTAGCTTGTGGATGATAGGGGGCCGATTTCTTATGTATCACCAAGAATTCTTGGAGAAGGTTTTCTATGACTTCATTCAAGAAGTGTGTGCCTCTATCACTCACCAACTCTATTGGCAATCCGTACCTCGTGAATACATTTTCAAATAAGAACTTTGCTGTTGTTTGAGCATCATTTTTTGTAGTAGCTTTCGCTTCTACCCACTTGGTTAGATAGTCTGTGGCCACGATGATATATTCAGCATGTGAACCCTTAGCTGGGGGATTAATAGGACCAACAAAGTCTATTCCCCATTTAGAGAACGCACGTCCGCCCATCATAGGCTTCAGTGGCATCTCATCCTTGCGTATAGGGTACTGAGTTCTCTGACAAACATCACACCGTTTCACATAGGTATGTGCATCCATGTGAAGGGTTGGCCACCAAAAGCCTGCAAATAGTATTGCCTTGATTACCCGATCTGGTCCAAAGTGTCCCCCTGCTACACCTTGGTGAGCAGTATCCAAGATTTTGAGATATGCACTCTCATGGACACATAGTCTCAGGTAACCATCTTTACCACGCTTGTATAGATTGTCACCAATGAGTGAATAATCCTGGGCTTCTTGTTCTAAACTCCTTTGCCTAGCCAAAGTCATGTCTAGAGGGAATGTTCTCATCCTTAAGAAGGATACTAGAGGTTCACTCCAATCTGGCACTATGGACACTTGATAAAGAGTGGCATGTTCCACAGGTGGTTTAGTGCAGCAGATTGGGCAATCCTTGCACAACTTTTGGACATCAGCTTCCATAGTCGACCAATGCACTCCGAGTCTCCTTAGTGTCTGTAAGGTTCGTTGCTTTGAGTAGTGTTGCTCTAACACACCTACATGTGCTAATTGCAACCATTTAGCGTACTCATCCTCTTCCACACAACAACCCAAGATCCCTTGATCTGTGTGCTTGTACATACTTCCTGCCATGATGTGATACTTTTGGGCTTTTACTACCTCTCTATCCTGTGTGTTTATTACTGGGTGGTTAGGTCCGTATGTCAACACTGGTACCAATGGCTTAGCCCACTACGCCACCACTTCCAAATTAAACAAGTAAGCATCAGGAAGGTCATCTGACACTCCTTGTGGGGCTTCTCCCGATGTGAGCCTAGAAAGGTGATCTGCTCTCAAATTAGTCTTCCCTTTCCTTACGACAACCTCAAAATCATATTCCATTAGCAAGAGAAACCATCTTACTAATCTTCCTGTATTGCATGGCTTGTTTACGAGGTATAGCAATGCCTGATGATCAGTAAAAAATTTAAACTTATTTGCAAGCAAATAGTGTCTAAATTTCTTAACTGCATATACCATGCCTAAGCCTTCTCTCTCAGTAGTGGTGTAATTTCGTTCCGTTGCATTCAATTGTCTACTGGCATAGGCGATTGGAAGATCCATATTACCTTCACCAGTAGGTTGAGCAAGCACACACCCAATAGCATAATTGGATGCATCCACGTGAACATGGAATGGCTTATTCCAGTCTGGAGTGGTCAAGATCGGTGCTGAACATAGTCACCATTTAAGCTCATTGAAGGAATTCTCACATTCATCAGTCCACTCAAAGTTAGTCAGAAGTCCGTACATGGGCTTTGCAATGACAGCATATATGTGAATGAACCTGCGGTAGTACCCACAATGCCCCATGAAAGCCTGTACTTCCTTGACATTCTTTGGCCTAGGTAACTCGGCTATGGCTCTCACTTTCTCTTCATCAGTGGATATGCCATTCTTTGACACTATGTGTCCTAGAATCTTGCCTTGCCTGACCATAAAAACGCACTTTTCTGGGTTCAGGCAGACTTGATATTCTCTACATTTGTCAAAGATTTGTCTGAGTTCAGGAATATGGGTTTGTCTAATGTTGGAATGAGCACAAAGATCATCAACATAGACTTCTAGATTCTTCCTTAGGAACTCCTTAAATACATGGCACATTAGTCTCTGGAAGGTAGCAGGAGCATTGGTAAGCCCAAATGGCATTACACGAAAGGCAAATATACCCCACTCTGTGGCAAAAGCTGTCTTATGCTGATCTTCTGGAGCTATGGCTACTTGATTGTAGCCTGAAAATCTATCGAGGAAGCTGTACACTTCCTTGCCTGCTACTCTTTCTAAGAGATGCTCTGTGATAGGAAGCGGATAGTTATCTCGAATTGTGGCTGCATTAACCTTCTTCAAGTTAATGCATACACGTAATTTACCATTCTTTTTGGGCACCACAACAATGGGGGATACCCATTCAGTGTGCTCAATTTCATAGATAAACCCAGCTTCAACCAGTCTATCTATCTCCTCTTTGATCTTGGCAGCGTAATTATCATTGTATGTATATGGCTTTTGCTTAGAAGGTTTGGCATCCGAGGTCATGGGGATAGTGTGTGAGCATATGTCAGGGTCAACATCTTTCAAATCCTTGTAACTCCAAGCGAATACATCTCTGTATTCTCTTAGCAAGGCTATCAATTCTTGCTCTTCTTCTTCCGTCAGGTCATGTCCTATGTAAGTGCATCTCTCTTCTCCCTCTTCCATGGCTACTACTATTTTCTTTGTGGTTTCTTTGTTATCATAGGCCTCTCCTGATTGTGCCTCTCGTTTAGGCATTCTGATCATGACTCTCCTGTCGTCTATCTCATACTTCTTAAAATTTTCTGGGACCTCAAACAAAGATTCCTCCTCTTCTTGTGTGACTTCTTTCTTCTTCCTTTTCTTTCCTTCTTCCTTAGGAGTTACATGTGTGGCTAGCCTTACGTCTTTTGTAAGCTCTCCGTGCCTCTGGGGTTGAAATTCTACTTCATAGAAGTATTCTTCATCTGATGCAAAAGGTGGGTCCATAATGATTGACTCTAGATCGGAGTCACTTGCATCCTCAAATGCATCAGGGCTAGGTTCGCATTCTTCTAGAACTGCCTCTCCCATGATTGGCTCTATGGAGAAGACTGAAATGTCATAGCCATCCTCATCACAGTGAGGTGTCCATTGTTCTTCATTGATGGCTACATCCATTGTTGCTAGGATTTCTGCCCAGCCGTGGGGTTCAAATTCTTCGTCAGGAAAGACTACAGGTGCATAGGCTGGGTCTTGAATGGGTCTATGTGTTTCGTTTGCACCTATTTCTCTGGCCTTTTTTCTCTTCTCTTCCTCTACTGCTACTTTGCACATCCATAAGTGAGTGTCTTCATGCATCCATGAGGATCCTGATCCTATGGAATGCACCGATTCCGTATCATCTTTGGCTCTATGGATGGGGTTCCATTGGATAGGAGGGACATCTCTATGAGAGTAATCCTTGAGATTGACTTTGGTCGTAACGCCTAAGTGCTGTAGGTACAAAGAATTGGTTCCCCAATCCTGTACCACTTGCAACTGTCGCATAAAGGGTCGTCCCAAGATCATTTCATAGGCATGGTTCTTGCTAAAATCACATATAGCAAAGGTATGCTCAAACTCGACACCACAGGTGGTGAGAGTTATTCCTTCTAGTAATCCTAAGGGTGTCTCAATATGACCATCGGCCATCTGCAATTTCATTCTCGTTGGCCTGAGTGCTGGCTTGCCCCAACGCTTCCATAGGGAAGTGGTGGCAATTGCAACTCCTGCATCTGAGTCCAAAATTGCCTTGGTGGTGTACTCCTGGTAGGTAATGGGAAGATAGGTGTTCCCTTCTTCACCTTCACACATATCTCCTATCTTATCCAAGGGTATCTCTGGCACTGTCCTATGTGATCCTACCTGGGAACGAGGTTTTGCCATCTCAGGCACTTGAGTGGCTACATGTTTCCACACTTCTGGTCTAACCTTAAGCAGCTCTTCCAAAGTGAGATTGCACTGCACTTTGGTGTTCTTCACTACCTCTGTGTTTCTAGGTATGACTGAATCTTCGTTTCTTACCATGACTGTAGGTGCTCTCATACAGGTGGACTTTGCTTCCCATGGGCCTGTGAAATGGGGTAGTTCTTGTAAAGAATTAGACTCGAAGTCTAATCTTTCTTGAGATTGGGCACTCTCCTGCTCTCCATAAATGGAAGGAAGGTCTTGTGGGAATTGATCGTGTGTGTCATCCACTAGTTCAATGGGAGGAGGAACTTCACTCTCTTTAGCCCATTTCTCTTCTTGAATCTCTCGCAAGAATTCTGGTGTGTATTGATTCATAGAAGAAGAGGTGTCTGGCTCCGCAGAGTTAGGCACGTAGGCCTCAGGCACATAGGCTTTCTGGGCAAGAAGACCTGCTCTTTCACTAGCCTTGTCATGGTGTTGAGGGGCGAGTTCATTTTGTGATTGTGCCATTAGATTCTCTATTCTTTCTAGGGAGGGGGGGTTGTCTGGTTCAGTGGAATTGGGCACATAAGCTTTCGATGGGGGATGGGTCATGTTTTTGCTTGCTTTATCTCTTTCTTGATTTTTTTCTTCCTTGGCAGATCTTGCAATTATGCCCTCTAACTTCTCTAGAAGTCCATCCAAGTGTAATTGCGTCTTGGCTGAGCCCGAGTAATTGAAAAGGCGACTGGCTTCAAACATAGTCTGAGCCAATGCGACCATTTTCGCGCAAAGCTTGGTTCTTTCTATCTCTAGGTCAGCTCTAGGGTAGCACTTGTCATGATCCGTGACATTTGGCCCTTCTTGGATTCTGGCCTGATATGCTTTAAGCATCATGTCTATGTCTTCAGGAGTGGGATCAGCTAATACTGATCCTGCTCGGGGTGGTGGGTGGGTTACGTGGGGTGTATTAGAGGGTGGAGGGATGGAGGGTGATGGGGATGGTAGCGGTGGGAATGTGTGAGAGTGCGGTTGAGATGTGATCTCTATGATTTTGGCCTTGGTTTCTCGTAGACTTTCCTCAAGTTCACTCATCTTCTTTGCCCATTGCCTTTTCATACGTTCACGGCTATCTCTCCAAGCTCTTGTTCTCTTCTTATTTTGGCTCTCAGTATCGCTAGCGTCTGGGCTCTTTTCCTTGCTTACCCCTTGGTTTTGCTGCACTGCTTGAGCTCTAGTGACTACCTGTACGGGTGCAGTGGAAGTGACACTTCCTGTGGAATCTACCACTAACCCAATAACATTAATAGGAGTGATTTTTGGCATATTATTAGGATTCTTAGGGCAGTCTCGTAAGAGATGCTCCTTTCCACATTCTTGGCAAAAGCCTTGAATTGTTACTGACTGGGGTTGCATAGGTGGAGGTAAGGGACAATCACGAATGAGATGATGTCCCTGACATCTGTAGCATGGTCCTTTAGGGAATGGGGGTCTTACTTGCTTAGGTTGAGGCCTAGAGTTGGGGTTTGCATACATGACGTTTGTGTAATCTGACTCCCAACTAGGTTCATTTGGCTCTTCACTATAGTAAGACTCACCATGCTCAGGAGACTGCATGTAGTAGGCCTGGGGGCTATCAACATGTGTAGAATCAAAGCTATGGTCACTCGGGTCACTTTCAGAAAGCAATAATGTTACAGGGACTATAGCTCTATTCAGGTTCTCTTCTGCAGCTGCATATTTTACTGGGATCACATTAGTAGGAGCAGGTGGTTGCTGTGCTAGCACTGGCTGGGATCTCAGTTGTTTTTGATAGGGTTGGTAGGTTTGTTGAGGTCTCACATACTGCTGAGGTGGGTACTGGCTCTAGTATCTGCCTTCTTGAGGGTATGGCTGAGGGTAGGGTTGCCTAACCGCTTGCTTATTGTATGGGCAGTCTTGAGCGGTGTGATTGGTGTACCTTCGTTCTATGGTGCAGTACTGGCTAGTAGGATTAACTTGGGGTTGAGCCATAATGGGACAGACATTCGCCATGTGGTCGCCACCACAAGTATAGCATCTTTTCACAGGGGCGTACCTTGGGATCTGTTTGCTAGTGACACCTAATTTCTGAGCTACTTTATCTGCAAGTTCCTCAATTGATGTGGATTGCATGGAAGAGAGACTAGAGGCACTATCTGAATCTTTGTATATCTTGGAAAGCTCTAACTCCTCCCCTAGGTTATCCTCGATGTCAATGCACATGCGTACACACTCTTCTATAGTCCTAGGGTCCTTCAGATACACATATGATCTCAATTTGGTACTTAGTAATCCATCCAAGAATAAAGCCACTTGCTTAGCTGGTGTGGGTAGCTCAGGGACAGGGCATCTTTCAAGATATTGCCTAAATCTTCTTCCTGCAAGTCTCACGGTCTCTTGAGGGGTTTGCTTGAAGCTGTGAATCAGCGAGGAGGTATTATGTCTTATGCCACTCTTAGAGAATTCAATAATGAAAGCCTCTAGGAGTTGGTCTATGCTCCTGAACTGTCTCTCATTCAATGGTTGGAACCATGTGAGGGCTGTGTTCCTAAGGGTTAGACCAAAGGCATTATATTGTGTGAATAAATCCTCCACTTGTTCAGCTCTCAACACTTGCCTGAACTCAGCCACATGATCATATGGATCTCTGGTGCCATCGAAGTAATTCTTCATGGACTTAACTAGCTGAGTTGGTCTCAAAGTCCTTGTGTGCTCTCTAGGTCGTGGTAGAGGGAACTCATCCGCATTTCTTTGATTCTTGTGAGCTCTAAGTACCTCAGGCTCTACTCTATTTGTTTCCATTCTCGTTCTTTCTCTGCCCCCTGGGTTGGCAAAGCTTACTTCTGGCCTATCTCTACTCCTGTCTCTTTGAATTCCATGAGCTTGGGATGTTCCAGCACCAGGGTGACCATAGGACACATTCGATCTTGGTTGGGGGAAAATAATTTCACCTTTCCAAGTGTAAGCATGCCTATCATTTTCTGTCACCACAAAGATCCTCTCTGAAGCGTGATCTAAGTAGGTCACTCTGCCTGGGCTATCAGGATCCTTAAACTCATAGATCATGATTGTTCCTATATCAGTTGGCTGATCAGATTTATACCTCCAAAAGGCTTCGTCAGTTTCTCGATTGAGGAGCAAATCTATGCTCTTATTATCCTGGGGGATCCACTCTGGTGTGATAATCCTAGTGAGAACCGATTTGCCTCGAGGGGTTCTAGGTTCTGTACCCATGTTTCCTTGCTCTAGGTCCCCTAAGTCCGCTTCTGGGATCACATTTCCAAATTCGTCCGTCCTATCTGGGTGACTGGTGACTACATATATGGTTCCTTCTTTGTCCAAGTATGCTCCGTTTTCAAACTTGACAACTGGGCGCTCTAGTCCAATGGATTGATCAGGATTCTTAATCTGTACCACAGATCTTCCTAGGCCGTCCTCATAGATGCTGGCACCTAATCGGTTGGTCCTAAGGTATTCCAACTGCGTTTTGTAAGGGCCTTCTACCCTGTGCAAGTATGGCACTCCTGAACTTCCTGTAGGTCTCTCCATACCTTGAGTCATCTCGGATTCACTAGTCTCAGAACTTGGGTAGTATGAGTGGTGGCTCAACTGCTGGGCCCACGACCTAGCAGTGTGGTTGACACTAGCCTCTGAAGACCTAAGGCTTTGTCTATCCCTTACTAGATGTCGCCCTGATCTAAGGTTCATAAGCCTAATTGAATAGCCCAAATTTGCCCAAGTACAACCTCGTTATAGAGTCCTTTTGTATCAGTTACTTGATTCTTTTTAGTTGATTCCCGTGTTAAATTTCTTGTCTGATATCACGTCGTAAGGTATATTTGAGTGTAGTTCCGCACTTAAAGTTGATCGTTCCACGTTAAGTTCTTTTCCTTTAAAGTTCTCGATAGTACAAAGATTATGTCCTTAGCTTGAACTTGAAAGTTTAGGTATGCTTCAACTTGATAATTGCCTATCGTCGCCTTGACTTACTCCTACCTCTAGTCGTTCGTAACCTAAGCTAGGAATTGACGAAGGGGAGTTGAGAGTATTCCGACCTTTCTTGCTGATCCTTGCTCTTTAGTGCTCGAGAAGTTGATTCTCAAGCTTGCACAAAGCCCTTGCTTGGACGCTCTCAATTGCTTCTCAATAGACCTGCACCAGTCCCAAGATTAGCTCCAAGTTGATCTTTCAATTGACAGACAATTTATTTCAGACACTTTTTTAATGACCCTTGTTCCCCCTTTTGTATTGCTAAAAATTTCCTCTAGAGCTCCCTTGGTGTTCCTACCCCTCAGTGTGTCAACTTCCAAATATCCTATCTGAAAATCAACGCATTATTCTTATAAAAAACAGTTGAGGGCGCGTAGTATATGCCACGAGCTTTCCGACAAGCCCTAGAGCTCAAAAAATGGATTTCATATGAAAAAGTTATGGCCGTTCAGGGTTTAGGGGGTTAACCAGACAAACAGAACCTTTCAGGGGTTTTAATGCATTTTTCTAAGGCCTTTGCAAGTGTGTGAGTATTTGAGAGTGCAAATATGCCCAAAATTTAGCCTAAATTTCCAAAAAATTTACCCCTTAATTTTTGCTGAAAATGTCTGTCTATCGCGATAGACGGTGTCTGTCGCGATAGACACAAACTATCATGGGGGGTTGTCTGTCGCGATAGATGGTGTCTGTCGCGATAGAGTGGTCTGTCGCGATAGACGGTGTCTGTCGCAATAGACGGTGTCTGTCTCGATAGAGTGGTCTGTCGCGATAGACGGTGTCTGTCGCGATAGACGGTGTCTGTCGCGATAGAGTGGTCTGTCGCGATAGACGGTGTCTATCGCGATAGACGGTGTCTGTCGCGATAGACGGTGTCTGTCGCGATAGAGTGGTCTGTCGCGATAGACGGTGTCTGTCGCGATAGAGTGGTCTGTCGCGATAGACGGTGTCTGTCGCGATAGAGTGGTCTGTGTCGCGATAGACGGTGTCTGTCGTCTGTCGTGATTTGGTCTGTCGTGATAGACGGTGTCTGTCGCGATAGACTGGATCTGTCGTGGAATTTTGGTCTGTCGCGATAGACAGGTGTCTGTCGCGATAGACGGGGTCTATCGCGATAGAGTGGTCTGTCGCGATAGACGGTGTCTGTCGCGATAGAGTGTTCTGTCGTGATAGACGGTGTCTGTCGCGATAGAGTGGTCTATCGTGATAAACGGTGTCTGTCGTCTGTCGTGATTTGGTCTGTCGCGATAGACGGTGTCTATCGCGATAGACGGTGTCTATCGCGATAGACGGTGTCTGTCGCGATAGACGGTGTCGCGATAGACGGTGTGCGTCGTGATAGACTGAAAAAATGCAAATTTTTGAGGAACTTCTAGTGATTTGGAGTGCTCTAATGGTGTAGGTTACCATGCCAAACACGCATTCACAAAATATTAAGTTTTTCTATCTGTCGCGACAGACAGAGGTCGTCGTCCCGGGACCTGTGCAGAGTCTGTCGTACCTGCGCACACTGCTGGAGAAGGTGGTACAGCTAGTTCCTGCAACAAAAGCTCAAAAACACACCAAAAACAGATAGCATGCAAGCTCTCTCTCGCTCTCTCTCACAATGAAATGAGGGAAATGAGGTGGGGAGTGTAATATGACCAAAAACTGAAATTTTTTGTGGAGATGGGGATGGAGGTGGGAGATGGTGGGGATGATGATGGTGATGATGGTGATGCAAAAGTAAGGACAAAATGAAGAAAACTAAAGAGAATGAAGGATATTACCTATAACTCCAATGTCTCAACTCGACGTCTTACCATCACACGCTCGTCCTCGAAGCTCTCTCCCTGGCAACGGCGCCAAATTTGGTGTCACTCTAGCACAATGGTGAGTACCAACGTGAGAAGATTCACCTCATAATTGTCAATCCGTGGAGACATGAGGACTAGTATGAAGACTATGAGCAAGTGAAGGCACAAGTGTGTGAGTGAGAAGCACACAAGCATGCACACACATACACACACACGCGCACACAAGGCAAGAACAAGGAGAGGAACAATGGAGTTCTTTGCATTAGTCAAAAAGTCTCTTACATAAGCTCAATTCACAAACAATCTAGCCCCAAAAATGAGCTCTCTAGCTCTTTTTATAGTTTTCTAACTAGCTTTGGTCTTGTCTAGACCTAGTGTCCGGCCTAGTTACAAATTAGGTTCTAGAGCCTATTTGAGGGCTCAAACAGAGTTTAAAAATTATGAAAATTGATATGTAGCTAGTTCTAATACTCCTCAAGCTCGAGGACTCCTCGGCTTGCACAAAATGGAGTCTATTCTACCAAAAACGGAATTTACAATGTTTGTGTAGTGATAAAAATCACTTGAGTTGTAAATGGTCCATGGAAAAAATGATTGGGCCTTGTTGCCGTATTGTGCATGACTCCTCCGTTGCGCTAGGATGCTCTTCATCTGACTTGTATGCCAACACCAACCGATTAGGTGCTTGCATCTATGAGGACGGTCTAGGAAGGCCCGTGGTCCGAATTAAAAACCCTCACCAACCCATTGGAATTGAACATCCAGCTGTCAAATTTGAAAATGGAGCATACCTGGACAAAGAAGGAACCATATACGTAGTCACCAATCACCCAGATAGGACATATGAATTTGGTAATGTGATCCTAGAAACGGATATAGGTGACCTAGAGCAAGAAAACTTAGGTGGAGAGCCTAAAACCCCTCGAGGCAAATCTATTCTTACTAGAATCCTCACACCAGAGTGGATTCTCTAGGCCAATAAGAGCATAGATCTGCTTCTAAACCGAGAGACCGATGAAGCCTTTTGCATGTATAATCCTAATCAACCGAATGAGGTAGGAACGATCACGATCTATGCTGCTACTGATCAACCGAATGAGGTAGGAACGATCACGATCTATGCTGCTGCTGGGAAGCTTAGAGCCCCAAGGAACCTAAGAAATGCTGATGATTTTCCTCTACCAAGACCTAGAGAGCACACGAGGACTTTGAGACCTACACAGCTAGTTAAATCCATGAAGAACTACTTCGATGGCACAGGAGACCCATATGATCATGTGGTCGAGTTTAGGCAAGTCTTGAGAGCTGAGCAAGTGGAGGACCTATTCATGTAGTACAATGCCTTTGGTCTAATCCTTAGGAACACTGCTCTTACGTGGTTTCAACCACTAAATGAGAGACACTTCAAGAACATAGACCAACTTTTAGAGGCTTTCATTATTGAATTCTCTAAGAGTGGCATAAGGCATAATACTTCCTCACTGATTCATAGCTTCACGCAAACCCCTCAAGAGACGGTTAGACTTCCAAGAAGAAGGTTTAGGAAATATCTAGAGAGATGTCTTGTTTCTGAGCTACCCACACCAGCCAAACAAGTCGCTTTATTCCTAGATGGACTGCTAAGTACAAAGTTGAGATCATACGTGTACTTAAAGGACCCAAGGACCATAGAAGAGTGTGTACGCATGTGCATAGACATCGAGGATAACCTAGGGGAGGAATTAGAACTTTCCAAAATCTACAAAGATTCAGATAGTTCTACTAGCCTCTCTTCCATGCAATCCACATCTATTGAGGAACTCGCTGAGAAACTAGCTCAGAAGTTAGGAGTCTCAAGCAAACAAATACCTAGATTTGCCTTAGTTAAGCGGTCCTATACTTGTGGAGATGACCATATGGCAAAGGTGTGTCCCATTATGGCTCAACCCCAAGTGAATCCTAGTAGCCAATATTGCACCATAGAACGGAGATACACAAATCACACACCACAAGACTGCCCATACAATAAGCAAGCGGTTAGGCAAACCTACCCTCAGCCCTATCCACAACAGGGAAGATATCAGAACCAGTACCCACCACAACAGTATGCTAGGCCTCAACAATCTTACCAACCACAATATCAGGCCCATCAGAGACCCCAACTAGTGCTAGCACAACAACCCCCTGCTCCAGCCAATGTGATCCCAATAAAGTATGCAACTGTAGAAGAGAACCTGAATAGAGCCATAGAGCCAGTAACACCATTGCTTTCAAAAAATGACCCCAGTGACCATAGCTTTGATTCTACACATATTGATAGCCCCCAGGCCTATTACATGTAGTCTCCTGAACATGGTGAGTCCTACTATAGTGAAGAACCGAGTGAACCTAGTTGGGATCCAGAGTATGCAAATGTCATGTACGCAAATCCCAACTGAAACGGCTCTAAAGCCCACGGAAAAGGTGATTATACAAGACTTTATTTTGTTCAAATCCCTCACAATTGGTCCACTTGGATCACCTAGAGCCCACAATTATCTCTCGAGGAGTTTTTCCTATGTCTATGCACTAGCTCATAAGTTCCCGGCAGAATCGGTCTACTTGGATTACCTAGAGCCCACAATTATCTCGAAATGGATTTTTCTTATGGCTATGCACTAGCTCATAAGTTCCCGGCAAACGCACCAAATGAACCGGCTCTAAAGCCCACGGAACAAATTATTATGGGAGACTCAACAAGAGGAACATATCTAGATAGCTTGCATTCAACGATGCACAAACAAGCTCCTTATTCGTGCATTTATGAAAATCAGAATTCTCAAAATAGTAATTTCTTTTTCTATTCAAAGTTTGAAGCTGAAATCCACCAAGTGGCATAGGGACATTTCCAATGCCCCCTGTTCTAGGCACGGAAATGGCATGGCGATGTAAAAAGAGTTACTGATTTAAGGCTTAGAGAAAATCTGTTGTAAACCTCTTTATTCACAAAAGAGGATTTCTATGTGTAAAAACAAATATGCTACAAGCCCCTGGGCTCCTAACTCTATCTCTCCACCCATGTCAGCCCTACGCCTGCCACTACAGAAAATGGAGTCACTGAAATGGATAAAATGAGGTATTAAGTCAATATGAAAAAGCATTGCTTGATTGCACTGAAAAGTTTCTGGTAATAAGCCTAGGAAACCCAACTATGGTAAGTGAAACCTGATAATGTCAAGAATGGAACATGCTTTCCCCATATTACACAATATAATGGCCATGATGCTTCTATTTGTTTATGTCATTCACCTAGTTCTCCTGTCAGATTCTCTCTGAATAACATAGATTCAATATGCCTACAGGAATTCGGATGAACATGATAAAGCAGACATGTTACACCTTCTCATGGTATGCATCAAGCACATGGCTGAAAGAAAGTGGTATCATGGCTATGTTTATCTGTTTAGCTAACTAGATTTTGATTTATTTTAAGATCATATGAGAATGACACCTTGATCTTACCTTCCACTTAATGTTTCTAAAATTGTTTAAACAAGCATGCTATTATAGATACGAACATACCTGAACTCTCAGACCCAGCAAGTTCAACTTGAGAAAACCGTTTGTGTATGGCCCCGTTATGGAGACATGACTTTTTCTTCTTGTAAATAGAATACACGACAAAACCAATGGCGACCCCTAGAAAGAGAATCCTAGCCACAGAGATTCCCACAATTATCCCTGTACTGTTTTTTATTTAGGACTCTGAGATTGGGTTGCCTCGATGGAAGGGTTCCCTGAAAATCTGGATTTATTCAAGGGATGGGATTTCATTACATAGCAAATACTTGTTAAAGAAATATTGGAATTTGGACCCTCTCACAAGATGCACAGAACTGGATATTATCTATGCCCATGCCTAAACGTCAGACCCAAAGACTGAGAGAGTCGGAACAGAAAGACATACTCAAAGTTTAATGATGATGCCTGCCTACGCTGCAGGAGAGCAGTCGGTATTGTTCCTGACAAGTTGTTATTCTGCAAGTACCTGGTAAGTGCATCAAGTACTACAACCGCAATCCCTCGACTGTCAGACTTGTCTGTTTTCGGTGTATTTGCTGCCTTCACACTCATATCATCATCATAAAAAGTTCTAGCCACAAGCTTCACCAATCTTCCAGAGCTGCTGCTCAGAGCCACTGAACCGCACACCTTCTTCTCTGTAAAGTCGGCCCTCCCAAAAAACTCTGATGTGTTCTATATTTTTTTTTTCCTGGCTCAGAATATCCAATTGTGTGGAAACCACTTCTCCTCTTCTCCCCCAGCTATCGGTACTGCTGAACAATTCCCTCTTCTAAGCCCAGACTCAATTCTTCCTCAGCTACCTTTTCTTGATTTTCCACAGCATTCATCACAATTGAAAGACGTCCCCCCCCCCATTGCTCGGAGACCTGCTTCTAATATCGTACTCTCACTCCTCTCCCCCAAAATTAAAGAGAATACCGTCCATGAGAGCAGCGCTGTCAGTTTTTCCCTTGGAGCAGGCCCCTCCCTTCTTTGTGCATATGCGTTATCCTCCAGCTCTTTGCGCGTCAGAGGATGGGCCAAAAAAAAACCGCCATCGCCGCCTGCCTGCCATGCCTTTCATAAAAAACAAAAAAAACGTTTTGCTCGTCAGACTTGCACACAACGGAAATGGAGGAAACATCATTTCACCTTCCAAAAGAATAATTCAGATTCAGAATTACTTAAATTTGCATTTCGCTTAACACCCACAGAAGAACCTTTTGTCATGATTATTCAATATCCAACAAAAGAAAGCAATGAAGTTCAGATTCCAAGAAGGCGGCTCAGGCAGCCTTTTGCACCATCTGAAATAAAAATCTCTGACGTCTTCACTCCAAGTCCATTATATAGTTGTTCAACAATCCGAGTCCGTAAGGACTCTAATCCCTGATGAATACCATATCCAGAGAAACCTTCACGTGTAGATAAACTATGGACATACTTCTCAACTGCACATGTAATGCTTTGTGGAATGGGCTCCGTAGCATCACCAACCGCAAGGCTTATCACTTTTGAATTAGGATAGATTGCAAGATGACCCATGAAAGTAATCCAGATTCCAACATTTTAAGAAGTCTCTAATCTGCTGTTATGATCTCTTTAAGTTTGAAGGGTAATAATGGATCACAGACCCGAAAGATTAGCAGTGTATCCGGATAGATAAGTAATACTTCCTCATCCTTCTCTTGAAAACTGCTTGATGAGCTAATATTGTCAGAAAGATCATGAGTCTCATATGAATCGGATGATTTACTTTGAGATCTGACTAGAGAATCTTCTTTAAAAGATACACATGACAAATCATTATGATGTTTAAGCATTGTTCCCATGGTCAGTGGATCTTGAACCTTGCGGTTGACCCAACTCTCGAGGAATGACCCCATGAAGATCATTGAATGATAAATCCATCTTCACAAGTCCCCTTAAATTCCCCAACTCCACTGGGATTGCACCTGACAATTTATTCCTGCTTAAATTCAGTTCAAGAAGGTGCTCCAGTCGCCTTCTCACCAATTATCAAATTCATTCTCCAAGTGCCTGCAATCAAGCGTATTTTCCTGCCAAATAGAACCGCATTAGTGCATAAAAATCAACCATTTTTAGGGCTAACATACTTCCCTCTTCTTATTTGCGAAGTCGTCCTCGACGAGCCACTATTGCTGAAATAAAATCCAAACGATCATGAACATGTCAATTTCCAATTGGTTTGCATACCTTTTCATCGAGCTCATTCCAAGTGGACCTGCACTCATTGAGGCTATTAGTGCTAAAAAATCACTCATGAATACATACAAATCAGTCATCTCCAAAATGATCCAAGAACATGCACATATATGCAATTCCATTTCAGCCATGCATCAATTTGCTCATACATTCCATTATGAAAAATGGTCTCAACCAAAATAACACATGCACATCTTTCCATGTTTTACACATGCAACTACCATTGCGGAAAACAGAAAAGAACTACCGAAATGAACAACGACAACTGAAATGAATCCAATCGGAGATGCAAAAATACCCAAAATGCACACTCCATTATTGCATCTACTACTCGCTATGTACAATCATTTCATGACTAGATATTCCCGAAGAATCCCCATCGTCGTCCTACAAAAATCATCGAGACTCGAGTACAAGTGAAGACATACATCAGAACCCTAGAGTGTCCCACACACTAGAAAAACCCTCAGATAGAGCACACAAGTTATAAAGCACTATCGTTGCATCACCTCGCTAAAGCCTCATCTATGAGTACATATAGAGTCTCCGTGCTTTCAAGAATGTTGATTGAAAGTGAGCTGATCTGTCGCAAGCCAACACATACCAATCACACAAGCAAATAACGTTCCCTTCCAGGCGATCATCACCCTCTCCTCTCTTTCTCTCCCCCTCAGGAGTGGGGAATAACTTCATATGAAAATTTTATTTTAATCACACGTTGTGGAGGTGATCGCAATCCGGGTGGATCGGGTCCGGTCGTGGCACACACAGGGTGTATGAAGCTAATGAATGTTGGAAGGTTTAAAGATGGGAAGGTGAAATTAATGTTGAGTATGGAGAAGAGAGAGATGTTGAAATAATTATGGGAATGGGAATGTAGGTGTGCAAGTTAGATTGATGACATGAATGATAAGAATGAAAGAGAACCATACATACGAATCAAATTTGGAAGGAAGAATGGTCCATTGGAGGAGCTTCTTAAACACTTCCTAATTCTAATCCATATGTATAGCCTTCTTTGGATGATATGTATGCATGATGAGAATAGATGGAATCCTTACACATAAATCAGTTTCGAAAGGAAGAATGGTCCAATATTGGAGCTTCTTATACACTTTCAGAAACTAATAAATATGTATGTATTTGTATGGATTATATGCATGCAAGTGAATTATGATGATGGATTTTACTCACAAGCTCAAAGAAACATCCTCACTGGTTCAACACAATACTGCGGAGCCTTCTCACACATAGAAGAAATAGAAGACATGTAAAAATACTTAAGAGACTGAGAGAGGTGACAAGAGACAAGTGACAAGTGACATGAATTAAAAGGATTTGCATTAAGTTACATGTAAAATAACGTCGTGGTACGTCATGCTAAGCAGTCTACTGATCAAAGGTGGTTCCGACCCTCAAACCATGACAGTTCAACCGAATGTCACACGTAAGAAGGTGAGTTCCACTCCAGTGACCCTATGTCTGTCTAGGCTCGTAACGTCTAACTAAAGAAGTCTAAGACTCATTAAAATCAGCTCTAACTCACTCACACGCTCCACCGAGGGTGAGTCAAGATAGAGATGCTGGTTTCAAGAGCCTATCCTAAATTGGAGTTCTAACTTAAATTTGAAACTAGGTTCTATACTCATACTAGCTCACCTTGGATCCTCACTCGCTCAACCGAGGGTGATCGTCTCAAGGAAACCGTAAGCTAGCATGAGCCCTATGGATGCCTAACAACGATGCTCTAGGAGTTTGGAGGGGGGTTTATATAGTTTTTTGAATGAATTTGGGCCCTTGGATCTAGAGAAATCAACTCTCAACTCTAGGATCACTCCTTTTGATTACAACCATTTGATTAATCAAATCAATGGCTTGGAATTGTTCTTTCTATCAAATCTAGTGTAAAGGAGTGAAATTTAGGCGCCCTCATTCTCCACCATTGGATCTGGGGATGATCTGGACCGTCGGATCAGTGCTGACATCAATTCGGATAAGATAAGCCACTATTTTTGGAGAAATGCTGCATTATTGATCTTTGATTGTAAAAAAGGTCTTCTTTTATGGAAAAAATTTGTGGATCCTCCTTCCTTTATGCTTTAGTGCATCTCCACCCTTGAATAGGAGCTCATCTTGACCGTACACCATGGTTCAATCATATTTTGACATGTGGCAGCCCTTCAAGCCTTCAATTTTCTTATTCTAGAAAACTGCGGTGACCTTGAAAACTGGACTTTGTGCTCTTTGACCCTCCAAAAAGACTTTGATGAAGATGAAACTTTGTAGGACTATGTTTCCAAAGATCTCCTTCAGGAATATGCAGGAAAAACTCCCATCTGAATCTCCCTTGTACAAGTTTGACTACATTTGGAAGCTTGCAAGGTGGCATTAAGGTGTCTAGGAAGCTCTGATAGCCTTGAAAATTTGTACAAATATGTAGCCACATATGACCTTTATACATGCCAAACCATATGGCTAACATAATTTTCTATACAAGAATTTGTAGGGTCAAACTAGAAAAATTACATTTTTACAAAATGAACATAGCATATCAATGTGCTACAAAATCCATTTTCTGCTGAAATTTGGGCTATAGACTGCCTTTGACCATCTTTACAAGTATATGGATTTTCATCTAATTTGGTGACAATGAAATTTTTGCCCTAATTTCCTAACTTTGACCAGCTTTGACCGCTACCATGGACTTTCTTGATTTCTTTGAAACTTTGTATGTGAGCTTCCTTTGACATCCTTGATGCATCCTGGACTTCTCGGGGAATTCCGGCTACCTTCACCAAATATGTTTTTTGTAGGCCTTCACAAGTGAGAGAGGAGAGAAAATCTCGACGACATTCGCCCCCACTAAACCTGCGATTCCTCCGGAAGCGCCACTCTAGCATCTGTGAAAAACATAATGTTCCAGGCATCAAATTCTTTTATAGGCAACATAAGAAACATGGAAGGAAAATTGATTATATGCATGAATAAGTATGTAACGTGACATGAAGCAAAATTTGCATGAAAGAAAGAATTGAAACAGACAACATGAATATGCATGAACAAATAGGCAACATATATGCAAATGAACAAGCAACATTGGCAACAAGAAAGAAAAAAAACAAGCATCAATATGAAGTGGAAGTGGATGTATTGAGTCGTTTTAAGCATCAGTTCCTCTCATCTTGAAATTTTGTACCTTTTTCATAAAGCAATCTACCTTAAATATGATTATAAACAAAGATTTAGGATTTTCAAGAGACATCTTTCATCTTTAGCTTATTTTAGATCAACTCCTTTCCTACATAAATATGAAAATGCTCTTTCTCTAATAACATGCAAGGAAATCTAACTAAACTCCACTAATGCATAAATCTGCTTATATAGCCCGTGATTTATTCTACTATGCCTCTTTATCCTCCTTTGGCTTGCTTTTTTTTTTTTCGATGATGATGATGATTCGGCAACTTTATGGTTACGATCACTTTTTTGGGGTGGAAGAAAGTGTAAACTTCTTGGTAACATGTAGTGTTTTTTTTTTTTTTTTTTGACGAGGAAAAATTAAACCCCGATACAAGGTACAACCATTTTTGATGACGGAGAACAGTCGTTTAAACTCCGATACAAGTGCTGTGAGATGGACTAAGGATGTAGAAACATGCAATAGCAGGAGCTAGGATTTCAACAATTATGCTTTCGATACAGGATACATATGCATGTTTAAATATGAAAGTCTTGTCACCAAAATAAACCTCCAAATCTACATGCCCTATCTTTCCACAATCCTAGATTATAAACAATTTCTTGGTAGATAAGTTACTACTTAAGATAAAATTTTACACAAGTAGAGAAATCATCATTTGCCCTTTTTTGACTCAAGTGATGTGGATATGCAATGCAATGCAAAGACTGAAAAAAAACATGCATGAAACAAGCATGGAAAAAAAATAGAATGAACTTGAAAAAAAACAAAGCAACATGAACTTGAATTTTTTTTTATTTTTTTAATGTTTTTTTTATATAACATGGATACTCCTGTTTATGAATCGGCCTCATTGTTGTCATCTTCTCCAATGTCCTCATCCAAAATATACTCGTCATTATCACGCTTCTTGAATAACTTTATCCTTTTACCTGCAATCAAAGTTTTTAGTGCAACACCATTTAATTCACAAAGAGCATACGTACCATTGTTGTTGACTTTTGATACAATGTATGGCCCAAACCACCGTTGAGTGAGCTTTTTGAGTGCATCATATTGAGAGTCAAATGTACTATCATAAATGAGCACCCAATCTCCTACTTCAATTGGCTTAGGACGCAATCGATGAGTTTTATCAAAATAATGCTTGTTCTTCATTCTGGATTCTCTTAATTTTTCAACAGCATCATCAAGTCTTAATTTACCTTGTTCTAACTGTTTAATACGCAAACTCAAAAAATCATCAGTAGACATGTTTTCAGACCAAGGCAAATTTGACCATGCAGAAATATGAGACTGAATTGGAAACAATGGTTTTTGACAGTACATGAGTTCAGCAGGCATATATCCAGTAGTACGTGTGCATGTCATTCTATCTGCCCAAAGTGCAAAAGGTAAGAATTTAGGCCATTGTTTGATGTCACCGTTACATGCTTTAGATATGGCTTTCACAATAGGTGGATGCCCTCTCTCTATTTTACCATTGGCCTCTGGATTATATGCAGTAGTGAGAGACAAACGAATACCGTGACGCTCAAAGAACTCTTTAGCTTCTCTCGCATTTAACTCTCCACGATCGGCAACTACTTTCTCTATGTACCCAAAGCGACTTATGACATCTTCAAGCAAGAATTTGCAAACATTGTAAGTGGTCTTAGATCGTAATGCACGTCCCTCTACATGATTAGTTAAATCTTCTCTTGCAAGTACAATGTAACGCATTTTGTCAATACCTTTAGGCATAGTTACAAGATCTACTACCCACTTGTAGTGAATACAAGGTGGATAAGTAGGATGCAACGGATCTCTATGTTTGATTGATGAATGAAGTTGACAAGTAGAACATGTAGAAACATAGCTACTAATGTCAACATACATCCTAGGCCAATAATAGGTACTTCTAATTTTTTCATATGTTCCAAAAAATCCTTTATGACCTACCCATAATGTCTCATGCATTTCCTTCATTACTTGCAATTGAAGACCTCTCTTTCCTAGGACTCGTTCTGGATTCTTAACCTTACCCTTAGCATGTCTCCAAAGATAACCATTACATAGGAAAAAGTTATAAGCTCGTTTCCTAATGTTACGGAATCTATTCGTAGTCCAGCTAGGTAATGGTTGTAGTGTACTGAGATACTTTCCTATGTCTCTCCATTCATCTTCGTACTCAAACTCATGAAATTTCTCATACTCATATATATGTGGAACATAGTCAACTAAATTCACATTCTTTATTAGATCACTTTCAAGATCATCATCAAATCTAGCTCTCGATAACATATCAGCAATTGAGTTTGACTTACCTGAAATATGAACTAACTCAGGATTTATGAACTTAATATATGAGATCCATCTAAGCATGGCTATATCAGGAGATGAACAATTGGCTATCATTCCAATGAGAGGCAAACAATCAGTCTCAACTTTGACATTTGCACCAATGAAATATTCTTTGTCTGTTTTCAAAGCTGTTACCATACCCCATAGTTCTCGTTTGATCTGTGGATATTTTTGTTGTGTTTCATGTAGAATTTTGGCACCAAACCTAATTGCATATCTATTCCCTTCACTATCATCTTGACTTATGACCCAACCTATACCAATAGGACTAGTATCAACAGTCAATATAATAGGTTTGTTAGCAGAATAGTCTACACGCTTAAGGATGGGAGCTTCAAGCAATAATTTCTTCAATTTACGCATAGCTTGAGTGTGTTTGTCAGTCCAAATAAATTTTCGTTTCTTCCTCAACAAGTCATAAAGACAATCAGCAACATGAGCAAAGTGTGGGATCCAAATAACATAAAAGATACAAGCACCAAGAAATCTACGTACCTCACTCACGTTGTTACATGTTTCAGAAATCTTGCTAATGGCATCAACTTTTTGTGGGTATGGCTTTCGACCATAATGGCCACATAAATGTCCAACAATAAGCACCTCGTTGACACCAAAAACAGATTTCTCTATGGAAAATGTGAGACCTACCTCTTCAAATCGTTGAAATATTCTTTCACAATCAGAGATATGGTCAAGAACAAATTTACGACATCCAGATGAATCTAAAGTAATGTCCTTTACACATTCCTCACTCCCTTTAATTGGAATATCATCAATGAATGGCATAGTTATATGAGGGATAAAATCATGTAAGACCATATTCATAGCACTCATCATATGAGCCACAGAATTAGTCGCTCTTTGAGGTAAAGTACACATTCGCACTAAGCCTAAAGGAGTTTTCATTGTGGTTATGTCACGACTATCAATTGCTAACTGGAATTGGTCATATCCAGAATATAAATCACCCATTGAATAGATAGAATGTCCTGAAAATGATTCAGCAAACTCATCTACAATGGGTCCTGTTCCTACATTCCTTATGGTGACTTTATTGACGGGTTGGAGATCAAAAATAAAACGTAGTTTCCCATTCTTTTTAGGCACAGTGAACCATCTGTTTGAGTAAGGTGCAAAAGATGGCTCTAAAATTCTCATGTTTATCTTCTCCTTAAGTAGTTTCATTAGCTCAGGTAAGTGAGCCTTTGGAACAGGTATAGGACGAAGATTCCATGGAATATGTGGAATAGTAAAGATTATCATGGGTGCAACTAGCTTAGGATCTACACAACCAATCTCATGAGGATACATAGTAAAGGCTTTTCCATGGCTACGTATGACTCTCTCAAATTTATCTCTCTCTACTGGCAAAAGAAAGTCATCATCTCTACCAATTTTCACTTGTTTGATTGTCTCATCCGTGAATGTATGTCCTATGTTTTTCTTATCCCGAAGAATTGGATCATTTTTCACATCAATAATTTTTTCATTACTTCCTTGAGGTAACGGTTGAGCTATGGGTTTGATTTTTTTGTCTACAGTTTTGTACTTTGTTTCAACTAAGGCATCATGTGTTTGGTTAAATTTTGAGCACTTGTCAACATTGAGAGCATACTCTTGGATTAGAGCATACTCATCAAGGGAAGAAAGAAGAATAATATGGGAATTAGAATTTTGTTGAAGACATAACTCTAACTCCTCAAGAGTAGAGAAACAATGAGATGTTTCAATCACATGCTCAATGTTCTCATCATGTTCCATGATTTTGTTATTTTTATAATTTTTTTTGGGTTTTTTGGATAAAAGACTTGGACAATTGACTCTTATGAAGAAAATCTAATCTAGAATGTGGAAAACAAAGTGACAAACTATTGTACATGTTGGTTGGATGCGAGATGTCAAACCAATATCCACTGTTGTCCTGCTCAACAATGGATTCTATCCGAAATTTTGATCATATGTAGCTCCAAACATGAATCGAGGTGCACAATCACTACAAGCCTGCTCATGACCCTGAGTAACAATAGGTTTCTTTCTAATTGACAATCGATTCCTAGGATGATTCACTCCTACTGTCATGACTTGAAGTGATTGCGTTCCATCCTTAGACTTGAATCTAGCATAGGTAGACCCATCATCCATGGCTTTAGTTTCCATACGACTCTCACAAATAAAGGGTTGACCTAAGAGAACTTCATAGGAGCAATTATCTTGAATAAAAAAGTGAAACTCTTCTGTGATTCCTCCTATGGATATGGGCACACTAGCACAAGCTCCATACAGGGTACCTACACCATTATCTGCAGTTCTCATACGCCATCCACAATCTTTATCTATGGGCCATCGAAACTTATCATAGACTTCTCTTGAAATCACATTGACTTCGGAGCCGGAATCTACTAATGCATTTACAGTGATAGTGTTCTTATCATTTCCTATTTTAACATGCATCTCTGATGTACCTCTAGATCAAAATGTTCTTTTAAAGTGACTTTCAGGATTGTTTTCATGATTTTCATGGTCAGGTTGAATAGGTCCTAAGAAATTTTTATTAACATTTACTTCATCATCATCAAAGTCCTCTTCATCAGATTCATCAAAGTTTAAGGCTTCATTCATAGCTTGATCTTGATCTAGAGAATCTTGCATCTCAGTATCTAGATTAAGCGGAAACCTCTTCCTTTTAATTAGGCCGATAAAGTTATCTTTAAAAACAGGCTTTGCAATAGAGAAAACTTGTTCTAAAGACATAGTCACTTGACTCTTAAGCAAAATGTCATCTAAAATCTCCATAGGATCTATTTTTCTCTCAATTTCTGAAATCAAGATGGCTTCAGGTTTTCTCTTTGGTTTCTTTTGTTTTTGCTCAGGGTCTTGTTTTTGTTCATGTTCTCGTGTTTGGTCTTCAGTTTGTTTTGATTGTTCTTGTTTATCTAAAGGCTTTGGTTCTGTTTTTCTTTGCTTTGTCTTCTTCCCTTTTTGTTTCTCCTCTTGTTTTTGTTCATTGGGTTCTGATTCTTGTTTTTTATCTTTGGATTGTGATGTTTCTCCTTGCTCTATGATTGTTTCTATTCCCTCTGAGGTTTGTTTTTGAGTCACTCTTCTTTCACTAGGCTCAGCTTCATCTCTTTTTCGTTTTTCTTCTACATTGGATATGTGAGAAATAAGAGATTGATCTTCTATCGGTGACTCCCAAGCCGTTATTCTCCTAATCTCATCCCGTGCTCTTACTAAAGCCTCTATGGAAAAATCACCTTCCTTTGTAGGTTTACTTGATTCTACTTGTTGTTCATCAAGAGCTTCTAGTTTCACTCCTCTAGTTCCTACGTCCATTATGGTTATATTTTCATAATGTTTTTTCATTCCTCCCTTACCATAATTTCCTTGCAAAGGTAGCCTAGATCGATAGTCACAGATTTTCTTGTCTATGTCTATTACTAGTCGTTGCTCCTTAGCAGCCTTCAATAGTTCACAATCTCTCAAAAAGTGCTCTAACGAATCACACCAAGGACACCTACGAGGGCCACGCACAAAATCATTTTGATTTTGAGGATTTTGATTAACTTGTGGTGGGAAATTTTGAAATTGAGGATTTTGTTGATAAGGTATTGCTTGAACAGGATAATTAGGATTTTGAAAATGCAATTGATGTATTTGAGGAGCTTGGGGAGCAACATGTGGTACTTGAGGTGCAAGAGGAGCTTCCATATTATACGGTTGATGATTTTGAAAAGCTATTTGAGAAGCTTGAGGATACAGGTTTTGATACATTTGAGGATTTTGCACGAGGATGAGGATTTTGCATTGAAGGATTATGCATTGGAGGAACTTGATATGCTTGAGTAGGAGCTACTTGTGGATTTTGATTGGTAGCTATAACATGTTGATTAGGCTCTTGAAAAGTCAGTGGGTTCATTTGATTTTGGAAAGTTTTGGTGTAATTAGATTGTAAAGCATCTATAGTCTTGGCCAAATTGGATTGTGTAGCAATAAGACTTTCCATTTGCTTAGTGAGAATATCCACTTGAGATTATTCAACTACACTTTTATTTGGCTCTACTTTAAAACCTTGAGTAGGCTCCATCATTTGAGGAATAGGAGTAGAGTCAAAAAGCATAGCATGGGATTGTTCTCTAACTTGCTCCTTAGTTTGTGGAAGGCTAGCTTGAGGAAGACTAGTTTGCTCATAAAGCATGGATTGTCTTTGATGTCTATGGGCTACAGCCTCTACTACTTTACGCACTTTTTGCCAATTGTCAGTAAGACCATAGCGCTTATCTGGTTCTTCTAATCGCCGTTCAACTTCCCTACGAGTTTCAGGATGAAGAAGCTTAAGAAAATTGATCACAAGATCAGGTTCCAAAGTTATCTTATCCTCATCAGGAAGTTGCTCATAGCGTCTAATATACTCATTTTGTAAGTGAGTAATAGAGCTACTAGGCTTTGGGGAATTGACCCATCGTAAGAATCCATCCCGATTATGTTGGCTATAATCTTCAAGATAGAAATCTTTGAGCATCTCCTTTCTAAAATCACTCCAAGGAAGACTATCATATTGAGTGACACGGTTTATGATAGAGCTATCAACAATTCGTTCAAAGAATGATATCAAAAGATATTCGGGAAGACCAAAAATCATAGCTTGCTCTTCAAACAAATCTAAGTAGCTTGTAATGTTGATGCCATTGAATTTTCCCTTCTCTCTCAACATAGAAGAGACTATTCTTTGGCCTTGTTTCTCAACAATAAGGGATTTGAATCCTTCCTCCATCTTGTGTGAATAAGCAAGTGATGCACGATGCTCTAGATCTCTCACAAATGCGTTTACTTCACGACGAAGATGTGCACGATATTGTGAGAAATCCAGTGCAACACTCAAGACTGATGATGATGATATGATGAGGATGAAAAATATGAAACAAAGGATATGGATCACAACCTCCCAACAAGATCAGAAGCAAATGCCACGAAGCGTTTCACGTCGGGTTCAAATGTGGAGGTGATCGCAATCCGGGTGGATCGGGTCCGGTCGTGGCACACACAGGGTGTATGAAGCTAATGAATGTTGGAAGGTTTAAAGATGGAAAGGTGAAATTAATGTTGAGTATGGAGAAGAGAGAGATGTTGAAATAATTATGGGAATGGGAATGTAGGTGTGCAAGTTAGATTGATGACATGAATGATAAGAATGAAAGAGAACCATACACACGAATCAAATTTGGAAGGAAGAATGGTCCATTGGAGGAGCTTCTTAAACACTTCCTAATTCTAATCCATATGTATAGCCTTCTTTGGATGATATGTATGCATGATGAGAATAGATGGAATCCTTACACATAAATCAGTTTCGAAAGGAAGAATGGTCCAATATTGGAGCTTCTTATACACTTTCAGAAACTAATAAATATGTATGGATTTGTATGGATTATATGCATGCAAGTGAATTATGATGATGGATTTTACTCACAAGCTCAAAGAAACATCCTCACTGGTTCAACGCAATATTGCGGAGCCTTCTCACACATAGAAGAAATAGAAGACATGTAAAAATACTTAAGAGACTGAGAGAGGTGACAAGAGACAAGTGACAAGTGACATGAATTAAAAGGATTTGCATTAAGTTACATGTAAAATATCGTCGTGGTACGTCATGCTAAGCAGTCTACTGATCAAAGGTGGTTCCGACCCTCAAACCATGACAGTTCAACCGAATGTCACACGTAAGAAGGTGAGTTCCACTCCAGTGACCCTATGTCTGTCTAGGCTCGTAACGTCTAACTAAAGAAGTCTAAGACTCATTAAAATCAGCTCTAACTCACTCACACGCTCCACTGAGGGTGAGTCAAGATAGAGATGCTGGTTTCAAGAGCCTATCCTAAATTGGAGTTCTAACTTAAATTTGAAACTAGGTTCTATACTCATACTAGCTCACCTTGGATCCTCACTCGCTCAACCGAGGGTGATCGTCTCAAGGAAACCGTAAGCTAGCATGAGCCCTATGGATGCCTAACAACGATGCTCTAGGAGTTTGGAGGGGGGTTTATATAGTTTTTTGAATGAATTTGGGCCCTTGGATCTAGAGAAATCAACTCTCAACTCTAGGATCACTACTTTTGATTACAACCATTTGATTAATCAAATCAATGGCTTGGAATTGTTCTTTCTATCAAATCTAGTGTAAAGGAGTGAAATTTAGGCGCCCTCATTCTCCACCATTGGATCTGGGGATGATCTGGACCGTCGGATCAGTGCTGACATCAATTCGGATAAGATGAGCCACTATTTTTGGAGAAATGCTGCATTATTGATCTTTGATTGTAAAAAAGGTCTTCTTTTATGGAAAAAATTCGTGGATCCTCCTTCCTTTATGCTTTAGTGCATCTCCACCCTTGAATAGGAGCTCATCTTGACCGTACACCATGGTTCAATCATATTTTGACATGTGGCAGCCCTTCAAGCCTTCCATTTTCTTATTCTAGAAAACTGCGGTGACCTTGAAAACTGGACTTTGTGCTCTTTGACCCTCCAAAAAGACTTTGATGAAGATGAAACTTTGTAGGACTATGTTTCCAAAGATCTCCTTCAGGAATATGCAGGAAAAACTCCCATCTGAATCTCCCTTGTACAAGTTTGACTACATTTGGAAACTTGCAAGGTGGCATTAAGGTGTCTAGGAAGCTCTGATAGCCTTGAAAATTTGTACAAATATGTAGCCACATATGATCTTTATACATGCCAAACCATATTGCTAACATAATTTTCTATACAAGAATTTGTAGGGTCAAACTAGAAAAATTACATTTTTACAAAATGAACATAGCATATCAATGTGCTACAAAATCCATTTTCTGCTGAAATTTGGGCTATAGACTGCCTTTGACAATCTTTACAAGTATATGGATTTTCATCTAATTTGGTGACAATGAAATTTTTGCCCTAATTTCCTAACTTTGACCAGCTTTGACCGCTACCATGGACTTTCTTGATTTCTTTGAAACTTTGTATGTGAGCTTCCTTTGACATCCTTGATGCATCCTGGACTTCTCGGGGAATTCCGGCTACCTTCACCAAATATGTTTTTTGTAGGCCTTCACAAGTGAGAGAGGAGAGAAAATCTCGACGACAACGTTGGCCTACATTGACACTGGATGCGATTCGTGGACCTGACCACCCGACCAGGTTGATTCCACCCATCTACCAATGCAATGCAGCGCACAACACACAAACACATAATGATCACACATAACATATATCAGCTAGCCCATAACGAAGCTGGATACGGCTCGTGGTTGTGACTACCCAGCCACGATGGCTCCACCTACCTACCAACCCGTTATGGCGCGTAGCTAAGACACAATCACATACATCCCAAGCCTATGGCGAAACTAGCTGCGGCTCGTGGTCCTAACCACCCGACGAGGATAAATCCACCCACCTACTAGCCCACCATAGCGCATTGGTACGATAACAACAACACAATATTTTTTCTTTACTTTTTCTTCTTCTTTCTTTTCATAGTTAATTAGTTCACCCAGGTCCTGAGAATTAGGGAGAGGAAGAAAGGGACCTTTCCCACTGTTCCCACACATACATGCAAACATATACACACTAGCCTTTGACAGATCAACCATCTCTTCACTCCATTCTCTCAATTACAGACACTACATATGTATTCATCGAGTTGACTTTTCACTTGGTAACTACAGTCAGCTATGCCTTAGTCCCTCGTATACCTATCTTTAGGTGTCCTAGAATGTGAGTCTCCGGAATATCTCATGTGGTCTCACATCGTACTCGCATCCCGACAACTTCCCTAAGGCGAGTCAGGCTCAACTTGGGGAGCTCCGTCATCACTTCCTAGCGTTAGCACATCTGCCCAAGCCCATGTGATATCGTTTTCCTCATTAGGCATTTCCCTCAAAGGATCAAAATAGTAGTATTGATCTCCCGCCCATTCTACATGTCGAGCTAGGTATTCCTCAAAACACTCAATGTAAAATGCAACACCCAAATCCTGGTTTATAAAGCATACCAGCCAATGCGCTTCCTCAACATCGTATTCCGTCTCAAAGTCGTCGACATCTATGTCCATGCGAGCAAACGTTTGGTCCGAGAAATATATCCTTAGCTCGTACAAGTAGAGTTGCGTAATCTGATCTGCTATTTTGTTACTTAGCTCCTAACAATCTCTGCACAACACAAGAAAAATAATTAGAAGTCCAAAGCTTCTAGAGCTAACAAGGAAGAATATTTATGACACACAAATCATAGCTTACATATGCGCATATATATATAATGCTATACATGTATGTACAAGTAGTCTACTTCGTCATTTCGTTTGGGTCTCGTCTGGCTTCTCCCAACCTAACATCACTTGAAATATGGTTTAACTCGAAGCGCGTTAACCTTCACGGGAGCATATTCTTCTCCTAAATCTTGAATTTGCATGGAACCATTGGAATTGAGTTCCACCACCTTAAACGGTCCTGCCCATCTTGTCTGCAACTTCCTTGGGAATTTATAATATTTACTATCATAGACTAGTACCAAATCCCCTTCTTGAATCACATAGGTTTTGAGATTCTTGTCATGCCTTTCCTTACGTCTCTTCTGAATAGCTTCCAAACTTTGTTGTGCGATGAGTCTCTTTTCTTCCAGCTTGACCAATTGTATGTACCTCTCTTTTAATGACTCTTCCTCGCCCAACCTGGCTTCGATGGCCACTCTTAATGTCGGAACTTCTTTTTCGATGGGGAAGATGGCTTCCTCGCCATATACTAGAGAGAACGGAGTGCTCTTAGTTGTCACTCGGTAGGATGTTCGATATGCCCACAAAGCTTCCAGAAGTCTCTCATCCCAGTCTCTCCTATGCACCGCTACTGTTTTTGTCAGAATCTATTCCAGAATTTTGTTGGTGACCTCCACTTGTCCATTTGCCCTCGGGTAATATGGAGTGCTTTTTCTATGTTTGATCTTATAGAGTTCCATTAATTCTTCGATCAATTCGTTGACAAAATGGGTTCCTCTATCACTTACTATTTCCAACGGGCATCCGAATCGAGTGATAATTTGCTCATACAAAAATTTAGCTACATCCACAGCTCGGTCAGTCTTCAGAGCTTTGGCTTCTACCCACTTGGTAACATAATCAGTACAGACCAAGATATACCTATTGGATCTTCGTCGTGAGGGAGGATCAATAGGTCCCACAAAATCAATTCCCCATTTCTCAAACGGCTTAAGAGCCAACACCGGCGTAAGAGGAGCAGCATGTGCTAATGTGGGTTTGCCCATTCGTTGGCATTTGTCACATTTCTTACAGTATTTATGTGAGTCTTTGAATAGCGTTGGCCACCAATACCCAGCCAATAAAACCTTTCTTGCCGTCAATTCACCAGCAAAATGCCCACCGCAAGGTTCGTCATGCAAAGCCCTCAACACTAGATTTGCCTCTTCTTCCTCGAGACACCTCCGATAAATGCTCTCATGAACAAAATATCGATAGAGTTGCCCCCCAATGATGCTATGGTGCTTCGCCAACGCTAACAGTTTTTGCTTCTCTCTCTTGCTTGCTCCTGGCGGATATTTAGTAGTGCACAAGAAATTCACCAAGTCGGCATACCAAGGTACTTTAACTTCCACCTGGAATAGATGTCCATCAGGAGCATCGTCGGGCACACCAGAGATTGGCTCCTCATTAACAACTCGAGATAAATGGTCGGCCAATATATGTGCTTTGCCTGGTCTGGTTACCACTGTGAACTGAAATTCTTGGAGAAGTAGCATCCACCTCATCAGTCGCCCTGATAACTCTGGTTTATTAATGATGTACTTAAGGGCTTCATGATCCACATAAAACGTGAAATGCTTTCCCATCAAGTAATGCCGATACTTGTTCACTGCAAAGATCATCGAGAGACATTCCTTCTCCGTAGTCGTGTAGTTCCTCTCAGTGCTATTCAAATTGCGACTTGCATAGTAAATAGGGTGGTCCAACTTCTTTTCGTCGGCTTGGCATAGTACTGCTCCAACTGCAGTACGAGAAGCGTCTGTATGTACATGAAATTCCTTCGTCCAATCAGGTGCTACCAAAATCGGTGCATTTATAAACCTCTCTTTGATCGAGTCGAATGCAACTTGACACTCTCCAGTCCACTGGTATTGTTGGTCCTTCCTCAAAAGAGTCGTTAGTGGTGCCGCTATAGATGCAAAATTTAATATAAAACGTCGATAATAATTTGCATGGCCCAAAAATCCTCTGAGTTGTCGCAAGTTTTGCGGAGGTGGAAGTTGTCCGATCTTTTCCACTTTATCCTCGTCAACCGCGATCCCTTTTTCAGAAATAACATGTCCCAAAAGCAATCCTCTTCGTACTCCAAATGTACACTTTTCAGGATTTAATGCAATGCCTTTTTCGATGCTTCTTCTTAAAATTGCTTCGATCCTTTCCATCATGTTTTCATCGTCGCCTCTGATCGCAAAGTCATCAAGAAATATCTCCATCCAATCCTGCAGGTAGTCTTGATATGCAGCTATCATTGCTCTTTGGAAGGTGGCCGGTGCATTGCATAATCCAAATGGCATCACTCGATATGCATACGTACCCCATTCTGTCGTGAAAGTAGTTTTTGATTGGTCCTGTTCATGGATTTGGATCTGGTTGTACCCACTGAAACCATCCAAAAATGAGTACAATTTATGGCCAGCCACTCTGTCCAAGATTTGATCAGTGAATGGCAAGGGAAAGTGATCCTTCTTTGTGCGCTCGTTCAACTTTCGATAATCTATGCAAATCCGGATTTTCTTATTTTTCTTCGGAACAACTACAATCGGTGATACCCACTCGCTGGATGCGATGGGATATATGAATCCTGCTTCCAATAATTTGGTCAATTCGAGCTTGATCAATTCCGAGTAGACTGGATTTGTTCGCCTGAGTCGTTGACATATTGGTCGTGTGCCTTCTTCCAAGTCTATATAATGTTGGCAGATTTGGGGATCAATTCCTCTCAGATCACTGTACGACCATGCAAAGGCCTCGCTAAAATTTTTGAGTGTCGTTTTAATGCAGTCTCGTACTCCATCTGGTAGCTCTGACCCTACACTCAAGAACTTTTCTGGAAAGACTTCCCACTTTTCCGATTGAGCTTCTCGCGAATAGTCTTTATTTCTCGATGACACTGTGATTGGAATGTGCTCTCCGATCAAGCGTGCATGGTTGGCCAGTAAATCATTGTCTTGTTCTCTTTCGATTGAACCTAGTTTCTTCAATTCAGCTTTTGCAATGGCTTCCGACACTTTAGTCTTACTCTTCGCTTCTTTTTCCGATTCTCAACTTCTCTTTAGAATCTCTGCTTCTAGCATTCTAACTCTTTCTTTCAACTGTTGTACTTCCATTGTCGGAGCTAGCTCTAGTTTCAACTCTTCTCTTGAAGTTCTCTTCTCCAGAGATTGAGTAGCTTTGTTTCTACTTGAGTCTATACTCAACATGTAACAATCAAATTCACTTGTATGCGTCAACCATCCTAGCAACTCCTGATCCGAATCGTCGTTATAGAGCAATGGATTTTGATACTCTCCCATCTTCGTGTCTTGATTCTTAAAGAGCTGCAAGTTGAACCCGTCTTGAAGCAGATTCTTGTAGGTGTCCGGGTTCAAAGAAAACCTAGCTCGTGCGCTCTCGTGCCTTGCTTTCTCCTTTTCTTTCTTTTCCATCTCATCGACTATTATTGTCTTCCTCTTGTTGCTCGAGGGTGGGGATACTTGTATTTGAATCCTATCAGACTTTGGCCCTATTGAAACAAAACCTGTGCGCTAGTCATGCACACACTCGGCTTGCACCAGCCATGGCCGTCCAAGTAGGATCGAGAAGGTAGCCTCTGAGGTCCTTGGTCTTACTATCAGATAATCAACTTTAAACTCTAAACCGCCCACAATTGTACTTACATTCTTCAAAAGACCCGCAGGCTTCACTTGTGTTTGATCCGCCATTCTCAAAGACATCGGCGTCTCTTCCATGTGGTTGAGGCCCAAAGCTTTCATCATGAACTCAGTCATAAGGTTGACTACGGCTCCACTATCTAACTGAGCACCAGGGACTGCATATCCTTTAATTTCGACCGTCACAGCTGGAGCATTCGAATCAATTTGCGTCGTAATACTTTGGATGATTCCTTGGACATCCTTATCTTGTCTATTATTTTTATCTCGAGCTTTCCTCGGCTTCTTAATATATTCGTTGTAGAATTGTTTCCTATAAGCAGGTGAACATTTTAGCAATGTGCCAATGTCCAGCGTGACTTCCGTGTCAGCGAGCAACTTTACAATATCCACTTCTTCCGAACTTTGTCTTTCCTTTCTAATCTTAGGAGCTTTCAATCTTTCAGGGAATGGTGCTATGCCCGGCACAAACTCCTTGGTTACTGGTGGAAGGATCTCAACCTCTTCCCCATCCTCAAACTCTTGCTGCTCAACAAGTCCTCCAACTTGGTTTTCTACCTCTTCACGTTCAGCTATCCTCTCTTGACCCCCTTCTTCACCTTCGCTCCTGGATTCTTCTTCGAGTACTCTTGAGTCCTTGTGACTACTGCCACAGTTGGATCTTTGTGTGGTTTCTTGGCCTCGTAAGCATCCACAAAGTGCATTGACGAGCTAGAACTTTCTTGAGGGTTCGGTGTCTTGAACACTACTCCGATAGTAGGAACGTGCTCTTGAGCTCTTGATGTGGGATGCATCTGAGTATCAACATAGTTCAAGGACCCTACTGGTCCTTTTTCTTTGCCGGCGACAGCTCTTCGTTTTGGACAATCCTCATCAAAGTGGCCCTCTCCACTACAGTACCTACATAGTGGGGTATAATCGATTGGCTTCTTTTCGTTTGGACATCTAGATTGAGTATGGCCAAAGCCATGACATCTCCAGCACTGGATTGGACCATCTCTTCTTTGATCACACGCAGCTCCTCTTGGATAGTCTCCTCCTTGACCCTGAGCACCATATCCATAAGTCGGTCTGTTTTCCCAACGAGATGTAGGTGGTACACTTTGAGCGGGCAATCCCGTGTAAGGTCTTTCTCTTGTCTCTCCTGATTTCATGGTCCTTTCTTCATAGGCTCTCTTGTTGTAACATCGGTCCTCTGTGTGATTTGTCCTTCCACAAAAAGTACAACGCATCCTAGGTGGTGATCTATCTGTGAATACTCTCGAGACTGTAGGGCATTCTGAAGCCAAATGGCCGTAACCGTGGCACTTCCCACACCATGTATTTGATCGAAACACTTGATTCGGGTTTGTTGTGACCTCTGGTTTTACTGTGTATGTCTCCTGAGTTATCGTGGCAGCTTTTATAGCTTGCGTGACCAATTCCAATATTCGCTCTTCGGTTAGCGCAGGCTTTACCTCGCCTGGCGTGCTAGTGGCAGCTACAAAAGCTGGGGTCGTCAATGCGGGACTTCCTTGACCCGGATCTTTCATCGGTATATTTCTTGGCCCTCCCATCGGCTCGTATAAGAGTTCCATCTTTCTTTGTTGACATAATTGTACTTCCTCCCAAAGCCTTGCTTGTTCCTTAGCATCCATTAAGGTCGCAGGTCTTGTCAGGCTGATATGTTGTTGCGCCGTAGGATCTCTCAATCCCGAAATGAATCTTCGTTTCAATGTCTCATCATTTGGGGCATTCACGCCCATCTTTCTTACTAATGTTTCCATTCTCTGAATGTAGTTATCGATGCTCTTGTTTACTCCTTGTCGCAAGTAATCCATTTGTTGGGCCAATCTGTCTTGGAAGCCTTGTCGTCGAAACTTTGCCAAGAAGGCTTCCTTGAGCATCTGATAAGTTCCACGCTCTTGTGGTGTCAGATTCCCATACCAATTGGCTGCTTCATCACGGAGAATAGCCGGAAAAATTCTCAACCTTTGATCCTGGTCAACTACGTCATTGGCCTCACAAGTAACCTCAAACAACTGGATAAAACTATCCGGATCTTCGTCCCAAGTACCTGAAAACTTGGTGAAGTCCCCCAAGTGAATTGAAATCCGCTGAGCCATTTCGAACAGAGGTGTGATGTCAATATCACTTCGATCCCAAAAATTTAGGATACGTGGCTTCAGGATCCCTCCTTCAAATTGTCGTACTTGATTCGCGAACCTCCTACGGGAGTACACGTTTTTGACTGATTTCTTCGAACTAATCGAGGTCCACTCACCTGGCGGTTCCCACCTTCTCCTTTCTCTTTCAAGGGCTCTTCTCTGAGCGCGTTCCTCTCTTTGAGTTTGTGTTGCTCCTGACGATGAGCTCCCCTCGCTCATGTACTAGATCGTGGGGTCCGCAAGCTCGGCCAACATGTGGCGCTAGGCGAACCTATGGCACTCTCTTATAGAGACGTACCAAGCTAATTCCCGGCAAACGCACCAAATGAAACGGCTCTAAAGCCCACGGAAAAGGTGATTATACAAGACTTTATTTTGTTCAAATCCCTCACAATTGGTCCACTTGGATCACCTAGAGCCCACAATTATCTCTCGAGGAGTTCTTCCTATGTCTATGCACTAGCTCATAAGTTCCCGGCAGACGCACCAAAATGATTGGGGTCTTAAGCCCACTGAAAAGCTGATTGTGAACGCCTTTATTTTGCTTAACCCCTCGGAATCGGTCTACTTGGATTACCTAGAGCCCACAATTATCTCGAAATGGATTTTTCTTATGGCTATGCACTAGCTCATAAGTTCCCGGCAAACGCACCAAATGAACCGGCTCTAAAGCCCACGGAACAAATTATTATGGGAGACTCAACAAGAGGAACATATCTAGATAGCTTGCATTCAACGATGCACAAACAAGCTCCTTATTCGTGCATTTATGAAAATCAGAATTCTCAAAATAGTAATTTCTTTTTCTATTCAAAGTTTGAAGCTGAAATCCACCAAGTGGCATAGGGACATTTCCAATGCCCCCTGTTCTAGGCACGGAAATGGCATGGCGATGTAAAAAGAGTTACTGATTTAAGGCTTAGAGAAAATCTGTTGTAAACCTCTTTATTCACAAAAGAGGATTTCTATGTGTAAAAACAAATATGCTACAAGCCCCTAGGCTCCTAACTCTATCTCTCCACCCATGTTAGCCCTACGCCTGCCACTACAGAAAATGGAGTCACTGAAATGGATAAAATGAGGTATTAAGTCAATATGAAAAAGCATTGCTTGATTGCACTGAAAAGTTTCTGGTAATAAGCCTAGGAAACCCAACTATGGTAAGTGAAACCTGATAATGTCAAGAATGGAACATGCTTTCCCCATATTACACAATATAATGGCCATGATGCTTCTATTTGTTTATGTCATTCACCTAGTTCTCCTGTCAGATTCTCTCTGAATAACATAGATTCAATATGCCTACAAGAATTCGGATGAACATGATAAAGCAGACATGTTACACCTTCTCATGGTATGCATCAAGCACATGGCTGAAAGAAAATGGTATCATGGCTATGTTTATCTGTTTAGCTAACTAGATTTTGATTTATTTTAAGATCATATGAGAATGACACCTTGATCTTACCTTCCACTTAATGTTTCTAAAATTGTTTAAACAAGCATGCTATTATAGATACGAACATACCTGAACTCTCAGACCCAGCAAGTTCAACTTGAGAAAACCGTTTGTGTATGGCCCCGTTATGGAGACATGACTTTTTCTTCTTGTAAATAGAATACACGACAAAACCAATGGCGACCCCTAGAAAGAGAATCCTAGCCACAGAGATTCCCACAATTATCCCTGTACTGTTTTTTATTTAGGACTCTAAGATTGGGTTGCCTCGATGGAAGGGTTCCCTGAAAATCTGGATTTATTCAAGGGATGGGATTTCATTACATAGCAAATACTTGTTAAAGAAATATTGGAATTTGGACCCTCTCACAAGATGCACAAAACTGGATATTATTTATGCCCATGCCTAAACCTCAGACCCAAAGACTGAGAGAGTCGGAACAGAAAGACATACTCAAAGTTTAATGATGATGCCTGCCTGCGCTGCAGGAGAGCAGTCGGTATTGTTCCCGACAAGTTGTTATTCTGCAAGTACCTGGTAAGTGCATCAAGTACTACAACCGCAATCCCTCGACTGTCAAACTTGTCTGTTTTCGGTGTATTTGCTGCCTTCACACTCATATCATCATCGTAAAAAGTTCTAGCCACAAGCTTCACCAATCTTCCAGAGCTGCTGCTCAGAGCCACCGAACCGCACACCTTCTTCTCTGTAAAGTCGGCCCTCCCAAAAAACTCTGATGTGTTCTATATTTTTTTTTTCCTGGCTCAGAATATCCAATTGTGTGGAAACTACTTCTCCTCTTCTCCCCCAGCTATCGGTACTGCTGAACAATTCCCTCTTCTAAGCCCAGACTCAATTCTTCCTCAGCTACCTTTTCTTGATTTTCCACAGCATTCATCACAATCGAAAGACGTCCCCCCCCCATTGCTCGGAGACCTGCTTCTAATATCGTACTCTCACTCCTCTCCCCCAAAATTAAAGAGAATACCGTCCATGAGAGTAGCGCTGTCGCTTTTTCCCTTGGAGCAGGCCCCTCCCTTCTTTGTGCATATGCGTTATCCTCCAGCTCTTCGCGCGTCAGAGGATGGGCCAAAAAAAAACCGCCATCGCCACCTGCCTGCCATGCCTTTCATAAAAAACAAAAAAAACGTTTTGCTCGTCAGACCTGCACACAACGGAAATGGAGGAAACATCATTTCACCTTCCAGAAGAATAATTCAGATTCACAATTACTTAAATTTGCATTTCGCTTAACACCCACAGAAGAACCTTTTGTCATGATTATTCAATATCCAACAAAAGAAAGCAATGAAGTTCAGATTCCAAGAAGGCGGCTGAGGCAGCCTTTTGCACCATCTGAAACAAAAATCTCTGACGTCTTCACTCCAAGTCCATTGTATAGTTGTTCAACAATCCGAGTCCGTAAGGACTCTAATCCCTGATGAATACCGTATCCAGAGAAACCTTCACGTGTAGATAAACTATGGACATACTTCTCAACTGCACATGTAATGCTTTGTGGAATGGGCTCCGTAGCATCACCAACCGCAAGGCTTATCACTTTTGAATTAGGATAGATTGCAAGATGACCCATGAAAGTAATCCAGATTCCAACATTTTAAGAAGTCTCTGATCTGCTGTTATGATCTCTTTAAGTTTGAAGGGTAATAATGGATCACAGACCCGAAAGATTAGCAGTGTATCCGGATAGATAAGTAATACTTCCTCATCCTTCTCTTGAAAACTGCTTGATGAGCTAATATTGTCAGAAAGATCATGAGTCTCATATGAATCGGATGATTTACTTTGAGATCTGACTAGAGAATCTTCTTTAAAAGATACACATGACAAATCATTATGATGTTTAAGCATTGTTCCCATGGTCAGTGGATCTTGAACCTTGCGGTTGACCCAACTCTCGAGGAATGACCCCATGAAGATCATTGAATGATAAATCCATCTTCACAAGTCCCCTTAAATTCCCCAACTCCACTGGGATTGCACCTGACAATTTATTCCTGCTTAAATTCAGTTCAAGAAGGTGCTCCAGTCGCCTTCCCACCAATTATCAAATTCATTCTCCAAGTGCCTGCAATCAAGCGTATTTTCCTGCCAAATAGAACCGCATTAGTGCATAAAAATCAACCATTTTTAGGGCTAACACCAACCCTAGACCTCAATGTAGGCAAGTAAGACCCCCATTTCCTAGAGGAGCTTGCTATAGATGTCAGGGAGATCACCTCATTTGTGATTGCCCCATGCCTGCGCCTACACAACCCCAGTTAGTAACGATCAAGGGCTTTTGTCAAATTGCCGAAAGGAGCATCTCTTACGAGATTGCCCCAAGAATCCCAATAATATGCCAAAAATCACTCCTATTAATGTTATTGGGTTAGTAGTATACTCTACAGGGAGTGTGACTTCCACTGCACCAGTACAGGTAGTCACTAGAGCTCAGGCGTTGAAGCAGAACGAGGATTCAGGCCAAGAAAGAAGCACCGAGATTAGTGAAACTCAGAGTGTAGCCAAGAAACGAACGAGATCCTGGAAAGATAGCCGAGAAAGGATGAAAAGACAATGGGCTAAGAAGATGAGCGACTTAGAAGAAAGCATAAGAGAAACAAAAGCCAAAATTATGGAACTCACCTCTCAAACAAACTCTCACATACCACCCCCACCTTCATCCCTATCACCATCTAAACCACCATCTTTCAACCCACTGCAGACAATCCCACCACCCCCTAGAGTAGGATCAGTCTTAGCTGACCCCACTCCTGAAGACATAGACATGATGCTTAAGGCATATCAAGGCAGAATCCAAGAAGGGCCAAATGTGACGGATCATGACAAGTGCTACCCTAGAGCTGACCTAGAGATAGAAAGAACCAAGCTTTGCACGAAAATGGTAGCATTGGCTCAGACCATGTTTGAAGCTAGTTGTCTCTTCAACTACTCTTGCTCAGCTAAGGCACAATTGCACTTGGATGGACTATTAGAGAAGTTAGAGAGCATAATTGCAAGATCTGCCAAGGAAGAAGACTCTCAAGGGAGAGATGAGGCAAGTAAAAGAATAAGCATTCCTCCCCAAGAAGTGTATGTGCCTAATTCCACTGAACCAGACACATCTTCTTCTATGAATCGGTACACACCAGAATTTCTACGAGATATTCAAGAAGAGAAATGGGCTAAAGAAAGTGAGGTCCCTCCTCCCATTGAACTTGTGGATGACGCGCATGATCAATTCCCACAAGACATCCCATCCATTTATGAGGAGCAGGAGAGCACCCAATCTCAAGAGAGATTAGACTTTGAGTCTAATTCTTTACATGAATTACCCCACTTCACAGGCCTATGGGAAGCTAAGTCTACTTTTATGAGAGCACCCACGGTCATGGTAAGAAACGAAGACTCAGTTATACCTAGGAACACAGAGGTTGTAAAGAACACTAAAGTGCAGTGCAATCGAGCTACTCAAGGTTAGGCCAGAACTGTGGAAACATGTAGCCAAACAAGTTCCATAGATAGCTAAACCGCGTTACCAGGTAGGATCTCATAGAACAGTGCCAGAAATACCCTTGGACAAGATAGGAGACATGAGTGCAGGAGAAGAAGGAAACACCTATCTGCCCATTACCCATCAAGGATACACAACCAAGGCAATTTTGGACTCAGGCGCAGGAGTTGCAATTGCTACCACTTCCCTATGGAAGCGTTGGGGCAAGCCCGCACTCAGGCCAACGAGAATGAAATTGCAAATGGCTGATGGTCACATAGAGAGACCCTTAGGGCTGTTAGAAGGAATAACTCTCACTACATGTGGTGTAGAGTTTGAGCATACCTTTGCTATATGTGACTCTAGCAAAAATCATGCCTATGAGATGATTTCGGGAAGGCCATTTAGGCAGCAGTTGTAAGTGGTACAGGATTGGGGAACCAATTCCTTGTACTTGCAGCACTTAGCTGTCACAACCAAAGTCAATCTCAAAGATTACTCTCATACGGATGTACCCCCCATCCAATGGAATCCCATCCATAGAGCCAAAGTTGATACTGAGTCAGTGCATTCCATAGGATCAGGATCTCAAGGATGCATGAAGACACTCACTTGTGGATGTGTAAAGTGGCCGTAGAAGAGGAGAAGAGAGAAAAAACCAGAGAGGTAGGTGCGAAGGAAACACATAGATCAATTCAAGACCCAGCCTATGCACCTGTAGTATTCCCTGACGAGGAATTTGAACCTCACGGTGTCGTCGAGATTTGCTCTCCTCTCTCACTTGTGAAGGCCTACAAAAAACATATTTGGCGAAGGTAGCCAGAATTCCCCGAGAAGTCCAGGATGCATCAAGGATGTCAAAGGAAGGTCACATACAAAGTTTCAAAGAAATCAAGAAAGTCCATGGTAGCGGTCAAAGCTGGTCAAATCTGGTCAAAGTTGGGAAATTAGGGCAAAAATTTCATTGTCACCAAATTAGATGAGAATCCATATACTTGTAAAGATTGTCAAAGGCAGTCTATAGCCCAAATTTCAGCAGAAAATGGATTTTGTAGCACATTGATATGCTATGTTCATTTTGTAAAAATGTAATTTTTCTAGTTTGACCCTACAAATTCTTGTATAGAAAATTATGTTAGCCATATGGTTTGGCATGTATAAAGATCATATGTGGCTACATATTTGTACAAATTTTCAAGGCTATCAGAGCTTCCTAGACACCTTAATGCCACCTTGCAAGCTTCCAAATGTAGTCAAACTTGTACAAGGGAGATTCAGATGGGAGTTCTTCTTGCATATTCCTGAAGGAGATCTTTGGAAACATAGTCCTACAAAGTTTCATCTTCATCAAAGTCTTTTTGGAGGGTCAAAGAGCACAAAGTCCAGTTTTCAAGGTCACCGCAGTTTTCTAGAATAAGAAAATTGAAGGCTTGAATGTCTGCCACATGTCAAAATATGATTGAACCATGTTGTACGGTCAAGATGAGCTCATATTCAAGGGTGGAGATGCACTAAAGCATAAAGGAAGGAGGATCCACGAATTTTTTCCATAAAAGAAGACCTTTTTTACAATCAAAGATCAATAATACAGCATTTCTCCAAAAATAGTGGCTTATCTTATCCGAATTGATGTCAGCACTGATCCGACGGTCCAGATCATCCCCAGATCCAATGGTGGAGAATGAGGGCGCCTAAATTTCACTCCTTTACACTAGATTTGATAGAAAGAACAATTCCAAGCCATTGATTTGATTAATCAAATGGTTGTAATCGAAAGTAGTGATCCTAGAGTTGAGAGTTGATTTCTCTAGATCCAAGGGCCCAAATTCATTCAAAAAACTATATAAACCCCCCTCCAAACTCCTAGAGCATCATTATTAGGCATCCATAGGGCTCATGCTAGCTTACGGTTTCCTTGAGACGATCACCCTCGGTTGAGCGAGTGAGGATCCAAGGTGAGCTAGTATGAGTATAGAACCTAGTTTCAAATTTAAGTTAGAACTCCAATTTAGGATAGGCTCTTGAAACCAGCATCTCTATCTTGACTCACCCTCGGTGGAGCGTGTGAGTGAGTTAGAGCTGATTTTAATGATTCTTAGACTTCTTTAGTTAGACGTTACGAGCCTAGACAGACATAGGGTCACTGGAGTGGAACTCACCTTCTTACGTGTGACATTCGGTTGAACTGTCATGGTTTGAGGGTCGGAACCACCTTTGATCAGTAGACTGCTTAGCATGACGTACCACGACGATCTTTTACATGTAACTTAATTCAAATTCTTTTAATTCATGTCACTTGTCACTTGTCTCTTGTCACCTCTCTCAGTCTCTTAAGTATTTTTACATGTCTTCTATTTCTTCTATGTGTGAGAAGGCTCCGCAGTATTGCGTTGAACCAGTGAGGATGTTTCTTTGAGCTTGTGAGTAAAATCCATCATCATAATTCACTTGCATGCATATAATCCATACAAATCCATACATATTTATTAGTTTCTGAAAGTGTATAAGAAGCTCCAATATTGGACCATTCTTCCTTTCGAAACTGATTTATGTGTAAGGATTCCATCTATTCTCATCATGCATACATATCATCCAAAGAAGGCTATACATATGGATTAGAATTAGGAAGTGTTTAAGAAGCTCCTCCAATGGACCATTCTTCCTTCCAAATTTGATTCGTGTGTATGGTTCTCTTTCATTCTTATCATTCATGTCATCAATCTAACTTGCACACCTACATTCCCATTCCCATAATTATTTCAACATCTCTCTCTTCTCCATACTCAACATTAATTTCACCTTCACATCTTTAAACCTTCCAACATTCATTAGCTTCATACACCCTGTGTGTGCCACGACCGGACCCGATCCACCCGGATTGCGATCACCTCCACATTTGAACCCGACGTGAATCGCTTCGTGGCATTTGCTTTTGATCTTGTTGGGAGGTTGTGATCCATATCCTTTGTTTCATATTTTTCATCCTCATCATATCATCATCATCAGTCTTGAGTGTTGCACTGGATTTCTCACAGTATTGTGCACATCTTCGTCGTGAAGTAAACACATTTGTGAGAGATCTAGAGCATCGTACATCACTTGCTTATTCACATAAGATGGAGGAAGGATTCAAATCCCTTATTGTTGAGAAACAAGGCCAAAGAATAGTCTCTTCTATGTTGAGAGAGAAGGGAAAATTCAATGGCATCAACATCACAAGCTACTTAGATTTGTTTGAAGAGCAAGCTATGATTTTTGGTCTTCCTGAAGATCTTTTGATATCATTCTTTGAACGAATTGTTGATAGCTCTATCATAAACCGTCACTCAATATGATAGTCTTCCTTGGAGTGATTTTAGAAAGGAGATGCTCAAAGAATTCTATCTTGAAGATTATAGCCAACATAATCGAGATGGATTCTTACGATGGGTCAATTCTCCAAAGCCTAGTAGCTATATTACTCACTTACAAAATGAGTATATTAGACGCTATGAACAACTTCCTGATGAGGATAAGATAACTTTGGAACCTGATCTTGTGATCAATTTTCTTAAGCTTCTTCATCCTGAAACTCGTAGGGAAGTTGAACGGCGATTAGAAGAACCAGATAAGCGCTATGGTCTTACTGACAATTGGCAAAAAGTGCGTAAAGTAGTAGAGGCTGTAGCCCATAGACATCAAAGACAATCCATGCTTTATGAGCAAACTAGTCTTCCTCAAGCTAGCCTTCCACAAACTAAGGAGCAAGTTAGAGAACAATCCCATGCTATGCTTTTTGACTCTACTCCTATTCCTCAAATGATGGAGCCTACTCAAGGTTTTAAAGTAGAGCCAAATAAAAGTGTAGTTGAACAATCTCAAGTGGATATTCTCACTAAGCAAATGGAAAGTCTTATTGCTACACAATCCAATTTGGCCAAGACTATAGATGCTTTACAATCTAGTTACATCAAAACATTCCAAAATCAAATGAACCCAATGACTTTTCAAGAGCCTAATCAACATGTTATAGCTACCAATCAAAATCCACAAATAGCTCCTACTCAAGCATATCAAGTTCCTCCCATGCATAATCCTTCAGTGCAAAATCCTCAAATGTATCAAAACATGTATCCTCAAGCTTCTCAAATAGCTTTTCAAAATCCTCAAAATCAAAATTTTCAAAATCATCAACCGTATAATATGGAAGCTCCTCTTGCACCTCAAGTACCACATGTTGCTCCCCAAGCTCCTCAAATACATCAATTGCATTTTCAAAATCCTAATTATCCTGTTCAAGCAATACCTTATCAACAAAATCCTCAATTTCAAAATTTCCCACCACAAGTTAATCAAAATCCTCAAACTCAAAATGGTTTTGTGCGTGGCCCTCGTAGGTGTCCTTGGTGTGATTCGTTAGAGCACTTTTTGAGAGATTGCGAACTATTGAAGGATGCTAAGGAGCAACGACTAGTAATAGACATAGACAAGAAAATCTGTGACTATCGATCTAGGCTACCTTTGCAAGGAAATTATGGTAAGGGAGGAATGAAAAAACATTATGAAAATATAACCATAATGGACGTAGGAACTAGAGGAGTGAAACTAGAAGCTCTTGATGAACAACAAGTAGAATCAAGTAAACCCACAAAGGAAGGTGATTTTTCCATAGAGGCTTTAGTAAGAGCACGGGATGAGATTAGGAGAATAACGGCTTGGGAGTCACCAATAGAAGATCAATCTCTTATTTCTCACATATCCAATGTAGAAGAAAAACGAAAAAGAGATGAAGCTGAGCCTAGTGAAAGAAGAGTAACACGAAAACAAACCTCAGAGGGAATAGAAACAATCATAGAGCAAGGAGAAACATCACAATCCAAAGATAAAAAACAAGAATCAGAACCCAATGAACAAAAACAAGAGGAGAAACAAAAAGGGAAGAAGACAAAGCAAAGAAAAACAGAACCAAAGCCTTTAGATAAACAAGAACAATCAAAACAAACTGAAGACCAAACACGAGAACATGAACAAAAACAAGACCTTGAGCAAAAACAAAAGAAACCAAAGAGAAAACCTAAAGCCATCTTGATTTCAGAAATTGAGAGAAAAATAGATCCTATGGAGATTTTAGATGACATTTTGCTTAAGAGTCAAGTGACTATGTCTTTAGAACAAGTTTTCTCTATTGCAAAGCCTGTTTTTAAAGATAACTTTATCGGCCTAATTAAAAGGAAGAGGTTTCCGCTTAATCTAGATACTGAGATGCAAGATTCTCTAGATCAAGATCAAGCTATGAATGAAGCCTTAAACTTTGATGAATCTGATGAAGAGGACTTTGATGATGATGAAGTAAATGTTAATAAAAATTTCTTAGGACCTATTCAACCTGACCATGAAAATCATGAAAACAATCCTGAAAGTCACTTTAAAAGAACATTTTGGTCTAGAGGTACATCAGAGATGCATGTTAAAATAGGAAATGATAAGAACACTATCACTGTAAATGCATTAGTAGATTCCGGCTCTGAAATCAATGTGATTTCAAGAGAAGTCTATGATAAGTTTCGATGGCCCATAGATAAAGATTGTGGATGGCGTATGAGAACTGCAGATAATGGTGTAGGTACCCTGTATGGAGCTTGTGCTAGTGTGCCCATATCCATAGGAGGAATCACAGAAGAGTTTCACTTTTTTATTCAAGATAATTGCTCCTATGAAGTTCTCTTAGGTCAACCCTTTATTTGTGAGAGTCGTATGGAAACTAAAGCCATGGATGATGGGTCTACCTATGCTAGATTTAAGTCTAAGGATGGAATGCAATCACTTCAAGTCATGACAGTAGGAGTGAACCATCCTAGGAATCGATTGTCAATTAGAAAGAAACCTATTGTTACTCATGGTCATGAGCATGCTTGTAGTGATTGTGCACCTCGATTCATGTTTGGAGCTACATATGATCAAAATTTCGGATAGAATCCATTGTTGAGCGGGACAACAGTGGATATTCGTTTGACATCTCACATCCAACCAACATGTACAATAGTTTGTCACTTTGTTTTCCACATTCTAGATTAGATTTTCTTCATAAGAGTCAATTGTCCAAGTCTTTTATCCAAAAAACCCAAAAAAATTATAAAAACAACAAAATCATGGAACATGATGAGAACATTGAGCATGTGATTGAGACATCTCATTGTTTCTCTACTCTTGAGGAGTTAGAGTTATGTCTTCAACAAAATTCTAACTCCCATATTATTCTGATTTCTTCCCTTGATGAGTATGCTCTAATCCAAGAGTATGCTCTCAATGTTGACAAGTGCTTGAAATTTAACCAAACACATGATGCCTTAGTTGAAACAAAGTACAAAACTGCAGACAAAAAAATCAAACCCATAGCTCAACCATTACCTCAAGGAAGTAATGAAAAAATTATTGATGTGAAAAATAATCCAATTCTTCGGGATAAGAAAAACATAGGACATACATTCACGGATGAGACAATCAAATAGGTGAAAATTGGTAGAGATGATGACTTTCTTTTGCCAGCAGAGAGAGATAAATTTGAGAGAGTCATACGTAGCCATGGAAAAGCCTTTACTATGTATCCTCATGAGATTGGTTGTGTAGATCCTAAGCTAGTTGCACCCATGATAATCTTTACTATTCCACATATTCCATGGAATCTTCGTCCTATACCTGTTCCAAAGGCTCACTTACCTGAGCTAATGAAACTACTTAAGGAGAAGATAAACATGAGAATTTTAGAGCCATCTTTTGCACCTTACTCAAACAGATGGTTCACTGTGCCTAAAAAGAATGGGAAACTACGTTTTATTCAAGATCTCCAACCCGTCAATAAAGTCACCATAAGGAATGTAGGAACAGGACCCATTGTAGATGAGTTTGCTGAATCATTTTCAGGACATTCTATCTATTCAATGGGTGATTTATATTCTGGATATGACCAATTCCAGTTAGCAATTGATAGTCGTGACATAACCACAATGAAAACTCCTTTAGGCTTAGTGCGAATGTGTACTTTACCTCAAGGAGCGACTAATTCTGTGGCTCATATGATGAGTGCTATGAATATGGTCTTACATGATTTTATCCCTCATATAACTATGCCATTCATTGATGATATTCCAATTAAAGGGAGTGAGGAACGTGTAAAGGACATTACTTTAGATTCATCTGGATGTCGTAAATTTGTTCTTGACCATATCTCTGATTGTGAAAGAATATTTCAACGATTTGAAGAGGTAGGTCTCACATTTTCCATAGAGAAATCTGTTTTTGGTGTCAACGAGGTGCTTATTGTTGGACATTTATGTGGCCATTATGGTCAAAAGCCATACCCACAAAAAGTTGATGCCATTAGCAAGATTTCTGAAACATGTAACAACGTGAGTGAGGTACGTAGATTTCTTGGTGCTTGTATCTTTTATGTTGTTTGGGTCCCACACTTTGCTCATGTTGCTGATTGTCTTTATGACTTGTTGAGGAAGAAACGAAAATTTATTTGGACTGACAAACACACTCAAGCTATGCGTAAATTGAAGAAATTATTGCTTGAAGCTCCCATCCTTAAGCGTGTAGACTATTCTGCTAACAAACCTATTATATTGACTGTTGATACTAGTCCTATTGGTATAGGTTGGGTCATAAGTCAAGAAGATAGTGAAGGGAATAGATATGCAATTAGGTTTGGTGCCAAAATTCTACATGAAACACAACGAAAATATCCACAGATCAAACGAGAACTATGGGGTATGGTAACAACTTTGAAAATAGACAAAGAATATTTCATTGGTGCAAATGTCAAAGTTGAGACTGATTGTTTGCCTCTCATTGGAATGATAACCAATTGTTCATCTCCTGATATAGCCATGCTTAGATGGATCTCATATATTAAGTTCATAAATCCTGAGTTAGTTCATATTTCAGGTAAGTCAAACTCAGTTGCTGATATGTTATCGAGAGCTAGATTTGATGATGATCTTGAAAGTGATCTAATAAAGAATGTGAATTTAGTTGACTATGTTCCACATATATATGAGTATGAGAAATTTCATGAGTCTGAGTACGAAGATGAATGGAGAGACATAGGAAAGTATCTCAGTACACTACAACCATTACCTAGCTAGACTACGAATAGATTCCGTAACATTAGGAAACGAGCTTATAACTTTTTCCTATGTAATGGTTATCTTTGGAGACATGCTAAGGGTAAGATTAAGAATCCACAACGAGTCCTAGGAAAAAGAGGTCTTCAATTGCAAGTAATGAAGGAAATGCATGAGACATTATGGGCCGGTCATAAAGGATTTTTTGGAACATATGAAAAAATTAGAAGTACCTATTATTGGCCTAGGATGTATGTTGACATTAGTAGCTATGTTTCTACATGTTCTACTTGTCAACTTCATTCATCAGTCAAACATAGAGATCCGTTGCATCCTACTTATCCACCTTGTATTCACTACAAGTGGGTAGTAGATCTTGTAACTATGCCTAAAGGTATCGACAAAATGCGTTACATTGTACTTGCAAGAGAAGACTTAACTAATCATGTAGAGGGACGTGCACTACGATCTAAGACCACTTACAATGTTTGCAAATTCTTGCTTGAAGATGTCATAAGTCGCTTTGGGTACATAGAGAAAGTAGTTGCCGATCGTGGAGAGTTAAATGCGAGAGAAGCTAAAGAGTTCTTTGAGCGTCACGGTATTCGTTTGTCTCTCACTACTGCATATAACCCAGAGGCCAATGGTAAAATAGAGAGAGGGCATCCACCTATTGTGAAAGCCATATCTAAAGCATGTAATGGTGACATCAAACAATGGCCTAAATTCTTACCTTTTGCACTTTGGGCAGATAGAATGACATGCACACGTACTACTGGATATATGCCTGCTGAACTCATGTACTGTCAAAAACCATTGTTTCCAATTCAGTCTCATATTTCTGCATGGTCAAATTTTCCTTGGTCTGAAAACATGTCTACTGATGATTTTTTGAGTTTGCGTATTAAACAGTTAGAACAAGGTAAATTAAGACTTGATGATGCTATTGAAAAATTAAGAGAATCTAGAATGAAGAACAAGCATTATTTTGATAAAACTCATCGATTGCGTCCTAAGCCAATTGAAGTAGGAGATTGGGTGCTCATTTATGATAGTACATTTGACTCTCAATATGATGCACGCAAAAAGCTCACTCAACGGTGGTTTGGGCCATACATAGTATCAAAAGTCAACAACAATGGTACGTATGCTCTTTGTGAATTAAATGGTGTTGCACTAAAAACTTTGATTGCAGGTAAAAGGATAAAGTTATTCAAGAAGCGTGATAATGACGAATACATTTTGGATGAGGACATTGAAGAAGATGACAACAATGAGGCCGATTCATAAACAGGAGTATCCATGTTATAAAAAAAAATAAATATATATATATATATATCATTAATTTTCAAGTTCATGTTGCTTTGTTTTTTTTCAAGTTCATTCTATTTTTTTTCCATGCTTGTTTCATGCATGTTTTTTTTCAGTCTTTGCATTGCATTGCATATCCACATCACTTGAGTCAAAAAAGGCAAATGATGATTTCTCTACTTGTGTAAAATTGTATCTTAAGTAGTAACTTATCTACTAAGAAATTGATTATAATCTAGGATTGTGGAAAGATAGGGCATGTAGATTTGGAGGTTTATTTTGGTGACATGACTTTCATATATAAACATGCATATGTATCGTGTATCGAAAGCATAATTGTTGAAATCCTAGCTCCTGCTACTGCATGTTTCTACATCCTTAGTCCATCTCACAGCACTTGTTTCGGAGTTTAAACGACTGTTCTCCGTCATCAAAAATGGTTGTACCTTGTATCGGGGTTTAATTTTTCCTCGTCAAAAAAAAAAAAAAAAAAAAAGCTACATGTTACCAAGAAGTTTACACTTTCTTCCACCCCAAAAAAGTGATCGTAACCATAAAGTTGCCGAATCATCATCATCACAAAAAAAAAAAAAAAAGAAAGAGAGAGCAAGCCAAAGGAGGATAAAGAGGCAGAGTAGAATAAATCATGGGCTATATAGGCAGATTTATGCATTAGTGGAGTTTAGTTAGATTTCCTTGCATGTTATTAGAGAAAGAGCATATTCATATTTATGTAGGAAAGGAGTTGATCTAAAATAAGCTAAAGATGAAAGATGTCTCTTGAAAATCCTAAATCTTTGTTTATAATCATATTTAAGGTAGATTGCTTTATGAAAAAGGTACAAAATTTTCTTCAAGATGAGAGGAACTGATGCTTAAAACGACTCAATACATCCACTTCCACTTCATATTGATGCTTGTTTTTTTTCTTTCTTGTTGCCAATGTTGCTTGTTCATTTGCATATATGTTGCCTATTTGTTCATGCATATTCATGTTGCCTGTTTCAATCATTTCTTTCATGCAAATTTTGCTTCATGTCACGTTACCTACTTATTCATGCATATAATCAATTTTCCTTCCATCTTTCTTATGTTGCCTATAAAAGAATTTGATGCCTGGAACATTTTGTTTTTCACAGATGCTAGAGTGGCGCTTCCGGAGGAATCGCAGGTTTAGTGGGGGCGAATGTCGTCGAGATTTGCTCTCCTCTCTCACTTGTGAAGGCCTACAAAAAACATATTTGGCGAAGGTAGCCAGAATTCCCCGAGAAGTCCAGGATGCATCAAGGATGTCAAAGGAAGGTCACATACAAAGTTTCAAAGAAATCAAGAAAGTCCATGGTAGCGGTGTCGGAAAGTTTTTAACTTTCCAGTTGATGACCAGATAGAAATGAAATTAACTTAATTGGTGAATTCTAACCTTGTATATCACTGTTAAACAATTATGTTGATTGGAATTAACTATTTTTGAAGTGTTTGCAGGTACAGAAAATGATAAAGAATACATGTTCAAATTATGGTTTATTCTAAACTGCTCATATAATGTGTATTTAGGCCATAGAAACATTGATTTATGGGTTTAAGACCCTAGGTTTACATTTATTTATATGTATTTAAGTTAGTAGCATTAATTCCTGGTTCATGTTAGGGTTTACAAGGAATCAGAAAGTTATTAATGATTTTTAAAGGGTTTTAATAGGGTTTTGGTGAGTTTTAAGTAGGTTTTTAGGGTTTTAGAATGGTTCAAGGGTTAAAATAATTAATATTGAAGGAAATTAATCTATATCTAAACATTGGTTCATTAACAAAAATTAAAATATGGCTTAATTAATTATTTAATCATGTATGTGCATTTAATACTAAGGTTTGAATATATTAAATGCTTAACCTAAGCCTAATTTAAATGCATTATTAAATTAAGAAAGTTAGGATAATTCAATTAAAATGAAAAAGTAATGGATAATTAATGAGTGATATATATGAAAAGTGTTTAAAGAATGGTGTGAGCTAAGTGTGTAATTAAAGTGAATTAAGGAGTGGTCTGAAAGGAAGATGCACTTAAAGTGAAAAAGTTGGTTAAGAGAAAGAGTGGAGAGAATTAATGTAGATGAAAAGAGAGGTGAAAGTAAGTTGTGTGCATAAAGTTAATGAAAAGAATGGTGGGTAAGTGTGGGAAAAAGAGTGGATGAGGAAATAAAGTAAAATCAAAGGAATGGTTTACAAATGAGTTGTGTGTGTATATATATGAGTGTGATGATCTAGTTTTTGCTAATGTTTTCTTGCAGGTAATCATATGCTCTTATTCTTCTTTTCGTGCGTGATCCATAGAATGAGAAAGCAGAAGAAAACGATTTCTTTTTCCATGCCATTTCTCTTATCATTCTTAGTGTCACTCATGTGTGAGAGTCATTGAACCATATTGTAGAGTCATCAAAATGTGAGTGATTGACTGAGAGTTTATCGATTCCATAGCTAGGTACACGCAGTCATTGATGACAGTAAGAGTGGTAGAGAGAAGAGAGAATAAGGTCTTTAGATTCCTGATGTCCCTCCCTCCAGGGCGGCATTCTGTCAGAGATCTTTAGATTTATTCCCCTTCATTTTTTCGGTCTGTGCGCACCATATACGGTCAGAGAATAGGAGAAAAGAAATGAAATTCTTCTCCCCTCTAAGGTCTGACAGGCGGCTCTGACAGGCGGCTCTGACGGCGTGAAGAGAGAGATCATTCTCTCTCTTCCCCTCCATGGTCTGCGCGCGGCAGCGCTGCAGAGAGAAAGAGAGAGAGAGAGAGATATCATTCTCTCCCTTCCCCTCCACGATCTGCACGCGGCAGCGCCGGAGGGAGAGAGAAAGAAAGAAACGGAGAGAGAAAAAGAGAAACGGAGAGAGAAAGAAAGAAACGTGGAGAGAGAGAGAAAGAAATGTGGAGGGAGAGAGAAAGAAAGAAATGTGGAGAGAGAGAGAGAGAGATTCGAGTTGTTTTCTTTTTTTTACACAGATTGTTTATCCTATGAAACTAATAAGTATTCAATGCATTAGTATATGTTAGCTTTTGATTGAGCATAAAGATAAGTGCATATGATCATATTCATGTGTTAGTATATGTGTAATTGCTTATTTGTATGCATACTACCCTATGCAGAAGCATGATATGTGTGGTAAGAGTTCATGTATATATGACTAAATGCATATGCATGAATGGTATTAAGATATATATAAATGATAGTATTCAAGTGATGTTACCATGCTTAGGAAGATATGTAGTAACTTGTTTTGGTATTCATTAGATGTATGAATTCATAATATGTATGTATGTATGTATAACATAATGTTAAATGCATATGTTAGTATAAGTAGGATGTGTGTATTCGAAGCACATGCATGAGTTAGCAAATGTTAGTATGTATGAGCATACATGTGAAGCATGTGCATATTCATGTGCATGAATGTGTTAGCATGCATGTATAAATGTGTGTTACCATATTTATGAAAGTATATTAGTATGAATAAGATTATGTGTTAACATGTGCATTAGCATATATTAGCATTTGAAAGCATGCATGTGAAGTGCATTAGTATGTATGAGGAATGTATGCATTAGATGTGAAATGCTTTAATGAATGTAATGTCTTTTAAGCTTCTTAATGGTTCTTATAACTTTACTAACATGCTAATGTTTTCTTGCAGAAACATTGAAAGATTACAAAGCAATTGAAGTAAAGTGAAGAGAAGCAGCAAGATTGAAGATTCATTTAAATCTTATTTTCCAATTAAAACCATTGCGAAGTGTCAAGCAGTGCTGATAAAGAAACAAGCATACAAGATTTCACGATTTCAAAACTTACTAAGTTGTATAGGATTAGAAGATTATAATAGCACTGAATATATGCCTTTGTATAGACTGAATTAGTTTGATATTGACATTCTTCATATTGTTTTTCTGCAACTTTATTGAGATCTTAATTTTTTTTCATTCGTATGTCGAAAGGAATAGGACCTACCAGTAATTCTAAAAATGAATCTGATTTTAAGCACAAATTAGATCACTTAATTGTAGAAACATTGTTACCACCTCCAATTGAGAATTCATACAATAACGAAATTATAGAACCTGAAATTATTAAAGATACAATAGTGAACGAGTCTTTACGTCCGATAGAATACGATCGTCTCGTTTCTCGACTTCTCCCGTTATTTACTATAGTTTTGCCAGAACCAGAGGAAAACGAAAATTTATTCCCACCACAATTAATTCGAAAACCGAGCTCAGATCAACTTGAAACTGATGAAAACGATATGATTAAAGATCAAATTACCCGTGAGAACTTAGTTTCACCTTATCAAATAGAAGCGATAGAAAGATATAGGGCGAGCCATCCTTACGGTCCATAGCTAGGTAAAACTATTTACCTTTGGTAAGAAAACTTTAGTTTCAGTTATAAAATTAGATAATTTATATAGTTGATTCATTAGAACCCTTATTTTCTTAAGCCTACTCCATATTTCCGAGATTTAAGAGTAATTTAGAATTTCTGATACCTTAGACGAAAGAAAAATATACCTAAAACACCTACGATTGTCTCATACACCCTGCGTGTGCCGAGGGATTTAGTGGCTGACTGATCCACCAGCCCTATGTCCGCAACTTCCCGACAGATTTGGTGAACCCGACGTGAAGGTTCGGCCGACACCGTAGGTATAAAGGTATATTTACTTTCTGTTTTGCATATGCATATTTAGGTAATTTGGCGATTGAAGAAGAAGTATCGACATCCTTTGTAGCTGCAGCTGATTGATCCTCGTCACGTCACCTTTATCCATCAACTTTCATGAAAGTGACGATTGCACATGCATGAAAAGATTTTTGCACTGAGCACATTCACAACGAACCTCTTCATCAAGCTGGTTGATCAGGTATATTTCTTTTTATTCTGTTGCATAATAGTAGGAAAAGTTTCTTTCTAGTTGCAAAGAAGTAAGAAAAGTTGTTCTTTATTGCAAAATAGTAGGAAAGCTTGCTTTATTTCTTTGTTTGCATAGCAATAGGAAATTCTTCTTTAAGTTTTTTCTATTGCAACATAGTAGAAAAGGTTTTCTTTATTTTTTCTAAAGTAGTAGGAAAGGATTCTTTTCAACAAAATTGTAGAAAAAGTTCCTTTATTACTAAAGTATAGGGAAATTTTCTTTTTGTTTTTAACGTAGTAGTAAATTTTTCTTTAGTTTGTTGGTAAAAAAGTAGGAATATTTTCTCTATTTCTGTTTCTTTTACCACGGAGTCGTATCAGGATCAAGATATAGACGGATTATTACGAGAATTATATACGTATATTTCATATTTATCTATAAAGTTAGACTTATCCACTATGGCTGATCACTTTGAAGAGCAGCGAATTTGGAAGATTATAGATGCAATTAAAACAGATAGGGGGGAATTTACTGGAATAAATGTAACAGCTTATCTTAAATATTATGAACAATTGACAGAACAATATGGATTACCTGAAGACAATAAAAAAGATACATTTATACGAATTGCTCATGGTTTCACTAGAGAGAGAATCCAATTGCGAGTAGTCCAACCAAACATGACTTGGGCAGATTTCAAGACTCGGCTTCTTACTGAATTTTCGCATGAAGATTACAGTAAGAATAATAGAGCCACATTCATGCGATGGGTAGGAACTACGAAGTTAGACCAACACATAACTCAGGGATTAACTGAATTTGATATCAAATTTAACCAAATGCCTCAAGCAGACAGAACAGCTCTTGAACCAGATAAATTAAGAAATTTTCTAAACATGCTAGATCCATCTCTTAGACGAGAGCTAGAACCAATGCTTGAGGATGGAGCGACTGCGAGTGGACTTACTGGAAATTGGGATAACGTAAGAGCAGCTGTCCATAGGTTAGCCCAAAGGCAGGAGCGAAATCAGATGCAAACTCCAAGAATATATGAAAGAGATGTGCTAGGAAAGATTGATAATGACCCCACTTCTAATAACCCTAAAAAGGATGACTCTGAACTTACAATGTTAAAAACATCAGTAGAATCACTTGCCAAACATGTGGAGACTTTGGCGACTGAAATAGCTACTATAAAGAGTATGCAAGAGCTTAAATTGAGAGATCAGGAGAAACCAAAAGAATTAGAACAAAATCCTAGGAATCAGATGCCAGCTAGAAGGCCATTTAACCAAGCACGTAGATGTCTCTGGTGTGATGATTTGGAGCATCCACACTGGACATGCAACTTATTCAAAGAAGCCAAGGATAAGAATTGGGTCACAGAAGTAGATCGAAAGATCTGTGACTATGTAACAAAAAGGCCTTTGGCATCAAACTATGGCAAAGGGGGAATGAAAACCTTCTTTGAAGCCTCCACAAGCCAAAATACATATGCTTGTAGGCTGGATAGTGAAGACTCTAATTGTGATTTCTGGGAGCAGGTTTATGATACTGCTAGTAGAGGCAAGTTATCTGTTGAGAACTTATATGCTACGAGCTCGGATATTAGATCAAAGACATGTTGGAATGAGCCAGTAGATATGTTCTCAGTATATGCTCACGAAATTAATATAGACGAGAAAAGAAAACGGGATGAAGAGGGACAGTCTAAACGAACAACTAGGGCTAGAAAAGAGGGTGAAATGACTGATACAATTAAAGAACCGCCTATGATGGAGCCTAGTCAGGAACCAAAACAACAGGAACAAGAAAAGAAACCTCAAAATAAGGGTAAAGGAAAGAAAGTAGGAGAAAATTTAGAAAAGAAAACTACAAGTGAAGATAGAAGTCAAGATAAACCTAATGAAACACAACCCATACGAGAAGAAGGAAGTAAGGAAGAAAAACCGAAAAAGAAACCTCCGACTTTTCGATTGATCTCTCAAATTGAGAAACAAATAGACATTCGGAAAGTTATGGATGAGAAAATCATGAAGGCAGAAGTAGCCATGACATTAGAAGAATGGTTAGCATTTTCAAGAACAGATGTGAAGGAAGATTTCATGAGTATCATTAAAAGACGAAGAGAACCTATAGAGTATAGACCGGAAGATATAGAAATGGAGGAAAGTAAAGATCAGGATGAACCGAAAGTGAGTGTTGTACAAATAAATGAATCTGTGTATAGAGAATCTTCTGATCGTAGAAATTATTTGGGACCTGTTATTGGACATTTGGAAAAAGGAAATGATGACCCAAATAGCCATTACACTCAAAAACATTGGGCTAGGGGTACTACTGAAACTATGGTTAAAATAGGTAATAATAATAAACCGCAAGTAGCATTAATTGATTCAGGATCAGAAATCAATGTAGTTTCAAGGGAGATTTATAATGAGGGAAAATGGCCTATTGATAGGGACCATGGGTGGAAAATGAAGGCAGCCAATAATGCTTCTGGCTATTTACTAGGAGCTTGTGCTAATGTTCCTATAACTATTGGAGATGTTAAAGAGGAACATAATTTCTTTGTTCATGATGACTGCTCGTACCCAATTATTTTGGGACAGCCATTCATTTGTGAACAAAGAATGGAGACAAAAGTTCTGGACGATGGAAGTGCTTTTGCAAGAATTCGTTCTCGTGATGGCCTTAAATCTGTCCAATTCATGACGCTTTGTATAAATCATCCCCGTAATCGTAGATCTTTAAGAAAAACTCCTTTAAGACACATTGAACAGGATTTCGAGTAAATGCCACTGTTGAGCGAGATGACAGTGGACTTTGGTTCGAACTCTCGCAAAATCTTGTACAGAACTTAGATAAAATGACTGTTTATTTTTCATCTGCTACGTTAAATATTTTTCATTTTAAACAAGTTCCAAGAAAACTTATAAAAAAATACGAAAAACATTTGAAAAACAAAGGAGATCTATTAATGGATGAAAGTATTGAATATATTATTGAAACTACACATTGCTTTTCAACATTAGAAGAATTAGAACTTTGTTATCAAAGTAAGTCTAATTCCCATATTCTTATCTCTTCACTTGATATATATGCATTAATTCAGGAATATGCCTCTAGTATTAATCATGAGTATGATGCCTTAGTGGAGACCAAATATAAAACTGTTAGTAAGAAGGTTAAACCCGTAGCACAACCACTACCAAAATTTAGTAATGATACTATAAAGAATGTAAGTCATGAGCCAATCCTCAGAAATCCGACAAATATTGGCCATGTATTTACTAAAGAATCCTTAAATCAAATTAAATTAGATGCTAGTGGTTTCCTTCTTCCAGCAGAAAAAGAGTATTTTTTGAAGATTATTGAGCAACATGGAAGAGCATTTTCTCTTGAGCCTTCAGAGATAGGATGTGCAGATCCTCGAATAGTTGCACCGATGATAATTTTCACTATTCCCCATATTCCTTGGAATTTGCGCCCTATTCCTGTACCTAAAGCTCATCTTCCAGAGCTGATTAGATTACTTAAAGAAAAAATTCATATGCATATTTTAGAATCCTCTTCAGCTCCCTATTCAAACCGTTGGTTTACTGTGCCCAAGAAGAGTGGCAAACTTCGGTTTATCCAAGATCTTCAACCAGTTAATAAAGTGACTATTAGAAATGTGGGTACAGGTCCAATTGTGGATGAATTTGCGGAAGCATTTTCAGGCAATTCTATATATTCAATGGGTGATCTCTACTCTGGGTATGATCAATTTCAATTGGCATTAGAAAGTAGAGACATTACTACTATGAAAACACCTTTGGGATTAGTTAGGATGTGTACATTACCTCAAGGTGCGACCAATTCAGTAGCACACATGATGAGTGCAATGAATTTGGTTTTGCACGATTTTATTCCTCACATTACTATGCCCTTTATAGATGACATTCCCATTAAGGGTTGCTTGGAAGAAGAAAAAGATAGCACTCTGGATGAAGATGGTTGTCGTAGATTTGTAAAGGCTCATATCCTTGATTGCCAAAGAATCTTTCAGCGATTTATTCAAGTTGGTTTAACGTTATCTATAGAAAAATCTACTTTTGGTGTTAATGAGGTCCTCATTGTAGGTCATCTTTGTGGCCATTATGGACGGAAGCCATACCCTCAGAAAATTGAGGCCATTAGTAAGATTTCAGAGATATGTCAAAATGTGAGTGAAGTTCGTCGATTTTTAGGAGCTTGTATCTTCTATGTTATATGGATACCACATTTTGCACATATAGCTGACTGTCTTTATGATTTATTAAGGAAGAAAAGAAAATTTTTATGGACAGAAAATCATACTCAAGCAATGCGTAGATTAAAGAAGTTGTTACAAGAAGCCCCAATCCTTAAACGAGTTGATTATACGAATAATAAGCCTATTATTTTGACTGTTGATACTAGTCCTATTGGAATTGGCTGGGTCATAAGTCAAGATGATGAGGAAGGTAGAAGATATGCTATTAGATTTGGAGCTAAGATTTTACATAATACTCAAAGAAATTATCCTCAAATTAAAAGAGAACTTTGGGGTTTAGTCACAGCTCTAAAGTCTGATAAAGAATATTTCATAGGAGCAAATATGATTGTGGAGACAGATTGTTTACCGCTAATTGGAATGATCACAAACTGTTCTTCACCAGATATTGCAATGCTTCGCTGGATTTCTTATATTAAATTTATAAATCCAGTTTTAATTCATATATCAGGAAAATCTAACTCTGTTGCTGATATGCTCTCAAGAGCTAGGTATGATGAGAATGATGAAGCCAAAGTAGATACTAATATGATAAATTATGATTGTCAAGTTGATGAATATGAAAAATTTAATTCAAATGAATATGAAGGAGAATGGCTAGAGATTGGAAAGTATCTTAGTACTTTAGTTAGATCACCTTCATGGTCTTCAAATAGATTTAGAAATATTAGAAAAAGAGCATTTAACTTTTTCTTAAAAAATGGACTACTTTGGAGACATGCAAGGGGGAAGATCAAAATGCCACAAAGAGTACTAGGTACTAAGAATCTTCAGATGCAAGTCATGAAGAGCATGCATGATACTTTATGGGCCGGGCATAAAGGTTTTGTTGCCACTTACGAAAAAATTAGAGAGTGTTACTGGTGGCCAGGTATTTATGTTAATGTAAAGAAATATGTGGATTCTTGCGATGTATGTCAAGTTTATTCATCGGTCAAGCATAGGGATCCACTTCATCCTACGTATCCACCATGTATACACTACAAGTGGGTAGTAGACTTAGTAACCATGCCCAAGGGTATCGATAGAATGAGATACATAGTTCTTGCTCGTGAAGATCTTACTAATCATGTGGAAGGTCGAGCTCTAAGATCAAAAACTACTTTCAATGTATGCAAATTTCTTTTAGAAGATGTGATTTCAAGATTTGGGTATATTGAAAAAATAGTAGCCGATAGGGGCGAATTAGACGCACAAGAGGCTAGGGAATTCTTTGCTAGGCATGGAATTCGTTTAGCTCTTACGACTGCATATAACCCTGAGGCTAATGGCAAAATTGAAAGAGGGCATTCCCCTATCATAAAAGCGATTTCTAAAGCTTGCAAAGGAGAACTGAAGAATTGGCCGAAATTTTTGCCATTCGCTTTGTGGGCTGATAGAATGACCTGTACGAGAACGACGGGGTTTATGCCGGCAGAGCTAATGTACTGTCAAAAGCCAATTTTTCCAGTAAATACCCAAATTCTTACTTGGACTACGCTTCCTTGGAAAGATAATTTATCTACTTCAGACTTATTAGCTTTACGGATTCAGCAGCTTGAGCAAGGGAATGAAAAACTAGATGAAGCTATAGCTAAATTAAAAACTTCTCGTCTTAAAAATAAAAAGTATTTTGATAAATCGCATAGGTTAAGACCAAAGCCAATTCAACTTAATGATTGGGTATTGATATATGATAGCACATTTGATATACAGTATGATGCCCGTAGAAAATTAAAAAAGCGATGGTTTGGACCTTATGTGGTGGTTAAAATTTATGAAAATGGAACGTATGCCTTAAGAGAGTTAGATGGAACTCCGCTTAAAAATTTAATTGCAGGTAAAAGAGTTAAAATATTTAAACAACGAAATGAAGAATTTTATAATTTATTATCTGATGAAGAAAATGAAGAATGAATGTTTTAATAAAAATAATGTTTAATAAAAATTTTATTTAAACTAATTTTCTTGTGAAGATATATATTGTTTCTTGATAGCAGGAGTTGAAGATGTTTTCTTTGCACCAATTAATTAAAGACTAATTTATGATAAAGATGAAGCGCAGGAGATTGAGGATAGTACATGCAGTTTAAAACAATTAAGCAATCAGAGTGATATTTGGATAAATGGCGGTGCTAAAGATGGAATCAATAAAGATCAGGTGAAACAGTTCTAACCCTGATTACTTTTTTTTAAGTTTTGTTTTTCTCTGCATTCTCATAATTAGAAATGTACATTCTTCAGATAGGTTAAGGAACTTCTTATAAAATTATGAAAAATAGAATTTACACTGAAGTAGGAATGTGCTTGAATAGAAGATAGGAATTAGAGACCTATGGCTGTCATATGAATAGTTGAAGGAACGCTTGACTTGCAACTCCTAGTAGAAGTAGACTTGTTTTATATAGGTAAGCTTCCTTAAATCTGACCCATTTAGCTAAAGAGATCCTAGTTTCTGCTTTAGCTTACCTCTAGATCCTTTGCTCTGATTAGGGGTTAAGCCTTTCCCCTTCATCAAAAAAAGTTGCGAAGAAAAATTGAAAGCAGTACATTAATGGTTGCTGCATATGAAAAGAGGAAAAATGACAAAAAGAAAAATTATGATAAAAAAAATGAGATAAAAGAAAAATCAAATAAATCAGTTGTGGTCTCGAAATCACTTCTGATGTGAAAAGCGGGCTATATAAGGCGGATGTATGCTAGAGGGGAGTTAGTTTTTGTATCTTAATGGCAAATGGTTAGGAGATGAGGATAGAGGGCTTATATAACATAAGCTTTACTTATGAACAGAGTTAATAGAAGAGTTAGTACGAACACTATTTGAATGACTTCTATAGTTTCCTTCTAAAACCTATTTTCAATTCATGCATTGAACGAAAAGGTTTAAATTCAAGTTTACATAATTTTATAAGTTTTCTTTGCTATTTGAAGATGTACTAATGATAGAAGCATGTTTTATATACAGGCAATTTGAATTTGAGTCATGAATAAGTTTCAAAAGAATTTGATATTGCTTTCTTTGATCTGCAGGTTGGCGCATCCGGAGGATGCACAGGTTTGGCCGGGGCGAATGTCGGAAAGTTTTCAACTTTCCAGTTGATGACCAGATAGAAATGAAATTAACTTAATTGGTGAATTCTAACCTTGTATATCACTGTTAAACAATTATGTTGATTGGAATTAACTATTTTTGAAGTGTTTGCAGGTACAGAAAATGATAAAGAATACATGTTCAAATTATGGTTTATTCTAAACTGCTCATATAATGTGTATTTAGGCCATAGAAACATTGATTTATGGGTTTAAGACCCTAGGTTTACATTTATTTATATGTATTTAAGTTAGTAGCATTAATTCCTGGTTCATGTTAGGGTTTACAAGGAATCAGAAAGTTATTAATGATTTTTAAAGGGTTTTAATAGGGTTTTGGTGAGTTTTAAGTAGGTTTTTAGGGTTTTAGAATGGTTCAAGGGTTAAAATAATTAATATTGAAGGAAATTAATCTATATCTAAACATTGGTTCATTAACAAAAATTAAAATATGGCTTAATTAATTATTTAATCATGTATGTGCATTTAATACTAAGGTTTGAATATATTAAATGCTTAACCTAAGCCTAATTTAAATGCATTATTAAATTAAGAAAGTTAGGATAATTCAATTAAAATGAAAAAGTAATGGATAATTAATGAGTGATATATATGAAAAGTGTTTAAAGAATGGTGTGAGCTAAGTGTGTAATTAAAGTGAATTAAGGAGTGGTCTGAAAGGAAGATGCACTTAAAGTGAAAAAGTTGGTTAAGAGAAAGAGTGGAGAGAATTAATGTAGATGAAAAGAGAGGTGAAAGTAAGTTGTGTGCATAAAGTTAATGAAAAGAATGGTGGGTAAGTGTGGGAAAAAGAGTGGATGAGGAAATAAAGTAAAATCAAAGGAATGGTTTACAAATGAGTTGTGTGTGTATATATATGAGTGTGATGATCTAGTTTTTGCTAATGTTTTCTTGCAGGTAATCATATGCTCTTATTCTTCTTTTCGTGCGTGATCCATAGAATGAGAAAGCAGAAGAAAACGATTTCTTTTTCCATGCCATTTCTCTTATCATTCTTAGTGTCACTCATGTGTGAGAGTCATTGAACCATATTGTAGAGTCATCAAAATGTGAGTGATTGACTGAGAGTTTATCGATTCCATAGCTAGGTACACGCAGTCATTGATGACAGTAAGAGTGGTAGAGAGAAGAGAGAATAAGGTCTTTAGATTCCTGATGTCCCTCCCTCCAGGGCGGCATTCTGTCAGAGATCTTTAGATTTATTCCCCTTCATTTTTTCGGTCTGTGCGCACCATATACGGTCAGAGAATAGGAGAAAAGAAATGAAATTCTTCTCCCCTCTAAGGTCTGACAGGCGGCTCTGACAGGCGGCTCTGACGGCGTGAAGAGAGAGATCATTCTCTCTCTTCCCCTCCATGGTCTGCGCGCGGCAGCGCTGCAGAGAGAAAGAGAGAGAGAGAGAGATATCATTCTCTCCCTTCCCCTCCACGATCTGCACGCGGCAGCGCCGGAGGGAGAGAGAAAGAAAGAAACGGAGAGAGAAAAAGAGAAACGGAGAGAGAAAGAAAGAAACGTGGAGAGAGAGAGAAAGAAATGTGGAGGGAGAGAGAAAGAAAGAAATGTGGAGAGAGAGAGAGAGAGATTCGAGTTGTTTTCTTTTTTTTACACAGATTGTTTATCCTATGAAACTAATAAGTATTCAATGCATTAGTATATGTTAGCTTTTGATTGAGCATAAAGATAAGTGCATATGATCATATTCATGTGTTAGTATATGTGTAATTGCTTATTTGTATGCATACTACCCTATGCAGAAGCATGATATGTGTGGTAAGAGTTCATGTATATATGACTAAATGCATATGCATGAATGGTATTAAGATATATATAAATGATAGTATTCAAGTGATGTTACCATGCTTAGGAAGATATGTAGTAACTTGTTTTGGTATTCATTAGATGTATGAATTCATAATATGTATGTATGTATGTATAACATAATGTTAAATGCATATGTTAGTATAAGTAGGATGTGTGTATTCGAAGCACATGCATGAGTTAGCAAATGTTAGTATGTATGAGCATACATGTGAAGCATGTGCATATTCATGTGCATGAATGTGTTAGCATGCATGTATAAATGTGTGTTACCATATTTATGAAAGTATATTAGTATGAATAAGATTATGTGTTAACATGTGCATTAGCATATATTAGCATTTGAAAGCATGCATGTGAAGTGCATTAGTATGTATGAGGAATGTATGCATTAGATGTGAAATGCTTTAATGAATGTAATGTCTTTTAAGCTTCTTAATGGTTCTTATAACTTTACTAACATGCTAATGTTTTCTTGCAGAAACATTGAAAGATTACAAAGCAATTGAAGTAAAGTGAAGAGAAGCAGCAAGATTGAAGATTCATTTAAATCTTATTTTCCAATTAAAACCATTGCGAAGTGTCAAGCAGTGCTGATAAAGAAACAAGCATACAAGATTTCACGATTTCAAAACTTACTAAGTTGTATAGGATTAGAAGATTATAATAGCACTGAATATATGCCTTTGTATAGACTGAATTAGTTTGATATTGACATTCTTCATATTGTTTTTCTGCAACTTTATTGAGATCTTAATTTTTTTTCATTCGTATGTCGAAAGGAATAGGACCTACCAGTAATTCTAAAAATGAATCTGATTTTAAGCACAAATTAGATCACTTAATTGTAGAAACATTGTTACCACCTCCAATTGAGAATTCATACAATAACGAAATTATAGAACCTGAAATTATTAAAGATACAATAGTGAACGAGTCTTTACGTCCGATAGAATACGATCGTCTCGTTTCTCGACTTCTCCCGTTATTTACTATAGTTTTGCCAGAACCAGAGGAAAACGAAAATTTATTCCCACCACAATTAATTCGAAAACCGAGCTCAGATCAACTTGAAACTGATGAAAACGATATGATTAAAGATCAAATTACCCGTGAGAACTTAGTTTCACCTTATCAAATAGAAGCGATAGAAAGATATAGGGCGAGCCATCCTTACGGTCCATAGCTAGGTAAAACTATTTACCTTTGGTAAGAAAACTTTAGTTTCAGTTATAAAATTAGATAATTTATATAGTTGATTCATTAGAACCCTTATTTTCTTAAGCCTACTCCATATTTCCGAGATTTAAGAGTAATTTAGAATTTCTGATACCTTAGACGAAAGAAAAATATACCTAAAACACCTACGATTGTCTCATACACCCTGCGTGTGCCGAGGGATTTAGTGGCTGACTGATCCACCAGCCCTATGTCCGCAACTTCCCGACAGCGGTCAAAGCTGGTCAAAGCTGGTCAAAGTTGGGAAATTAGGGCAAAAATTTCATTGTCACCAAATTAGATGAAAATCCATATACTTGTAAAGATTATCAAAGGCAGTCTATAGCCCAAATTTCAGCAGAAAATGGATTTTGTAGCACATTGATATGCTATGTTCATTTTGTAAAAATGTAATTTTTCTAGTTTGACCCTACAAATTCTTGTATAGAAAATTATGTTAGCCATATGGTTTGGCATGTATAAAGATCATATGTGGCTACATATTTGTACAAATTTTCAAGGCTATCAGAGCTTCCTAGACACCTTAATGCCACCTTGCAAGCTTCCAAATGTAGTCAAACTTGTACAAGGGAGATTCAGATGGGAGTTCTTCCTGCATATTCCTGAAGGAGATCTTTGGAAACATAGTCCTACAAAGTTTCATCTTCATCAAAGTCTTTTTGGAGGGTCAAAGAGCACAAAGTCCAGTTTTCAAGGTCACCGCAGTTTTCTAGAATAAGAAAATTGAAGGCTTGAATGTCTGCCACATGTCAAAATATGATTGAACCATGTTGTACGGTCAAGATGAGCTCATATTCAAGGGTGGAGATGCACTAAAGCATAAAGGAAGGAGGATCCACGAATTTTTTCCATAAAAGAAGACCTTTTTTACAATCAAAGATCAATAATACAGCATTTCTCCAAAAATAGTGGCTTATCTTATCCGAATTGATGTCAGCACTGATCCGACGGTCCAGATCATCCCCAGATCCAATGGTGGAGAATGAGGGCGCCTAAATTTCACTCCTTTACACTAGATTTGATAGAAAGAACAATTCCAAGCCATTGATTTGATTAATCAAATGGTTGTAATCGAAAGTAGTGATCCTAGAGTTGAGAGTTGATTTCTCTAGATCCAAGGGCCCAAATTCATTCAAAAAACTATATAAACCCCCCTCCAAACTCTTAGAGCATCATTATTAGGCATCCATAGGGCTCATGCTAGCTTACGGTTTCCTTGAGACGATCACCCTCGGTTGAGCGAGTGAGGATCCAAGGTGAGCTAGTATGAGTATAGAACCTAGTTTCAAATTTAAGTTAGAACTCCAATTTAGGATAGGCTCTTGAAACCAGCATCTCTATCTTGACTCACCCTCGGTGGAGCGTGTAAGTGAGTTAGAGCTGATTTTAATGAGTCTTAGACTTCTTTAGTTAGACGTTACGAGCCTAGACAGACATAGGGTCACTGGAGTGGAACTCACCTTCTTACGTGTGACATTCGGTTGAACTGTCATGGTTTGAGGGTCGGAACCACCTTTGATCAGTAGACTGCTTAGCATGACGTACCACGACGATCTTTTACATGTAACTTAATTCAAATTCTTTTAATTCATGTCACTTGTCACTTGTCTCTTGTCACCTCTCTCAGTCTCTTAAGTATTTTTACATGTCTTCTATTTCTTCTATGTGTGAGAAGGCTCCGCAGTATTGCGTTGAACCAGTGAGGATGTTTCTTTGAGCTTGTGAGTAAAATCCATCATCATAATTCACTTGCATGCATATAATCCATACAAATCCATACATATTTATTAGTTTCTGAAAGTGTATAAGAAGCTCCAATATTGGACCATTCTTCCTTTCGAAACTGATTTATGTGTAAGGATTCCATCTATTCTCATCATGCATACATATCATCCAAAGAAGGCTATACATATGGATTAGAATTAGGAAGTGTTTAAGAAGCTCCTCCAATGGACCATTCTTCCTTCCAAATTTGATTCGTGTGTATGGTTCTCTTTCATTCTTATCATTCATGTCATCAATCTAACTTGCACACCTACATTCCCATTCCCATAATTATTTCAACATCTCTCTCTTCTCCATACTCAACATTAATTTCACCTTCACATCTTTAAACCTTCCAACATTCATTAGCTTCATACACCCTGTGTGTGCCACGACCGGACCCGATCCACCCGGATTGCGATCACCTCCACAACGGCTGGGCAGAAATTTTAGCAACAATGGATGTAGTCATCAATGAGGAACAATGGACACCCCACTGTGATGAGGATGGCTATGACATTTCAATTTTCTCCATAGAGCCAATCATAAGAGATTCGGTTCTGGAAGAATGTGAACCTAGCACTGATGCATTCGAGGATGCAAGTGACTTTGATTTAGAGTCAATCATTATGGACCCACCTTTTGCATCAGATGAAGAATACTTCTACAAAGTAGAAGTTCATCCTCAGAGGCATGAAGAGCTCATGAATGATGTGAGGTTAACCACCCAAGTGGATGCCAAGAGTGAAGGTAAAAAGAGGAAGAAGAGAGCAATCACACCAGAAGAGGAAGAATCTTTGTTTGAGGTCCATGACAATTTTAAAAAGTACGAGATAGATGAAAGGAGAGTCATGATAAGAATGCCTAAATGCGAGGCACAATTAGGAGAGGCATATGATAACAAAGAAACCACCAAGAAAATAGTTGTAGCCATAGAAGAAGGAGAGGAGAGATGCACTTACATAGGACATGACCTGACGGAAGAAGAAGAGCATGAGCTAATAGCCTTGCTAAGAGAATATAGAGACGTATTCGCTTGGAGCTACAAGGACTTGAAAGGTGTAGACCCCGACATATGCTCACACACTATCCCCATGACCTCACATGCCAAACCCTCTAAGCAGAAGCCATACACATATAATGATAACTATGCTGCCAAGATCAAAGAAGAGATAGATCGCTTGGTTGAAGCTGGATTCATCTATGAAATCGAGCACACTGAGTGGGTATCCCCCATTGTAGTGGTGCCCAAAAAGAATGGAAAGTTACGTGTGCACATCAACCTGAAGAAGGTTAATGCATCCACTATTCGAGATAATTATCCACTTCCTATCACTGAGCATCTACTAGAAAGAGTAGCAGGCAAGGAAGTGTACAGCTTCCTTGATGGATTTTCGGGCTACAATCAGGTAGCCATAGATCCAGAAGATCAGCATAAGACCGCTTTTTCCATAGAGTGGGGCATATTTGCCTTCCGAGTAATGCCATTTGGTCTCACCAATGCACCCGCTACATTTCAGAGACTGATGTGTCATGTATTTAAAGAATTCCTGAGGAGGAATTTAGAGGTCTATCTTGATGATCTTTGTGCTCATTCCAACATTAGACAAACACATATACCTAAACTCAGGCAAATCTTTGACAAATGTAGAGAATATCAAGTCTGCCTGAACCCAGAAAAGTGTGTTTTCATGGTCAGGCAGGGCAAGATTGTAGGACACATAGTGTCAAAGAATGGCATATCTACAGACGAGGAAAACGTTAGAGCTATTGCGGAGCTACCTAGGCCAAAGAATGTCAAGTAAGTACAAGCTTTCATGGGGCATTGTGGTTATTACCGATGATTTATACACATGTATGCCATCATAGCAAAGCCTCTGTATGAACTTTTAACCAATTTTGAATGGAGTGAAGAGTGTGAGAACTCCTTCAATGAGCTTAAATGACGATTATGTTCAGCACCAATCTTGACCACACCAGATTGGAGTAAGCCCTTTCATGTGCATGTGGATGCATCCAATTATGCCATTGGATGTGTACTCGCACAACCTACTGGCGAGGGTAATATGGATCTTCCAATTGCCTATGCTAGTAGACAGTTGAATGCAGGTGAGCGAAATTATACCATCACAAAACGAGAAGGATTAGGCATGGTATATGCAGTTAAAAAGTTCAAACACTATTTACTTGCAAATAAGTTTAAATTTTTTACTGATCATCAAGCGCTATTATAATTGGTAAGCAAGCCATGAAATACAAGGAGATTAGTAAGATGGTTCCTTTTACTGATGGAATATGACTTTGAGGTTGTGTTGAGGAAAGGGAAGACTCATTTGAGAGCAGACCACCTCTCAAGACTCACATCCGGAGAAGCATCGCAAGGAGTATCAGATGATCTTCTTGATGCGTACTTGTTTAATTTGGAAGTGGTACCTCAGTGGGCTAAGCCATTAGTGCCAGTATTGACATACGGGCCTAACCACCCAGTGATAAACACACAAGATAGGGAGATTGTAAAAGCCCAAAAGTACCATATCATGGCAGGAAGTATGTACAAGCATACAGATCAAGGAATATTAGCCTGCTGTGTGGAAGAGGATGAGTATGCTAAATGGTTGCAATTAGCACATGTAGGTGCATTAGAGCAACACTACTCGAGGCAACAAACCCTATAGACACTAAGAAGACTTGGAGTGCACTGGCCGACTATGGAGGCTGATGTCCATAAGTTGTGCAAGGAATGCCCGATCTGCTACACTAAACCACCTGTGGAACATGCCACTCTTTATCAAGTGTCCATAGTGCTAGATTGGAGTGAACCACTAGTAGCCTTCTTGAGGACGAAAACATTCCCACAAGACATGACTTTGGCTAGGAAAAGAAGTTTAGAACAAGAAGCCCTAGATTACTCACTCATTGGTGACAACCTATACAAGCGTGGTAAAGATGGTTACCTCAGATTATGTGTCCATGAGAGCGAATACCTCAAGATATTGGAAACTGCTCACCAAGGTGTAGCAGGATGACATTTTGGACCAGATCGGGTGATCAAGGCTATACTATTTACAGGTCTTTGGTGGCGGACCCTTCACATGGATGCACATACCTATGTGAAGAGGTGTGATGTCTGTCAGCAAACTCAGTATCCTATACGTAAGGATGAAATGCCATTGAAACCTATGATGGGTGGACGTGCATTCTCCAAGTGGGGAATATACTTAAGTGATAGAGGCACTCACTTCTTGAATGAATTTATTGAAAACCTTCTCCAAGAATTCTTGGTAGTACACAAGAAGTCTGCCCCCTATCACCCATAAGCTAATGGGCAAGCTGAAAGCACAAATACGAGTCTATGCAATGTGCTGACTAAATTGGTGAATAATAAACGCTCTGATTGGGACAAACAGCTACACCATGTTGTTTGGGCATACCGAGTTGCCTATAAAACGGTACTCCAAGCCACACCCTTTCAGATGGTATTTGGCCATAATGTAGTGCTCCCATTAGACTTCTTGATACCTACACTAAGGGTAGCACAAGAGCATGAGTGGACGGGTCATGAACTCTCTTCGAGAATTTTTGATCTTGCACGATTAGGTGAAACAAGACTGAGAGCTGCAGCAGGAATATACGCGGCTAAGAAAAGACAAAAAGCATATTTAGATGCACATGTGAAAGATAAGGGTTTGAAGGCAGGAGACCTAGTCCTAATCTACACCTTGAAGCAACATGCACGGAAATTAGAGAAGAGAGGCTATGGACCTATGATCATTAATAGGATCTCAACTAGTAGAGCAGTCCAATTAGCTACACTCAAAGGCGATGTTCTCCCTAGTTACATAAGTGGATGCAGAGTCAAACTATATCAAGAAACCCTCACCGAGGAAATGCTCAATCAACTCAACACTGCCAAGAAACGTAAAGAAGAGGAAAAACGAATTCGAGAAGAAGCACAGGCAGAAGCATTGGAACGCATACGAAGAATGAAGTTAAGAAGAGAGGGTAGAGATCAGCCTACGACAGAAGCCTATGCAGCTCTAGGATATCATATGGCTATGTGTGAAGTTTCACTTATTAGCTCTCATAGAATAATTGATCGACGTCCTTTTGTGACCTTAGAGATAGGACAAGGAACGAGTGCAAGGACTATAAGAGCCTTGATTGACTCAGGTGCCGCCACTAGTGCTGTTAAACTTTCTTACTGTCGAGAATTGAACTTAAATGTCAATCTTGTGGAAGCATATCTCATAGGATTGGGAGGTGTGGAAACCCCTTGCATGGGAGAGGTGGAACTTCCCCTCTACATTCAAGATGTTTTAATGACAGTTAAAGTACTAGTGTGTCAAGATGAGGATCTCATTGAACCTCTTGTCTTGGGTCAAGACTGGATCTATGATCAGGCAGTCAACCTAAACCTAAGAAGTGGACTTTCTTGAGGTCTGGGTAAATTAGAACTGCATTACACTTGAGTTAGAAAATGAGACACTCAAGGAACTAGGAAAGGCACAAACTCCTGGTCCTTCCAGGAGTACACATGAAGATGACCATGGTATTCTTGTCCAAAACTATGTGATGCAAAGGGATGATTTTTCTCAACAAAGAAGTCAAGGATACGACGGAACTCCCTTCTTTTCCAAAAGCCACAGGGATGCAGCAACCAAAGGCCGATCAAAGGCAGAAGAAGCAGACGACTTATATTCGAAGCCAAAAGAAAATACGAAGCACGGTGTCTCAACCACCAAAACAAGTGTGGGTGCGGAAAGGCGATCAACCTATTGCGGTCCAGTCACAACCACTGGTTCAGCTTCATCTTAGTGGGCAATGACACGACACCTATAAGAAGTCTTTCAAAAAGTCTCCCACTAAAGTGAAGTCTATCTGGGTACCCAAGAAGTCAATGAAGGCTGTCCCACAATCAAGACAAATTTGGGTGCCTAAGGCTTGCTTGTGTGCTCAAATAGCTACACACAGATCACACCATGTACAACATGGTTCACTCACTCGAACAGCCGATGCCCACTCTTATTCGATACACACAAACACATGTTTTCCCACGAGCATGAGCAGACTCACTTGTAAATGGGTCCCTAAAAAGCCTCATTTCCAAGCAGACACTCTCATAAAGCCTTCGAGAGTCTCCACAAAACCAAAAACGAAAGCCATCCACAGTATTTGGCAGCCCAAAGCTTGTAATAAACCCCCTGACCCCATTTGTAAATTCATCTCCACCTACTAACTGCATCATTCTCACACTGCATCTTTTCACTTAGCTCATAGGACTACTTATTCACTAACAACGCACACAATCATTCAGCACTCACTGACCCACTAACCCATCATTCACCTCATGTTAATGTTGTAACGGGGACAAAAATTGTTCTATCTTGTCCATTACAATGTTAACACATGCTTCTAAATTCTCACAGAACCAACAAGCAAGCAGTAACATGGCAGAAGCAGGAGGCACCAGTTCCCAGGAAGGGTCTAGCACCCAGATAGTGGACATTGAAACCCTCCTTCTTGAACAACAACTCACCGAGAGGCCTCAAGAACTTAGAGCTGTGCATGTGCTTCCTATTCAAGACCCTCCTCAGGGACACACTTCTCAAGTGGGGAAACACGCACATTGGTTAAGTGATGTCGCAGGACCATTGGGAGACGGCACCTACTTTTGGGAGGTAGAAATTGAGTTTAATGGCAAATGGGGATGATACCATTTCTTCAGTCGTGAGTTTGAGCAGTACCAGAATGCAGAAGTAATGCGATCGGTATGGACTAAAGCGGGCTTGGATGGCTATTTTCGGGCACATTTACCTAAGCCAGATTTCCTGCGCTGCTCCTCCCTTATCAATACCATCACCCCTAGCAGAGCCAAGGGAGGCGATAGTACTTTCGTGCTACCCTCACTGATGCCAGGCCACGAGCTCAAAAGATTCAAACTGACTCTCAACCTAGTACAGGAAGCGTTGAACATGCAAGGTATGCATATTCCCACTGAGAAAGAAACAATGATTCCCGGCAAGATGAAGCACAAGGATCTCAAAAAATTAAAGGACATGGTAGCAATGACACCAACCATCGCCCTCCACCTACGAACGATCATGCAACACTTCGCCTTCCCCGCCCAAGAACGCTTCACCATGCCACCAAAAAAAATCTGGTTCAGCTTGTATTTGGTAGAGACAGAAGATCTCACAATCAATCTACCACATTGGATCATAGATCAAATCCACCTAGCACATCAACGATGGAATAAAAAACAGAAGAACGTGCTTCATGGGTGTTGTGCGCTGACAAAAATAATTTATAGATGCTTAGCTTATGATGTGCCCATTCAAAGAGCACTAGTGTGGTCCAGAGCTTAGGAGTTCCAGAGACGACTATCTACAACGGGCCCTCCATCGAAGAAAATGAGAGGTACAGTCCAATTACCGTGTGCCCAAGCAAGGGGAGCCACCACCACACCAGATGTGACCCCTCCACAAACGTGACGTGTCCGACCGTTTACAATTCGCTTGCCCAAATAGAGTGCAGAAGGACCTAATCTAGTTTTCCCTCCAACAGCAGAGTAGACCCAAGGACCACAACCCACTACAACAACTTCAGCCCCGACCCAACCGGAAGTAGTAGAAGTAGAAGAGGATGAAGAAGAGACTGAAGAAGAAGAAGCAGACGAGGAGCATGATCAAGAATACGAAGAAACTTCAGAACTAGCGAGTGCCCCAGCATATTCGACACAAATAAAAAGATTATATGAAACCATGAAGCGAGTCGAGGAACAGCACAAATTGTCGCTCGAAACAAGGAAGGTGCTTATGAGCCAAATGTTAGCAGAGGAAGGCGTGGATGAAATGTTTATTGAATCCATGAACCTGCATGTGGACGCGGTGGGCTTGGATGAAGCCATTCATTCAGCTATGGCTTATATTCATCGCTTCGAGAAACGGGTGCCTACCCATCCCATGCGCTCCGAAAAGCAGATTCACATGAATGTATTGGCACCAGGAGACACCACACAGACAGAGGAACATCACGAGGCACCACCATCACCACCCTCACCACCTCTCACTACACACCTCACTTCACCACACGACACTACCACCCCAACTTCAACACTCACCACATATGTTATGGGGATTCCTATCTCACCAGACACCCAATTCGGAGGGATCAAAATGCCCACATTTACAACAATATTCACAAACATCACATCCACCCCACCAATGGTCCCCATCTACACATTCACCCACACTTTTGACACCATGGAAACATCACCAGCCATAGCACCACTCCCTCCCCCTTCTCTACCACCATCTCCCATACCCCCTCCACCCACCTCACCTCTCGTGTCCACTTCATTTACTATCCCTTTCCCTCTCCCCATTCCCCCTGCATCCTCCACCTTCCCTGCATTCATGAATGTAAATAACATGTTTTCTGCATTACATCAGTGTGTACATCAGTTGCAGACAGAATACCAAACCTTGGAAGATCGACATCACCAAATAACTACGGATCATGAGCAACTACAGAAGAGGCTTGCAGCTTTGGAAACAGAAAATACCTCTAAATCAACGCTACACTACGCTCGAGCACGCTCACCAGACCCTTTTGGAAGCTCCCCAACCATCCGATTCTGCTGAAGTTAAAAAACTAACCGATCTACTAGAACTTTATCAGTCAAAACATGTTAAAAGCTATCGCAACTTGACCCTACTCAGAAAGCACATGGCAACGGCCCTCGAAGAGAACAAGCGCTTGCAAAGGCAGAATGAAGAAAATTTAGAGGCAGCCATGGAGGGTTCCCCCTAGGAGATCGACCCTAAAAGATTCAAAGCTGTGCCATCCGAGACTATGAAGACAATTTTAGAAAGCTATGCGGATCTACTGGACGCGCATGATGAGCTGGGCAAAGAACGGGATGCTCTCTGCCAACAACTAACGATGCAGGAGGCCCAACCCAAGATCACCAATTCTACAACCCCTACAGAAGAGGTAAAGGCACTGAGAGAACAGGTCGCGGAATTGCAGAGCAAGTTACTCCAATATGAAAGACAACCCTCCCCAGTCATCGAGCCAGAACCAGAAGAATTGGTACCCATTGATGTGGATGAGTCCTATGAAGAGCTATATTGTCCTATGCCAATGCCGGGTGGTCAACAAACCGCTGAGGGATTGGACACACTAGAGGTAGAAGCCCCAGAATGGATGCAGAAACTCGAAAAAACAGCCTATACACATGATGATCGAGTAGCGGTCCAGATTGAGTCCATGAGTAAGATTGAGGACACCATTATCAAATCAGAATATTTCCGAAGTATGTCTCATCACACATGGATAGGCACCAACGATGATCAGTATGTGCCGTATTGTGTACTCTTGGCAGATTACAATGCAGAGATTCAACGATGATGTGGCAAGGCTCCAACCTTTGCCACACAATTCGGCCCTGATGATATCCCCGAGAGTGCTAAAAAAGGATCCTTCATCAACCTACCTGGCGGCTATGACTCTTAGAAACTTACCCTGAGATGGTTCGAACTTGGAATAACATTCCACTCTTCATTAAGTATAATCCCTGTTATGCTCCCATACTCAAAAGACGCACATGGCCTGATTTTTCATCGCTGTGAAGGAGGTCAAAGGCTGTGCAAAGTGGCTCAATTATGTATACGTGGCACCGCCACGGGGACAAGCTATAGTGGGCTACATGCTCTCTACCATCTGCCACTGGGGAGTCAGAATGCGAAACATCCCAGATGTAATGGCTCAGATGTGCATGAAAATATTCGAGTTGATGCTGGTAACCTTCAGAACCTTCAAAAATATTAAAGATCCACATTTCTCAGGAGTTGGATTCACAGCAAGTAACCTTGACTTGGTCTACGATATGAGTACAACCCCCTCCATCCAGGTGATCTATGCATGGCATGCACGAATCAAATACCTCCCCGCTTGCTACAAGCAAACATTTGAAGAGATGTTCATCACGGGATTCTGGGAATACCACTCCGAAGTTTTTGTTTCTAGACCCTCCCATCTACTCCACCTCTTTGCCATGGAGCGAACATTACATTCATAACAACTGCGAGTGCCACATCCGGACGTTCTAGGTCCAGTGGATTGGAATGCCCTTCTGATTGATTTAGCACGAGGGCTGCGGCTGGAAGAACACCACCTAGACGTGGTTGAATTCTATGTTAAAGGCTCAGCCAAACAAGGGTCTGTCAAAGATGACAGACGCGAGAGAGGGGGGGGTGTTGGCAGCAGTCAAAGCACCCAAGGACTCACAAGACAAGGAAGTCAAAGAAGGGAGCTAGAGCGGAGAGAAGGCACAAGCAGACAAAGTAGTCAACGAAGATCTGGCAAGTAGGCCATTCAAATTTTTCCAAATCAACACCCTCATAACAGTGATTCTCATCACTAAAAATCATTGTAAATACCATTTCACCTTTTTGTAACTCCATTTTGTGCAATCCGAGGAGTCCTTGAGCTTGAGGAGTATTAGAAGTATCATCGTACCAATTTTCATGATTTTTAGACTTCGTTTGAGCCCTCAAATAGGCCCTAGAACCTAATTTTTAACTAGGCCAGAGACTAGGTCTGGACAGGGCCAAAATCTAGTAAAAAACTATAAATAGAACTAGAGAGCTCATTTTTGAGGTTAGCTGGTTGTAGAATTGAACTTGTAAGAGCACTTTTGAGTAATCTAAAGAACTCCATTGTCTCTCTCTCTCTTTGTTCTTGCCTTGTGTGCGCGTGTGTGTGTGTGTGCATGTTAGTGTGCTTCTCACTCACACACTTGTGCCATCACTTGTTCGAGGTCTTCATACCATCCTCATGTCTTTCCGGATTGACATTAAAGGAGGTGCTACTTAGCATTGAGCTACAACAAGCCAGGGAAAAAAACCTCCTAAAGATGGAAAAAAGTGCCCCGATGGTCCTAGTGTGTTCACACACATCACCACCTAAATATATCAACGTGATGGTGTAGATATTCACAATGCACATCGCTACTTTCTATATCAAATTATCAAGGATAGAATTCGATCATCTCCTTTCAGTTCTTATCTTAATGGTTTTGAAAGTATATAACTAGAGGAAGGCTCGATGTCCAAGCTACGTAACAAGTGTAATGTTCTGTTGGATAGATTCTCCCTAGCACCCTATATTACCCACTCACCATGTACATTGAAGCTCCACTTTTTATAAATAGGCTAGGCCAAATTTTGTCGTATGCACAAAGATAAAGTATGTTCATTGGCTTTTGCATGAGGAGCTGAAATAAAGTGGAAAAAGATGGAGTCTTGGGTGGTGTAACTGAATGGGCTGTAAAGGGTGCATGCATGTATTGTAACAAGCAAAGAACTAGGGCATTTTTTGTTTAAGGAACCACTTCTCTAAAATGGCAGCATGACACATCTCTAGGCATAGTTTTATTTTGAGTCATCCTAGGTTGTTGGACAAGGAGGATTTCAGGGCTCGTAGTGTTTTTTTTGTTGAATTCATTGCTATTGGGTGAGCTTAGAAAAGGAAGAGAGGAAGTTGCTTTTGAGATTTAGATGGGTGAGTGAGATGAGAGCTAGGTGGATTAGTCCTTCTACGTGTCTTTCACGTGGTGTTACACGATAGGTGTGTTTTAGGGATAGTCCAATGTGCCTCTACTGCACTTCAAGGGAAGCAGAGAGCTATGCAGGTGTGGTAAGAGGAACTCGTGAATAAAAGAAATATTATATCGTTAATGACAGGTGATACATGAGGAGGAGAAGGTGAAATCACCATTTCATGAGATGAAGATGTAATAGAAACAATGGGGAAAGGTGTGCAACTATTTTCCATGGATGATACAATAATGAAACTTACAAAATATACAATGAAATTCATTTCAATAAATTCATTCTTTTTAACTATATATATATATATATATATATATATATATATATATATATATATATATATATATATATATATATATATATAGCATAAGGATACACGTATTCCTATTTATTTATCCAAGCTTATTCTTAGCCTACACGTATAGTCATACATGGATAAATATGAACCTTTCTATTCTTTAATTAATTAGATAGTGATTATTATTTTTCCTTTTTTATTTTATTTTTCACGTATTATTCTTTTAGATTAAGGTTTTTGGATACTATATTATTTACATACAAACACACATAACCGCACTCACATCCACTCACACACATAAACACAAGAGGTTTACACACACAACACAGATAAGGTTGCACAAACACATACACAGAGAGTTTTAGGGTTTCACACACATATACATACATTCTTCTAGGGTTTCACACACATATGTATACATCCATCTAGGGTTTCACACACATATATATATATATATATAACCCTCTAGGGTTTTAGACATGTATACATACATCTCTCTAGGGTTTCACAGACATATGCATACGTCCCTCTAGGATTTCACACACATATGCATACATCCGTCTAAGGTTTCCCACGGATATGCATACATCCACCTAGGGTTTCACATACATATACATACATAGGGTTTCATACACAAAACATATAGGTTTGGACAAAGCCATGCACATAGGTTTTCATAGAGTTTCATACACAAAACACACATACACATAGGGTTTCATACACAAAACATGTATGTTGCATAAACACATACACATAGGGCTTCATACACAAAACATATAGGGTTGCACAAACAAACAACATAGGGTTTCTCAAAACTCACTTAATCATTTGGGTTTTCGCATCAGACACCTTTGGGTTTCTCAACCATACACAAACACAAACATTTATGCATAACCAAGCGACACCCATATATATACTACGAAGATCTTGTTTTTAATTTTTCTTCTTCCTCTAGGTATGGAGTCATAAAAACATCAATATTAATTATCAATATAGACATAAATGAGCCTAAGAAAACTAATTTTTAATCTTCATCGTTTTATAGTGTCAAGGGATTTCATCTGGACATTCATTCCCATTGAGCCTGAACATCTTCCATGATGGGCCAACCTGCAAAGCCAATAGAAGTGCATAAAAAATGTTGATATATTTAGCTAGTGATCTGTGTGAACACACTAGGACTACAAGAGCCCTTTTTTCCCTCTTTAGGAGGTTTTTTCCCCTTGCTTGTATATATGGCTATAACCCTAACGGGCCACTTATCTTTTACATTCTAGTGGTAATACATTAAGTATTGTGTGTTGTGCTCCAAGCTTCTTCTTCTTCCTTGTGCTATTCACGTGCTTTTGCAGACCTTGAACTCCAACAATTGGTATCAGAGTAGGTCATTGCTTCATCTAGGGCATCATTGACACCCCTCTCGTCATAGTCCCAGAATCGCATGAAAATTGGTGAGCATACCCATGGTGATAAAGAGATCAAAATAGCTTTCCAGTTTTTGGTTTTGGCTGAAAAACTATAAGCTTGTAAAATGGGCACCCTCCATTTTTATCGAGGGATAATATATGTCTTTTGGTTTTAATGTATTTCTGGCTGAACACAAGATAAAACACTAGTCTACAGTGCCATATACATTTCAACAGAATGGAGTTGTTGAAAGGAAGAACACGTCACTCATAGAGATGGAAAGGTGTATGGTCAAGAGTCAGGCTTTACCACATAGTTTCTGGCTTGAGGCTATTATGTGTGCAGAATATGTACTCAATAGGTATCCTGTTGAGGGGTGAGAAATGGGAAGATAAATAGTCAGTCAGAATTTTGTTAAATTGGATGTTGTTGAATCAGAGTTTTGTTGAATCTGTATTTTGCTTCATCGAAATTTTAAAAGAAGGAGTTACAAATTAATTAGGTGTGGATGTCGTGTGATTATGTTTTGTTGTATTTCATTCGTGCGAGTAAGTAAGGGGAAGAAGAATAATCTTTAAGAAGAAGATGAATAGAGAGAAGAAGAGAGCTTTCTATACCTATTCTGGCATAGGCAGATTGTATTAGTGATAGATGCGGAATACTATCAGGGTTCTCTAGTATTATCAATGCAAAGAAGTGTCATGACTACCTATCTTGTAATCTCTGTTATTTTGAAAAAACCTTAATGAAGTATTTTGTCTTTCCTACTCAACACGAGTGTAATTCTATGTTTGGGTGAGCAAAAACTTTGTTAGATGTCGAACTGTTGCAGCACCAAAAGTGGTGAATCTAAAGTCTATATGTGATTGTAGCTATTTGTGTGAGTAAAGATCAGTGGTGAGATTGACTCCTTGAAAAACTTGTAGTGTGAGTTAGTAGCTATGTGTTGCTGAACCCCAACACATTTGGCGATCCTACTACATTTGCTAAAGAGGCAGGAGATGCATGAAGGGAAGAAGAGGAAGATTTAGTAAAGTTTACTACACAAGAGTGCAAGCACAAGCGTGTAACATGGACTCATCTTCTGAACCTTACGATTGGTACGAAGCATAAGAGAATTCTAATCTGTAAGCTGAAGAGGAGGGAGGAACAAGTGCAACAGAATCAAGGTTGGTGGGCAGAATACTAGGAGCATTGTTCGTGAAAAAAGCAGCTATGGGAGTTAGAAGATGACTCCAATTTGACCCACTTGGAGGAATGACTAGGCAAAGAACTAGGCATACACCTCAATAAGTGCCCATGGTGCAACCACATCCTAATCCTAGAGTAAAAGTAGCCCATTTCAAAGGAGGTTCAAAGGAAGTTGCAGACTGCCATATTGCTCAATTTGAAATAAAGTGGAGAGCAAATGGATATCCAACAATATATGATGATGTAGTAAAACTTTAGCGATTTGCAGCTACATTAGAAGGTAGAGCAATGAGCTGGTTTAATCAATATGGTATTGATCATTTTTCTACTTATGATGCACTAAGATTAGCATTTTTACAAAGATTTAGGAAAGAAAAAACTCCTTCTGATGTTTTGAGGAAGTTAAGAGCAATTAGAAAAAAGAACATGTTAGTGGAAGATTATACTCAGAAATTTAGAATTTTAATGGAAAGATTACAAGGCAATGAGAGACCTAACGGTGAGATGTTGGCAGGTTATTTCCTAAAGGGATTAAGTAGTAGCATTCAGCATGCAGTAGCTAGTGTTGACATAGCTAATGGTTATGATGTGTTATTATTAGCACTTGCAAGAGTAGAAAAAAGGTTTGGAAGGTCTAAGAAGAAGCATAGTGACTCTGATTCACATGCTAAATCTAATTCAGAAACGGAGTAAAAAAAGGGACGACTGATTCAAAATCAGAGAGTGAAGATGAAGAGGCTATGGTAAGAAGACATCGCAAGCACAAAGGTAAGCAAAGTAAAGTGGAAGCTCTAATTAGTAGATTAAAGAAACACGAATATTCAATAATAGCTCCCAAGGAAAAAAGAGAAATTTCTGATAAAGAAGAACATACCACAAGTTAGTGCTGGTATAACCCAAAGCATCGAGGAAAAAATTCAAGACAGGAAAATAGGAATAATAATGAAGTTGCAACAAATCAGGCCACTCGAGTTCAAGGACATGGTGGTTTTTAGAGGCAGCAGCGTAAGGAAATTACCAAGGTAATCAACAAGGGAATTAGCACAGCAGACCACCTAGAGTGATTCCATGTGGATATTGCTCTGCACCAGATCATTGGATTGGGCCTAATTGTCCTTTATGGATTAAGCACAAGGAGGAATGGGGTATACCAGTTGTTTGTTATAATCAGAATAACGAGCAAGGGCAGCAACAGCAATAGGCTTAGCAAGCTGCTCAGGCGAATGCCATAGTAATAGATTTATCTGATCAGGAATTTTGTAATGATCTAGGTGGAAGTACATCAAAAACTTGAAATCAAGATCATGAAAACCAATGGAATTATGACTATAAGCAATGTGCTTTGGGAAAGGATGTGGATGTTTTGCTAGTTACAAGGTCAAAGAATAAAGATCCTATTGATTGGAAAGAGCAAAGGTAGATTCAGGACAAGAGAAAAAACGGATCCAGTAGGATCAGTAGAAGCTAGTACAATTTTAGATTTTATCCCAAGAGGATGATGAGGGAACATCTATGCATAGAACAAAGAAGGCTGATAAAAAGATGAAGGAAGAACTAGATAATGATTGGTTTGAGGTAATAATTAATTATCCTTTGGAGTTATCCTTGGATTGGTTGTTATCCTTAGTACCAACTTTTAGAGAAAAATTGTTAAAAAGGTTGGTTGGTCAACAATCAAAACCAGCAACTACATAGATACTTTCAACATTAACCAATAGTATTGATCTAGTTAATGTGGACTTTGTAGTACCAATAATTTTAGGCACAGTATAAGCAAAGAAGATTTGATGAGGTTTTATCGAAAAATGGATCAGGAGTGAACATATTACCTAAACATATATTTAAGCAAATGGGGAATGGGGCTTTGATTCCACCACCTTTTCCAGTAAAGATGGAAAATCAAACAAGAGTCCAACCTTTGGGCATTCTGAAGTAGCACGAGATAATAATTGTAGGGATGTCATTCATGCTTAATTTTGTTGTAATTCGAATGTCTAAATCTACTTATCCATATGAAATGTTGTTAGGGAGACCATGGTTCAGGTTATCTAAAGTGAAGAAAGATTGGGGGTTAAATGTGGTTGTGATCACGAAGGGTAAAAAGTAGGTCACAATACCAATGAAAGGAAGAAGGAACATGTCCGTAAGGGAGAAATCATTGATGGCTCAGACTATTAGTTTAGCAGATGAGATTGAAGATGATGAACAGGAGGAATTTTTGAAGGCAAATCCAACGGTGGTCCCAATATTGGAAGTAGATGTGGAGGGTGTATTATCAAAAGAAGAGGAACTTTTGGAAAATAGTAATTGAGATAATTGTTTGAGAAAAATCTAGAATTTCGACTCGGTAGAAGTTTTTTTTTTTAAATAAAGGAAGTTCGGCATTAGCCTACTCTCCCTAACTCAGCAAAAGTTGGAGCAGCAAGAAAAGGAGGTAATTAGTTTGGCTGAGGAAATATATGAACAAAAAATATGCAAGATCACGTAGAGTAAAGGAAGATGAACTTCAGGAAGTTAATTTGGGAACTGATGCTAAACCAAAGATGGTGAGAGTAAGCAAAGAATTAGAAGGCCAATTTTTGGACGATCTGATTTGATTGCTGAAGGAGTACGTTGATGTACTTGCTTTGGATTTCTCACAAATGAAAGGCATAGACCCAGATCCACATCAACATCGAATTAATTTAAAGAAAGATGCAGTTCTCATGGTGCAGTAAAGGTACCAAATGAATCCTAATTTTGCAAAACAAGGTAAGGAGGAAATCGACAAGTTATTGGCATTGGATTCATCAACTAGCTTATCAAGTAACATGGTTATCTCCTATTATTGTTGTTCCAAAGAAGAATGGGAAGTTGAGGATTTGTATTGATTATAGAAAATTAAATGCAGCAACAATTACAAATCCTTTCCCAATGCCATTTTGTGATGTGGTGTTGGATGCAGTAGCTAGATATGAAATGTATAGCTTTCTAGATGGATTTTCTGGCTATAATCAGATTTGCATTGCTAAGGAGGATCAGCAAAAAACTACATTTATTATAGAATTTGGAGCATATGTGTTCATAGTCATGAGCTTTGGTTTGAAGAATGGACCATCTTCATTTAATTATGTGGCAAATAAAGTTTTTGAGCCTCACTTGTAGGATTTTATGCCAAACACATCTGCTACCATAAAAGTCCCTTGTCCTAAATCCTACACAATCTGATATGGACCTTTATATCTCAAAGTCAGCTTTCCTAGATGTGGTACTAACTTAGAATTATACACCATGACCCAATCACCAACCTGAAATATCTTAAATTTGACATTCATGTTAACCCAAGCTTGTCTGCTTCTTTGAATCACCTCAAATATATATGCACTAACTAAAGGGTCTTCCTCAAATTGTAGAAGATACTTACTCCTATGCTTGACCGATAACTCTGGAGACATCTTTTCTATTGTTACCCTCAAACTTGGGACCACAAACTCCATTTGGACTACTACTTCTAAGACATACACCAATCTGAATGGTGTCATTCGGGTAGTTACCTTAAAAGCTATTCTGAATGACCACAATCTGAATCTAGCAACAAGTCCCAATTCTTCCGATTGTCATGAACTAATTTTTTAAGAATACGTAGTAAATTTTTATTGGTGCTTTCCACTTGACCATTTGCCTATGGATGATAGGTTGTAGACTTTTTGTGCATAATCAAATGTGTTCTTGTTAGCTCTGAAATGACTTCATTAAAAAGATGAGCTTCTTTATCACTTACCAATTCTATTGGACATCCAAATCTAGTCATAATGTTGTGGTAGAGGAACTTTGTTATAGTAGCTCCCTTGTTGTCCTTAAGTGCTACTGCTTCCACCCACTTTGTGCAATAATCCATTGCTACTAAAATATACATATTCCCACTTTGGGTAATAGGCCCAACAAAATCCATCCCCCATTTTTGGAAAGGATCTAATGCACAAATTACACATCTTCTGGAAAATTCATGAAACCGTAGGCCACCATAACCTAGCTTGCAAAATCTTTTTACCTATAATATGCCCTGATAGATGTCCTTCTGTTGCTCCTGAGTGTGGTTCCTACAAAAAAACTAGTTGCTCAAAATCTAGTACACATCTTCTAATTAACTGATCTACCCCTTTCTTATACTATGCACCTGATATTACCAAATATGGCCTACTTTTTAGAGAAAACTTCTTTCTCTGATCAGGTGTAAACTGTTGAGGCAATACTCCATCTATTAGGAATGCTAACAATTGGAGATACCAAGAATCAAAGTATTAAATAACTCCGCATCTAGAAACTCATCATTTACTCCTACTAGTGCTTCCCCTGACTCTAATATATTCAAATAATCAGCCATTGTGTACTCTTTTCCTGGAGTATGAACAATGAAAAAATCAAATTCCTATAATAGAAGCATCCATCTTGCCAATCTTCCTGTTAAAATGGCCTCAGTTTTCTTGACATCAATAGCCATTCCTTCTTGTGAAATGACATGGCCCAATAAGATGCTGCTCTTTACTGCAATGAAACTCTTGAATAGATTCCGCACCATTCTGAATTTTTTGCATATGTCAAAGCAAGATTTCAGGTGCAGCACGTGTTGCATCTTCTTTCCAAAGACTGAGAAGTCGAATGGAAAACCCAATTAATGGATTTGTTCTTAAGAAATTTCAAGGGAAACCACCACACATGGATTGGTTGTCATCTAATTTGGTGCAGGTGATGCTTAATTCGGATAATCAGCTCAGTAATGTTTGTGATGGCCATAATAAGAAGACTTATTTTTTTGCACTTTGCTTGGTAGCAGCATGTTTTCTGGGTAATTGTTGGTTAAGATTACATTAAGTACTCTCTTAAGAATATATTAGTCTTTATATGACAATTTATGGTTTAATGTGTTATTAGTCGGAGTCTACTGACTCAAAATATGCTCGCTTGGAGTTTACTCACCAAAAATACTTGTCATTGGAGTTTACTCGATCGAAAAGTGCTCAATCGGATTGTGTGCATTCGGAATTTTTTTGAAGGAAAACGAAAGGCGCATAAATGTTTTAAATTACCACATTGGGGTATGGGCAAAATTTATACTATTTTGTGGAATTTTTGTTTGACTTTATGCATCATGGAAGGGTAGTGTTACGTGTGGGAGTGTCATGTTGTACAATTGCTTGCTGTCGGACCAGTGTAGCTGAGGTTGATTGTTGCATTTGAAGCATGAATCTACTTGCCCAAAAGAAAGAAACTTCCTCTAGCTTCTATATTCCAAACCATCGACACTATATAGATGAGGGGCAGAGCATGGAGAAAAGAAGCTATGGTGCGTAAGGATGAGTCTTCAACAAAGGATAGTGATAGTCAATTGCAAGATGAGGATGATGAAACCCAACACCTACATTGGCTAGTAAAAGAATGCAATCACTCATGGATCCATTTACGGATTTCAAGGTCGAGATTGATGTAAGCACTCCACTTAATGTTATATGGATGCAACACATATCCTTGCTCGACTTCACGTCCCTACCATGGGAGAGTTGGCGACTTAATTATTATGCTAAGAGCCAACTCGAGATTATCAGGAAAACCAAAGGTCAATTGTCTCAACAGGTAAAGTTCTCACCCGAGCTAGTTGTAGAAGTGTTTAAATTACCTATCTTCAAAGAGTCTGTGGTGCCCAAATGTTCAAAGGAAGCTTTAAGGAAAGAATTAGGTCCTCGTGAAGGAGGCTGTCAGTACTATATGTTGAAAAACGCATCATATGCTCATAGGGAACAACTCAAGTGGTATCTTGAGAGATTATGTTTCTTAGTTAAATATGATTACATGTCTAAAGAAACTTATGGGCCCTTGTGCTGGGTTGAGATGGGAGGAAATGTGAGTTGGGCTCATTGGATTTTTGATAGAATGTATGGTGAGCATTGTTTCAATGTTTACAAAAGGTGGAAAGGAATGAAGTCGTGTGGCCTAACCCATAGGAATGGTAGCGTGTTTCCCCAATTATTAAGCAAAAGGATCAGGATTGTGCCATAGTGGAGGAGTAGCAAGATGACACATACAATACTTTGTTGAAGGCAGGATGTAAGGTAGCTGAAGTGAAATCTGCAGTAAAGAAATTGAAGAGTGAGACTTCTAAGTGTATGAGCTTTCATGAGACACAAATTCATATATCAAAGGATGTTGAGTAGCCTAAGATAGTTGGAAGAAGTTTTAAATTATCTAAAAAGCAAAAATTGGAACCTATGTTAAAGACAGTGATCTATGCAATAGTTTTCACAGTCAAAAACTGAGGGTAGTGCATAGGTGTATGAAGTACAACAGAAACTGGATGAAGTATATAAGTTTATAGTGAGACAAGATGGGTTGTTGAAGGAGCAAAAACTACTTAATGATATACTTAATTCCTATGAGTATCAATTATAGAAATCTCAAATACAAAGCTTACAAGATGAGATGCAGAGGAAGGTACAAGAGCATGAAGAAGTTTTGATCCAATTCCAAAAGCAGTAGACATTGGAAATACTCAAGGCTAAGAAATCATTGCAAGAATTTGTTGAATGGACAAGAAAGGTGCAACAGCTATTGGACACAGAGGTTGTCTATCACTCCATTGTTTTTACAAAATGAGGCTATCCCACTAAAGCATTGTTACAAAATAGATGTTACAAAATGAGGAGGTTGAGATGGATGCAGTCTTGTTGATTGAGATCGCTATGGTTACTTTGAAGCACCAAATGCATAAATGTATGCAGAATTTATGGACTAGAATTAAGGAAAGGATGCAAGCACTTATTAGGTATCCATGTGAACATTTGTAGGATGGATTTGTTTTGATTTATGAGAGTTAGTTGATCGAAGTTATTGAGTAACATAAAAGTGAGAAGGAAGCCTTGCTACAACAAATCGCACATCTTAAGGAGCAACTAGTTCAGCAGACTTTGGATAAGGAGTTGAAAGATCCGGTTTAATAGATAGAGCAATAGCAAAAAAAGAAGGTTTTGAAAGGACTTTGGAGCAAGAGGAAATGCAGGTGGGAGCAAGAGAAATTCAGAAATATACTATAGTTGCAGGTGAAGTTCAGGAAGAAAAGCTTCATAAGGAACTTAGAGTTATAGTTTTTTATTAAGGGATTGTAAATTCAGGTTTGATTTTTGGGAAAAATCCCCCACCGAGAAGTCCAAGGTGTTGAGGGGTGAGTCGAAATTTTGTTAAATCGGATGTTGTTGAATCAGAGTTTTGCTGAATCTGTATTTTGCTTCATTGCCATTTTAAAAGAAGTAGTTTCAAATTATTTAGGTGTGGATGTCGTGTGATTATGTTTTTGGGAAGATAAGGAGTGAGTCGAAATTTTGTTAAATCGGATGTTGTTGAATCGGAGTTTTGCTGAATCTGTATTTTGCTTCATTGCCATTTTAAAAGAAGTAGTTTCAAATTATTTAGGTGTGGATGTCGTGTGATTATGTTTTTTTGTATTTCGTTTGTGCGAGTAAGTAAGGGGAAGAAGAAGCCTCTTTAAGAAGAAGACGAACAGAGAGAAGAAGAGAGTCTTCTATACCTGTTCTGACATAGGCAGATTGTATTAGTGATAGATGCAAAAAACTATCAAGGCTCTCTAGTATTATCAATTCAAAGAAGTATTATGACTACGCATCTTGTAATCTTTGTTATTTTGAAAAAACCTTAATGAGGTATTTTGTCTTTCCTACTCAGCGCAAGTGTAATTCTATGTCTGGGTGAGCAACAATTATGTTAGATATCAAACAATCACAGCACCAGAAGTGGTGAATCAGAAGTTTATATGTGATTGTAGCTATTTGTTTCAGTAAAGATCAGTGATGAGATTGACTCCTTGAAAAACTTGTAGTGTGAGTTAGTAGCTATGTGTTGCTGAACCCCAATATATCCCACTAAAGCATTGTTGTCTATCACTCCATATGAGGCTTTGCATGGTCGTAAGAAATATATTTCTCATCTGTGTGTTTTTGGTTGTCTGGCATATGCAATAGTGCCTAAACAACAATGCTATCATTTGTATCATCCATTGAGTAAATGTATTCTGGTTAGCCGTGATATTGTTTTTGTGGAAGATGCTATTCAACCATTACTTTCATGTACTTAGGATACACCTATTAGCTTCAAAGATATGTATGATACTTTGCTGCCTCTTTTTACAGGTGGAGAGTCTAGTGCTCGTACGAATGATGCAATTTTTCAACCTTTACACGTTTCATGTGATGATGTAGATCATTCCATTTCTGATGTAGATTTACATGATGCACTTGTTGATGAGAGAGTTGATATTGAGCAGGAAGAAACTATGCCTAAATAGTGGGTGCAAACTTTGCGAGATAGCCAATTAGATGCATTTTTGTCATATCGTACTCATTGAAGATCTCAGAGTGCTTTGTTTGCATCAAATTGCTATGGTCTGGCTACCTGTAGTCTCTATGATGAGAATGAGCCTATTTCATTTGATGAAGCACAAAATTCTAAAAATCAGATGGCTACTATGCAATCATAATATGATGCTATTATAAAAATTGGTACTTGCTCTTTATGTGATTTGCCCTTGTCAAGAAGGCCATTGGCACTAAGTGGGTATAAAATCTTAAGTGTAAGCCTGATGGAACATTTGACAGGTGTAAGGCTAGGCTTGTTGCAAGGGGTTATGCTCAAGAAAGAGGCATTGATTTTGACGAGACCTTTGCTCCTACATGCCGAATGACTACTAATCATAGCATCTATACACTTGCAGCTCATCATGGTTGGAATGTACATCAGTTGGACATTAAAGCTGCATTTCTGAATGGCGACTTACATGAAGTAGTGTATGTTTTTCAGCCCCGTGTCTTTGCGTAGAAAGGAAATGAAAATAAAGTCTACAGGTTAAAGAAGGCATTATACAGTTTAAAGCAATCACCACGTGCTTGTTATGAAAAGATACATGCCTATTTGGTTGCACATGGTGTTGAGAACCATCCAATTGAAAGCACCTTATATGTTAAGAGTGCAAATGATGTGCTTCTGATCATTGTTTTCTACCTTGATGACATGCTTCTTCTTGGTCCTCATGAGATGCATATTGCTAATTTTAAGGCTGATTTGCATGTCTCATTTGAGATTTGAGATTTGGGGCATTGACACCATTATTCTGGCATTCAATTTATACAAGTTGATGGAGCAATAGCTATTTTTCAAACAAATAATATTGACACATTATTGGAGCATTTTGTCCTTAAAGACCACAAACCTATTACCACTCCTATGAAGATAGGTTTATGATTGATTCTTCATGATGCTCGAGATGCATTTGATGTTGTTCTCTGTCAGTAGGCTATTGGATGCTCGATTTACTTATGCATTACTCAGCAAGATATTCAATTTGTTGTATCACAAATGAGCAAGTTTATGCATTGCCTAGGTATCAAGCATTGGCAGGTAGTTAAGTGCATCTTTCACTACTTAAGTGGTACTTGACTACTTGGATTGTTTTATCCCAAGTGGGGATCACTACCGCTAGGTTTACATGCTTTTTTCTAATTGTAACTGAGCTGGTTGCTATGACACTCGTGTGTCCACTAGTGGCTTTTGCTATCTTGGTTGAGCAAGAAGTAGCCTACAATGGCTACTTCTAGTTGTAAGGCTGAGTATAGTGCAGCTTCCACAATGATTGTTGAGTGTGTATGGCTCAGGTGCCTTATGGCTGATTTGGGTGTTGGTCAGTCTTCTGCCACCACCATCTTCACTGATAGTTAGAGTGCATTGGCAGTTGTGAGGAACCCTGTATTCCATGCTCGCACTAAGCACATTGAGGTGCACTATCATTATGTCAAGGAGAGGTTCTTTGTTGGAGGGATCAATTTGGTATATGTGCCCACACAAGAGAACATTGCAAACCTTTTCACAAAGGCTCTACCTAGGGAGAAGTTTGAAGCTTTCCGCAAACCTTTGGGCTTACTTCCTTTTGTGGATTGATTCCAAATAGCTTGGAACTTCCTTATACATGAGTGCTAGCTTCTCATTCACCACATCACTCCCAAGGGATATTTGTTGATATATTTAGGTAGTGATGTGTGTGAACACACTAGGACCATCGGGGCACTTTTTTCCCTCAACTTATATATACGCCTATAACCCTAACGAGTCGCTTCTACTTCTTCATTGTGCTTCAAGCTTCTTCTTCTTCCTTGTGTTGTTCATGTCCTTCTACAGATGTCAGACTCCAATAATAAATTATTTTTCAAATAGTTTTTATCTTTATTTCAACTTTCCCTTAAAAATTAAACAAATGAATTTTGTATAAAAATGCAAGTTCTTTGCAAATAAAGAAAACTTTAAAGTACCTAAGCTACGATTAGAAACTTGTTTGGTGAGCATACTACTATAAAAAATAAGTCAGACAACCCTTATAGAAATGACTTGGAATTTCTCCTACACAATTATCAAGAAATACAGCTAACTCCTTATTTCATAGTTCAATCTCATGGAGCCCACATATAATTCTTAGAAGTGGTTTTGAGAACACATCTAGGTGATTAGTACTACTTTTGTTCTTTTTCTTTTTCTTCGCTTGATTTTATTCACTTTGCAGCAACCATTAATGTATTGCATGTTTGTTTAGTCTTTACTTTTGCGTTTGTGGGATGAAAGAAAGCACAAAATTCCTAAGTAGAAATTTGGTAGAAATTTGGATCCTTTGTAGATTTTTTGTTTAAGGGGAAAGGCCTAATACCTAATCATAAGTGAGGATCTAGAGATATGGACTAGTAGGAACTAGGATTTCACTTCCTAAGTATCTTGGAAACATCACATAGCTTACCTATATAAACGAATGCCTTCTTTCTACTATGAGCTTCAAGTTAGAATGTTCTATCTAGGTCTTTATGATGGTCTATAAGGCATCTCAACCTACTCTCTCAAGTGTATACATTCCTACTAGTGTTTCTAATCATATCTTATCGTAATTTGAAATTCTCTTTGAATTGCTTATAACATTCATGCAATGCAATGTATGCTATGCATTAAAAACAAAAAAGATAATAGGAACATAAAATGAGTAAAATAAAGTAGAATACATTCACTTGAATTTAAATTTATTCATTTAAATCTTCAGTATCATCTTCTGCTTCAAGTAGTTCATGATCAATTTCATATTCTTATTCATTTCTTTTGATTTTTCCTTAAACAACATGACTTGGTTTCCTACAATGAAAGATTTAAAAGGAGTTCTGTAAAATTTGAAAAGCTAATACATTCCATTATTAAATATAGACACGACTATGAACAATCAAAACCATCTTTTAGTCAACTTTTGTCTTGCATCATACAAATTATCAAATTACTATTGTACACTAATATCCAATTCTTAATTTTTTATACTCTTGATCATATCCTCCGCTTTGAGGATGACTTGCATAGAAAACAAGGTAGTTGATCAAGTACTGCTACCTAAAACATGAAAATCACTTACATGGAGATTGATGCTTCATTCTACCACCCACTCACGTATTTGTCATAACTAATTCTCTCTCTCTCTCTCTCTCGCTATAGCCTAAGGAGTTCCAAAATAGCTTCACACATGAGTGCCACATGGCACTCATGTGTGAGCCCATCTAATTAGGACTAAGGAGTGGTTTTCACACCTCTTCCAAAAGATACTCCAATATAAAATTTCCTTCCCCTTATGTTCATTTTTTCCTCAAAAATGGTATTGGAAGGTCCTTTTAAAAAGAGAGAATTAAGGGAATAGTACTCCCACTAAAGCCCATGTATCGGATGTACATGGTCATATCTCCATGTTGTCTCCCCATATCATTCCCCTTAAGAAGGCTCTTGGAAAGGCAATCTAAAATTGGGAAACCATATTTCAAGGGTGCTAACCTTCTCCCATGTGGCACTATCCTCTGAATTATCTTTCAACTTTACTAGACACTCTTTATATAAGTGACTTTCTTACACTAGAGTGCTATAAAAGCAATAAGATTTGCCAACTTGGTTGTGTTTAGAGGGACAATTGATCGTGAACAAATGGAGCATATAAGGGTTTCTTCTTCCCTAGTGACATAACTTTGTGACATTTTTATGATATAACTTTATGATTGACATTTTTATCGTCCTTTTATCACCCACTCTGAATCTCATAGCATTCTTTCCTAGGATTCAAACATGTCCGTAGTTAACCTCTAAGGCAGTAATTTTGACAATATTGGCTTATTAAGGCATCAAATGTTTTGATCTTCCCAATTTATTCCACCTCTTGGCATAGGAGGGATGTCTATGAATTCATTTTCTTCACACTAGAGTCTCAATCAATCTCTATGATGCTTTTATCATGAGTGTGGTCAAGATAAGGAGAAATCACATTCAAAGTGCCCTCCCAATCTTCATAGTGATCCCCACAATATTTAGTGATTGGGAAGGTCATGATGGTCAAACACTTAGAGCTTCTAAGCCTAACTACTTTTCAATTTAAGCCATCTAAATAGAGAACTACCCGAGGGAATTATATATATGAACTAAAAGAACAATGCAATAATCTTGACTAGAGAATCTAGCTTGGTTAGAGTTAAGCTCACCTTGCATGCCATTAGAAGAGACCATGTTTTCCCAATGAATTTTTAGTTCATGACTAGATGAAGTGATGTGGGAGCAACTTGGGCATGGATCACTGCTTCCTATTAGAAAACATGACTTCTAACCAAACTTCACTAGCCTAATGTCCTACCAAGCCACAAGTGTATGTACAATTGTATTTTGTATGCAAACAATGCAGTTAGATCATAGTCACATGCATGCAAGAGTCATAGAAAAAACTACTCTTCAATCAAATACTAACTTATTCACTTCAAGTTTCGTGCATCCAAAAATATTTTTTCAGTGTGCAAAAGATCTATGGGAAATTATTCACAAAAAAAATTCCAATTTTCACTCAACTAGATAATTATCCCTCATTTTATATTGTGCGCTGAGAGAATTAATGATGTGTGTTATTTCTTAATTTGCAAAAAATAAATTATGCAAGAGTTACAAGAAAACCTCCACTCATCACATAAATAGACATGTCTCCAATGGAAACACTTATACTGCTCTTTTTGATACCAAATTTTTGTTCAATCATAGTTTGTACCAAGCACACAAACACTATTAAACACAAGTTGAGATATTTGAGGATCCTTTTAGCTACCTCCATATGTGACTTCCTACGTGTATTTAAGGACTGTCTCAAGACACTCACACTGTAGCTAAAAACTACTCTAGTGAGAGTAGCATATTTTAGACTTGCCACCAAGGTGTGATAGCTTGTCACATCTTCAATGAGCTCACCTTCATGAGCACTTCACTTCGAAACTACTTCCATAGATGTAGCTGCAACCTTAAAATTTTCCATCTTGAGTTTTTCTATTATATCTTTGATGTATTTCTTTTGATTAAGGTACGTATCATGCTCTGTATATGCTACCTCCAATCAAAGGAACTACGTGAGCTTCCTTAGATCTTTATTCTTGAATTCTTCCTTCATTTGATGTTTGAGTCTTCTAATTCCCTCAACATCATTACCTATTAATATAACCTCATCCACATATACACAAAGATATATTAACTTGTCCATGTGATTTCTTATTGATTAGGGAAGGATCTGCCTTGCTCAACACAAAACCTTTTACCCTTCAAGTAGGATAGAAGCCTATGATTGCAAGCTCTTGAAGCTTCCTTTAGCTCATCAAAGGATCTACTCAATATGAAAACATGTTCTAGATAAGCTTCAATCTTTTCTTCCATGGCATGCTTCCATTCTATTTTCTTTGTGCATTCCTCATATAATGAGGGCTCGTTAGAGTTAAAATAATGAGCCATGTAAATAGAGTGCTTAGTTAACAATAATTTTTCATATCCATAGGTTTCTGGCTTCCTCTTATCCATTGTAAATCTTATGAGAGTTTGTTATGATAATTTTGCTACACCTCTTAAATCTTGTAACTTTGCTTTACCTTTGGGGTTCCATGAATTGATCCCCTTTCTAGGTGTCTTTTGATCCTCTTCTAAATCACTTGAAAGTCTTGGAAAATCATCTTCCAAGTCATAGGGAAATTAGATTTTCCTACAATTATCTTCAAGCGGAGACTTATTTTCATCAAATAAAACACCTATCAAATAAAACACCTATCAAATAAAACACCTTGACTTACTATGAATACTTTTTTACTAGGTTTATATAGAGTATAAGCTTTATGAATTAGTCCATAACCTATGAAGACACATTTATTTGCCTTCAGATCAGGATTACATCTAATTTGTGATGGTATATGTGCATATGCAATACACACAAATATTTTGCAATGGTCAAAGCTTGGTCTTCTTCCATTCCAAACTTCATAAGGATTCATGCCTTCCAAAGCCGTTTATGGTAATGAGTTTATGACATAGTTGTGAGTAGATTCTACCTCAACGCATACATAATTGGGTAACATTTTTTTATTTAGCAGCGAATTAGCTGCTTCTACAATGGTCCTATTTCTTCTTTCTACTACCCCATTTCTCTCGTGTATATCTTATAGTTATCTCACTTTTAATTCCCCTTTATTGCAAGTAAGAATCAAGCTCATGGGAGAAGTATTCCCCCCTCCATCAGACTTTAGCCTCTCCAAGGTTCACCTATTTGATTCTCTAGTAGTATTAGATACATTTTTAAATGAGCAAACACTTCATCTTCATGCTTCATAAAATAAATTATGGTCCATCAACTACAATCATCAATGAAAGACACATAATACCTTGACCCTAAGATATCAAGATTCTTGCTTGGTCTCCAAACATTAATGTGATGGTGGTGAGACAAGTGATGAGGATTGCATTATTCTCTTGTGTATCAAGGAGGTGACTACGAAGGGCATCTTTTTTGTGCTTCACCTATGAGAGATTGTACGTTGTTTCATTTAGGGCAGCTTGTAGTCCGTACTTCTTTTTAATCAAGTCCACAATGGAAACTTTATGGTGCTCAATTGCCTCATGAACATTTTGTGCACTTCGAAATGCCTCATCATATTCACAAGAACCTATTCAAATAAATATTTAAAATATTGTACATGTCACCTCTCTTTCTTGTGTAGAAGTGGCAAGTTGGTGCAAGCATCCATGGGGTCAGAGAGGTCAGTGTTGGAGATAGATGTCTGCGGAAGCATGCGAACAACACAAGGAAGAAGAAGAAGCTTGGAGCACAAACACATAATAGTGAATGTATTACTAGAGAATGTACAAAGATAAGTAGCCCATTAGGGCAATGGGCGTATATACAAGCCGGGGGAAAAAACCTCCTAAAGAGGGAAAAAAGTGCCCCGGGGGTCCTAGTGTGTTCACACACATCACTACCTAAATATATCAACAAATCCCCCCTGGGAGTGATGCGGTGAAGAAGGAGCTGGCACTCATGTATAAGGAAGTGCCAAGCTATGTGGAAATCACTCCACAAAAGGAAGTAAGCCCAAAGCTTTGCAAAAAGCTTCAAACTTCTCCCTAGGCAGAGCCTTCGTGAAAAGGTCTGCAATGTTCTCCTGCGTGGGCACATATGCCAAGCTGATCTCCCCAGCAGAGAACCTCTCCATGACATAGTGATAATGCACCTCAATGTGCTTAGTGCGAGCATGGAACACAGGGTTCCTCGCAATTGCCAATGCGCTTTGACTGTCAGTGAAGATGGTGGTGGTAGAAGACTGGCCAACACCCAAATCAGCCATTAGGCGTCTGAGCCACACACACTCAACAGTCGCTGTGAAAGCTTCCCTATACTCAGCCTCACAACTGGAAGTGGCCATAGTAGGCTGCTTCTTGCTCAACCAAGATATACATGAGCTACCAAGCATGAAGCAAAAACCATTGGTGGACACACGAGTGTCATAGCAACCAGCCCAATCTGAGTCAGAAAAAGCATGCAAATCTGACGGTAGTGATCCTCCCTTGGGATAAAACAACTCAAGTAGCTGAGTACCACTCAAGTAGTGAAAGATGCGCTTAACCGCCTTCCAATGTGTGACTCCTGGGAAATGCATAAACCTGCTCATCTATGAGACAGCAAACTGAATATCTGGCCGAGTAATGCATAAGTAAATCAAGCATCCAACAGCCTGCTGATAGAGAACAATATCAAATGCGTCTCCAGCATCATGAAGACTCAATCGTAAACCTATCTCCATAGGAGTGGCAATAGGCTTACAGTCTTCAAGGCCAAAACGCTCAAATGAGGCATGCAAATCAGCCTTAAAATCAGCAATATGCTTCTCAATAGGACCAGTGAGCAGCAGGTCATCAACATAGATAATAATGATCAGAAGCACATCATTAGCACGCTTAACATATAAGGTGCTTTCAGTTGGACTATTCTCAAAACCATGTGCAATCAGATAGGCATGTATCTTCTCATACCAAGCACATGGTAGCTTTAGACCATATAACGCCTTCTTTAACCTGCACACCTGGTTTTCATGCCCTTTCTGCACAAAGCCATGGGGCTAAAAAACATACACTTCTTCATGCAAGTCACCATTCAAAAATGTTGTTTTAATGTCCAACTGATGTACATTCCAACCATGATGGGATGCAAGTGCACAAATGCTCCGAACAGCAGTCATACGGCATGTAGGTGCAAAGGTCTCATCAAAATCAATGCCTCTTTCCTGCGCATAACCCTTTGCAACAAGCCTAGCCTTATACCTGTCAACTGTACCATCAGGTTTATGCTTCAGCTTGTATACCCACTTAGTGCCAATGGCCTTCTTGCCAGGAGGCAAGTCACATAAAGACCATGTACCATTCTTCATTATAGCATCATATTCAGATTGCATAGCAGCCATCCAATTTTCTGAATTATGTGCTTCATCAAAAGAAACAGGCTCATTCTCATCACAGAGGCTAGACGCAGCCATAGCATAGCAATCTGATGCAAAGGAGGCACTATGAGAGCCTGAACGAGTACGATATGACAAAGGTGCATCTAATTTGCTGTCACGCAAAGTCTGCACTAGCCATTTTGGCATAGTTTTTGCCTGCTCAATATCAGCTCTCTCATCAACAAGTGCATCATATAAATCTACATCAGAAATGGAATGATCTGCATCATCATATGAAACCTGCAAAGGCTGAGAAGTTGCCTCATTAGGACCAGCACTAGACTGTCCACCTGTAAAAAGAGGCATCAAAGTATCATACATGTCCTTAGAGCTAACAGATGTCTCCTTAGTACATGAAAGCAATGGCTGAATAGCATCTTCCACAAAGACAACATCACGGCTAACCAGAATGCGTTTAGTCTGTGGATGATATAGACGATAGCCTTTACTTTCAGAACTGTACCCAACAAAAATACATTTTACTGCCTTATCATCCAATTTTCTGCGATGTTGTTCAGGCACTAGTGCATATGCCAAACAACCAAAAACCCGCAGATGAGCAACAGATGGCTTGCGATCATGCCAAGCCTCATATGGAGTGATAGACTGTAGCGCTTTAGTGGGACACCTGTTAAGTACATGTTGGGGATGTAAGGGTCATGTGACCTTACTCCCATATTCATATATATACATCATATATAGAGCATTGCCTAAAGAGAGATCATTATGTGGGTTTCGAGGCTCCCACGCATGTCCGCGCATCTCTCCTCTCTTCTCTCTCCCTCCATCTTCTCCTTCCTCCTCTTGTTCTGCACACCAAAGCCCTTCATTGGTATCAGAGCATGTTGAAGGCTAGTGTGCAAGAAGCTTCAATGGAAGCTTAGGTCACAAGAGGTGAAAGTGCAGGTCGGCATCTCTTGACAGCAGTTCAGTATTTCGGCTGTAACTTGAGCTAGGAAACTCGGATTGATGCGTTTTAAAGTTTTGTGCATAGCTAACACAAAGAGCTACAACTTCACAGAAGAGAGCAAAACCTGGTTCGGACTTCTGAAGTGCCGAAAATTCGAAAAACGCAAAGAATTGTAGAAGGCGAATTTACATTGAGTAGGACAGCAGGTTGGTTTTTTTGTCATAACTTGAGTTCTACAACTCGGAATGCAATGATTTAACTTGCGGCTCGTAGCTTAGAAAGATAACTACAACTTTGTAGAAGAACTCAGATTCAGATTCTCAGTGCAAGGTCACCGAAACTGCAAATTACAGAGTAGTAGTGTTGCAGGTGATAGTGAAATTGACAGCAGGTGCTTATTTTTAGCATATCTTGAGCTACGTACCTCCGATTGAGGTGTTCTTTATCTCCTTACGTAGCCAAGACTCAGATCTTGAAGTTTGCGAACCAAAAATTCAAATTTAGAGCTTATCATCTCTGAAATAGCAAAACACAAAGCAGCACATCTTCACTAATTGCACTTGGAGGTTGAATTTGCTTTGGAACTTCTTCGAGAGAGAATTTATGGTGTGCAAGCTCTTATTTTCAGAGCTTCAAAGCATTGTACATGTATGATCATTGTGATATCTCCTCCATATGAGAGTAGAGCATGATCTTGTCACGCGTTTGGCATGTAAGATGACATTGTGGTATACTCTTTTTTGAGGTTTATGTCATCATGAGTTCGATCATGGATGTATAGTGGCATTGTGGTATATATTTTGCTTATGCCACTTGGTTATGGATTTACTTATCGATTGCACATCATTATATGAGAGATTGATTGGATCTTAGTTGGTACTTGTATCTTTGTTTTCTTTGCCAGATTGAAGCCTCAGTTGCATACTTGTTTGTCACCTTGATTTGCTATTCTATTAGCAAATGTTCATTGATTTGATGTTGTGGATGGTGATTCCCACATGGTTATTTTGGTTTTAGAGTCCATTTTACAGAGGAGATGCTGCCGAAATTTTGACAGCTTTTATGCTAGAAGAGAGCTCTAGTGGATCTTGAAGCTTGTGTGATAGCTTTGGATCATTGTTGATCTCCATTTACTTGGACTCGGTCACAGGTTGTTCGTGACAGGTTGGACCATCTTGTAGGATGCATTCTTGAGTGGGAGGTGCATCACCATTGTATTGGCATATGTTGCCATTAGTTTTTGGCACATGTAGTTGCCATTATCTTTTGTTTATATCAGTGACAGGTGGTGATAGATTACTCATTGTTCTTTTGCTATTCGTTATCTTGTTTGATTGCTCAATTTACAAGGGATACTCTATCGAATTTTTCCCAAGATTCTTTCACATCTGCTTAGTCACTTTGGAGACTTGGTGAGCAGGCTTATGCTCATGGTTTTATGTGCATGCTAGATGCATGGTTATGTGACAGGTGGTTCACATGGTTTTCTTCTCCAGTGAGACATATGTGATGTGAGTTATGCATATGGATATGCAGGTGTGATCCTATTTAGGATAGATTATTGTTTCTAGTCTCTTGTTACATTGCTAGTCTCTTGGATTGCCAGCATGGTGTCTTCTCGATTCGATGGTATTGACTTTCCGAGATGGAAAGCTCAGATGTGGCATACATTGGTTCGTGCAGGGTTACACATGTACGTGCATAGAGATGCACAGAGGCCTCGTGACATGCCCGACCATGTATGGATGGATATGGATGCATTGGCCAGCTCCACTATCCGATTATAGCTTGTGGATTCTATATATGAGTCTGTGATGTATGAGGAGACGAGTAGTGCATTATGGCAGAGACTACATGATATGTATGCGAGTCCATTGACTCATGTGAGACATAGATCACATCGACGACTTCGATGTTGGCATTGTGGTCGTGAGGGCCATATTCGACGACGTTGCTTTAGGTGGATGTGATGACGACATCAGAGACATGCACGTGATGTAGATCAGGTAGTGACTTTAGGAGAGTCTATGGCAGTTGATTATGCCAGTGATGATGATATCACTTTCTCCTATGGTTCATCTCAAGATTCCTCTTATTCATTGGGTGGTACACATATGGCTTGGTTGCTTGATGCATTAGCCAGTTTTCATGTTACTCCACATCGTGAGTGGTTTTGTCGATTCTCAGGTGAGAGTCATGGATGTGTGCACATGCTTGATGGTATGGCATATGACATTGAGGGTGCAGGAGATGTATGCATTATGCTACCTAGTGGAGCATCACTTATACTCAGACATGTACGTTATGTGCCTTCATTCCCTATGAGCTTGATTTCAGTTAGCCAGTTACAGGAGAGCAGATGTTATGCATTCCTTGGTGAGCATCATTTTCAGTTGCAGTTGGGACAGCTTATGCTTGTCAGAGGTGCTAGGATTGGGCACAGGTATCCACTGCAGGTACTTCACGTGAGAGAAAATCTCATCTCCGTGGGAGTTCAGTCTTATGTGCGATGTGAGACTCGTCATGTCTCATTCTGTCTACCTATAGATAGGTCTATGGACATTCTTGATGCACATGTATGGCATGATTCAGATGCTCACATGGATGCACATGTAGAGCATGTTTTGGATGCTCATGATGCTTATATAGAGCATGCTTTTATTGATCATATGGATGCTCTTATAGAGCACACTTCGGATGATCAGTTGGATGCTTTAGAGCATGATATGGATGCTCATGTAGAGCATTGTGATGATACTCAGTTAGAGTTAGATCATCAGTTTGATCTTTGTGTTGATGTTGTGCAGTTAGCTCATGCGGAGCATGATGATACACTTGGTGTGGTAGAGCACGATAGCTCTCATGGTACACAGTGTATGGTAGAGCATATTAGCTCTCATGATGCACAACTAGATACATCCTTGGTTGTGAGCATGGCTGATTTAGATGCTAAGGAGTCAGCAGTTATGCAGTCATTCTTGGATTCGCTCATGCCAGATGTTGACACAGATATGTCACGACATGTTGGTCTTGATGATGGTGCTTTGGATGTCTTGGATATAGGCATGGCTGACATACTTAGGTTAGCCAGGATAGCACATGTTTCGTCAGCATTCGGGAGTCTGATGTATGAGTTGTTATGCTCAAGACTAGACATTGCAGTTGCTATTGGAGCATTTGCACTTGGAGTTGTCAGTTGTTCGATGATTGACATAGGCATGGAGCGAGTGGGAGGTTTGCAGGAACTTCATCAGTTCTTGCATCAGTCAGATGTGAGCTCAACTCTTATCGATATGAGTCTAGAGCAGTTTGAGGTGCATGGATACACCTTGTTCGAGGCAGTTAGTGTAGGATGATCTGGTATGGATAGAGATCCGGACTCTTCCTGTACATTATTGTATAGTCCTACATCATTCTTTGTATATGTTACCACTTATGGTCACATTGACCCTTAAGTGGGAGATTGTTGGGGATGTAAGGGTCATGTGACCTTACTCCCATATTCATATATATACATCATATATAGAGCATTGCCTAAAGAGAGATCATTATGTGGGTTTTGAGGCTCCCACGCATGTCCGCGCGTCTCTCCTCTCTTCTCTCTCCCTCCATCTCCTCCTTCCTCCTCTTGTTCTGCACACCAAAGCCCTTCAGTACATATGATGCACACATGACAGCCTCAAGCCAGAAACTATGTGGTAAAGCCTGACTCTTGACCATACACCTCGCCATCTCCATGAGTGACCTGTTCTTCCGTTCAGCAACTCCATTATGTTGAGGTGTATACGGCACTGTACACTGGTGTTTTATCCCACGTTCAGCCAGAAATGTATTAAAATCAGAAGACATATATTCCCCCCCTCGATGAGAACGGAGGGTGCCCATTTTACATGCTGACAGATTTTCAGCCAAAACCAAAAACTGTTTGAAGCATAAAAACACTTCGGACTTTGCCTTCAATGGATATACCCATGCATGCCTGGAAAAATCATCAATGAAAGTCACGAAGTAAAGATAGTTTCTAAAAGAAGGTGCCTGCATAGAACCACAGACATCACTATGTACAAGCTGCAATTTCTGCGTAGCCCGAACTGATCCATCTTTTGGAAAGGAGGAACGCTGCATTTTGCCTAAAATACAGGCTTCACATACATGTTTTCCAGGTGCCTCAAGCTTGGGCAAAGAAGACACCATATCAGATTTCTGTAGGCGTAGCAAACTAGCAAAATTAAGATGACCAAAGCGTGCATGCCAAAGCTTTGCATCTGAGATAGCCTGAGAATCATGAACTGCACATGCCGAATCATTCATAGATCTTTCATAGTCTATGAGCTTATACAACCCACGACATAAAATTCCAAAAGCAATAATAACATCGCCATTTGACAGATCATGTACTGTACATCTATCATCAACAAATTTCACAACCAAGCCAATCTTGGCTAGTGCAGAAACTGATAACAGATTCTTCTTGATCCCTGGCACAAATAAAGCATCTGACAAGGTGAAAGAACTACCATCAGCAATAGTCAGAATGATCTTACCAACTCCCATAATAGGATAAGAGGAGTTGTTGGCGCATGTGACAGTATTCCCTGTAGGGGCAGGCTCGAGTGAAGAGAAGAAACTGCGCTGCGAGGTAATATGTTTGGTCGCCCCACTGTCAAAGTACCAAACATCTGAGTCCACTGCAGACATGCACTGCTCATGAGAAGATGGGTCAAAACTGCAAACAGTAGTAAACGCCCATTCTTCTTACTGCACAAGATTTGCAGACTCTGTTTTTGGTGTAGAGGCCTCTGCAACAACCATTCCAGCCTCTTTCTTCTTTGCCTCTTTTGCAGCCAGTTTTGGACAGTTCTTTATGATATGATCATTCCCTTTACAATACTTGCAAAAAAATTTCTGCTTTTCTGATTTCTTCTCATCTTTATCCTGGTTCTTCGAATGTGCAGCATTTGCAGATTTCTGCTTACTAGTAGAAGAGCTCCATTTTCCTTTGCCCTTCTGACTAGCCAGGAAAGCTTGATGTGTAACATGCATAATGGACCTGTTCTGCCTGGACTGATCTTCTTGCAATAGAACAGAGACTAACTCCTCAAATGATAAGGCATTCAGATTGCCTTTCATCATCAACCGAAGAGTAGAAGCAAAACTCTGATATGAATCAGGAAGACCATTCAGAACGGTCTGCATAAGTGAGCTATCTGGTATAACCTCATCAACAGAAATCAACTGTTCCTTCAAATCTTTGATCTTTGTTAGGAAACTGTCCATAGAATCACCTTCATTCATGTGCTCACTCTCCAACTGTTTTCGGAGGTAAGCAACACGAGCCTCATTCCTAGCTTGGTACAATGTGGTTAGTGTATCCCAAGCATTCCTAGTTGTTTTGCAAGAGCGAATATGAGGAATAATGGCACGTTTGACAGAAAAGGCTATCAATGCATGTGCCTAGGCATCTCTGCCATCCCAACGATTTTGCTCTACAGTAGGTGCAATAGAAACAGCAGCACGAATAGGAATCTGCGGAATATCATCTTCGACACCATCTTCATCAGCTCCAGCACCTGTATTTGCAGTACCTGTAGTTGCAAGTGTAACAGGATTTCTTTCAACACCCTGCATAATGTTCCACAGTCCTTTTGCAACCAATACATGTCGCATCATATAAGCCCATAATGGGTAGTTGGTACCATCCAATTTATCCTCAATAGCCAACATACGGAATACATCATTGCTTTCAGGCATGGCCGGTGACTAAAATACCTTGATGCAGAAAATTGACTGTATCTCAAAAAGTTGAACAGAACTGCCCAAACGAGTTCTTCTAGACCTGTAACAGACTCTAAGACGCTTAAACTGGCAAACTGAAACTGGTATATACCTTTGGCACAAAAAGAAGAAATAGCCTGCACAAGCGTTGTGATAGTGCGTTCGGAGGCCGAAACGAGCTCAGATCGCAATTTCGGCACCACAGAGCGAATCTGTTTTGATCTCGAAAACACGCAGAGTATGCTCACCAAAATTGGTGCAATTCTGGGCCTTGGGCCATACAGTTGGCCAATAAGGTATGTTATCAATAGCTCTTTTGGCTTTGCCAAGATAAATTCCCTACTTAAAGAAACCATCGGGGGAGTGCAACCAGGAGGATATCCTGGAGCCTCGCAAGGATCCAATGTCGATGGAGGTCCCACATTGCTGACCACTAAGGAATAGAGCACACTAGTCATGGGAGCTGGGAAGAGGTCAAAACTAAGGAACCTTCTTTAAACCAAACTACCTCTACCTCTATTTCTGCTCCCTCAAGATGCCTTTCACAAGTCCAACTTCCAGAAGGAGAATTAGAACAACTACTTTGAAATGGCATGGACATCCGTGATGGGACGCACCTTGAAGTTTGTTCTCTTCCAAAATTTTCCAAAAACTCGAGATGCAACGTCTTTTTGGACTATGCACAGAGTGGGTGCATCATTTCTTAACCCTCTGCCTTGATAGATTGAATGTGATACATTCTTAAGTACTCTTGAAATGATATGATGGAACAAACTTTGAACATTCGAAGGAGCAAACAAGCGAAGATGGAAAGTTCTATCACTCGGCCAGTTATTAATCACTCCTAGAGCGATCCTCTCACTATAGGAGAAGCTAACAAATGAAAAAAGGTTTAAGATAACTCCAAAACACTTCTTTGTCTTCACTCTATCGCGATGGACATTCATTGTGATGGACAAGCTCACCCACGATGGATGCCAATTCCCACGATGGACTGGACCCCCCCCCCCCCCCCCCCCCCCCCAAGACACGAGAAGGAGGGCTCCCCAAAAGATGGACCAAACACCGGCGATAGATAGGACTCTCATCAATCAGCAATACGCAATGCTTTCTTCAACCCTTCTTCGGCAAATTGTAGCTATTAAATCTTAAGTGAATGTCTTCGAGATAAATCCACAAAATCATATAAGCTATGAAAGTTTCTATACTATGAAATTACTTTAGCTTTAAAGTGAAAGAAAGATTGAACTAATTTAAGCTATGAAAGTTTCTATACTATGAAATTACTTTAGCTTTAAAGTGAAAGAAAGATTGAACTAAGATGTTGCATATCTTCCAACTTCAAATCACATTACAACTTGTTGAATGGTTAATGAAACCTCGAGGGGACTTACATTACTCTTGCATGGACAGCGAATCTACTTTATCTTGTGACTCAATGCTTTGTGACAATTCTCAACCTCAAATATGACCCGACACGTGAGTCTCTTGTGATCTAATTATGACTTCTACCTTCATCTTCGACATATTGCTTCTACGTGAACACACAATGCTTCTTCTATTGAAGCAGAAACACAATTTGCCATATTATAAATAGGCACCTCCCAATGACATTTAGCATTTCCGTGCACATGATAGATACCTAGCATATAGGTCAGGCTCTCCATGACACAAATTGAACCTAACATGAAACAACATGCATGTGTGTGTGAATTGTTTTGCTAATTGTTTGTGTTCAAGTGTATTTACTTGCCAAGAATGATGAAGTGGAAGCTTGCAGAAGAAAGAATGTAATTGTTGGACATTGAAGAAGATTTGCATCATGGATCAAACAAGAGAAGATTCTTGAATACCAAGCCTACATGTTGATATCCACTCATACATTTCACTGCTTGAAACTGTAGATATATTTAGGTAGTGATGTGTATGAACACTCTAGGACCACCAGGGCACTTTTTTACCTCTTTAGAAGGTTTTTTCCCCCGGCTTGTATGTACACCTATTGCCCTAATGGGTTAATTATCTTTGTACATTCTAGAGCTAATACATTCAGTATTCTATGTTCTGATCCAAGCTTCTTCTTCTTTTGCCTTCTTGTGCCAAAGGTATATACCAATTTCAGTTCGCCTGTACAAGCATCTCGAAGTCTACTACATGTTTAGCAGAATTCATCTTAGCAGTTTTGTTCAACTTTTTGAGATACATTCAATTTTTTGCATCAAGTTATTTCGGTCACCGGCCATGACTGAAAGCAGTGATGTATTCCGTATGTTGGCTATTGAGGATAAGTTGGATGGTACCAACTACCCATTATGGGCTTATATGATGTGACATGTATTGGTTGCAAAAGGACTATGGAACATTGTGGAGGGTGTTGAAAAACGTCCTATCACACCTACAACTGCTATAACTGCAGGTACTAAAGCTAATGTAGAAGGTGTAGAAGATGGTGATATTCTTCGAATTCCTATTCATGCTATGGTTTCTCTCGCACCGACTGTAGAGCAAATTCATTGGGATGGCAGAGATGCTCAGGCACATGCATTGATAGCTTTGTCTATCAAACATGCCATTATTCCTCACATTCACTCTTGCAGAACAGTGAAGGATGCTTGGGATACACTTACACATTGTACTAGGCTAGAAATCAGGCTCATTTTTCTTACCTCCAAAATAGATGGAGAGTGAGCACATGAACGAAGGTGATTCTATGCAAAAATTTTTAACAAAGATCAAGGATTTGAAGGAGCAGTTGATTTCTACTGATGAAGTCCTTCTTGACAGTTCACTTGTGCAGACTGTTCTGAATGGTCTTCTTAACTCATATCATAGTTTTGCTTCTACTCTCCATTTGATGATGAAAGGCAATCCAAATGCCTTAACATTTGAAGAGTTAGCTTCTATTTTGTTGCAGGAAGACCAATCTAGGCAGAACAACTCTATTATGCATGTTGCATATCAAGCTTTCCTCGCTCATCAAAAGGGCAGAGGAAAATGGAATTCCTCTACTAGTAAGCAGAAATCTGCAAATGTTGCGCATTCAAACAAGGAAGACAAAGATGAGAAGAAATCAGAAAAGCAGAAATTGTCTTACAAATAGTGTAAAGCAAATGATCATGTTATTAAGAGCTATCCAAAACTAGCTGCTAAAGAGGCAAACAAGAAGTAGGCTGGAATGGTTGTTGTATAGGCCTCCATACCGAAAACAGAGTCTACTAATCTAGTGCAAAATGAAGAATGGGTGTTTACTACTGTTTGCGGTTTTGACCCATCTTCTCATGAGCAATGTATGTCTATAGTAGACTCAAATGTTTGGTACTTTGATAGTGGGGCGACCAAACATATTACCTCGCAGCACAGTTTCTTCTCTTCACTTGAGTGTGCCCCCTACAGGGAATACTGTTACATGCACAAACAACTCCTCTTATCCTGTTATGGGAGTTGGTAAGATCATTTTTGACTACTGCTGATGGTAGTTCTTTCACTTTATCAGATGCTTTATGTGTGCCAGGGATCAAGAAAAATCTGTTATGAGTTTCTGCATTAGCCAAGATTGCCTTGGTTGTGAAATTTGTTGATGAAAAATGTACAATTCATGATCTATCAAATGGCGATGTCATTATTGCTTTTGGCATTTTATGTCGTGGGTTGTATAAGCTCATAGACTATGAAATATCTGTAAATGATTTGGCATGTGTAGTACATGATTCTCAGGCTATATTAGATGCAAAGCTTTGGCATGCATGCTTTGGTCATCTGAATTTTGCTAGTCTGCTACGCTTGCAAAAATCTGAAATGGTGTCCTCTTTACCCAAACTTGAGGAACCTAGAAAACATGTTTGTGAAGGCTGTATTTTGGGCAAAATGTAGCATTCCTCCTTTCCAAAAGATGGTATAGTTCGGGCTACTCAAAAATTAGAGCTTGTACATAGTGATGTCTATGGTCTTATGCAGACACCTTCTTTTAAGAACTATCTTTACTTCGTGACTTTCATCGATGATTTTTCTAGGCATGCATGGGTATATCCATTGAAGGCAAAGTCTGAAGTGTTTATGTGCTTCAATCAATTTTTGGTTTTTGCTGAGAATCGGGCACCCTCCATTCTGATGAGGGGGAGGGGGGGAAATATATGTTTTCTGACTTTAATGCATTTCTAGTTGAATGTGGGATAAAACATCAGTGTACAATGCCGTATACACCTCAACAGAATGGAGTTGTTGAACGGAAGAACAAGTCACTCATGGAGATGGCAAGGTGTATGGTCAAGAGTCAGGCTTTACCACATAGTTTCTGGCTTGAGGTTGTCATGTGTGCAACATATTAACTTAACAGGTGTCCCACTAAAGCGCTGCAATCTATCACTCCATATGAGGCTTGGCATGGTCGCAAACCATTTGTTGCTCATTCACATGTTTTTGGTTGTTTGGCATATGCATTAGTGCCCTAACAACATAGCTAGAAATTGGACGATAAAGCAGTAAAATGTATTTTTGTTGGGTACAATTTCGAAAGTAAAGGCTATCATCTGTATCATCCACAGACTAAACAAATCCTGGTTAGCCGTGATGTTGTTTTTGTGGAAGATGCTATTCAGCCATTGCTTTCATGTACTAAGGAGACATCTGGTAGCTCCAAAGACATGTATGATACTTTGCTACCTCTTTTTATAGGTGGATAGTCTAGTGCTAGTCTTGATGAGACAACTTCTTAGCCTTTGTAGGTTTCATGTGATAATGCATATCATACCATTTCTGATGCAGATTTACATGGTGCACTTGTTGATGCGAGAGCTGACATTGAGCACGCAAAAACTATGCCAAAATGGTTGGTGAAAAGTTTGTGTGACAACAAATTAGATGCACCTCTGTCATATCATACTTGATCAGGCTCTCATAGTGCCGGTTTTGCATCAGATTGCTATGCTATGGATGCCTCCAATCTATGTGATGAGATTGAACCTGTTTTGTTTGATCAAGCACAAAATTTTGAACATTGGATGGCTACAATTCAAAGTGAATATGATGCTATCAGGAAAAATGGTACCAGGTCTTTATGTGAGTTGCCTCCTAGCAAGAAGGCCATTGGCACTAAGTGGGTATACAAGCTGAAGCGTAAACCTGATGGAGCAGTTGACAAGTATAAGGCTAGGCTTGTTCCAAAGCATTATGCACAGGAAAGAGGCATTGATTTTGATGAAACCTTTGCTCCTACTTGCGAAATGACTTCTGTTTGTAGCATCTGTGCACTTGTAGCTCATCATGGTTGGAATGTACATCAATTGGACATTAAAACAACATTTTTGAATGGTGACTTGCATGAAGACGTGTATGATTTTCAGCTTCATGGCTTTGTGTAGAAAGGGCATGAAAACCAGGTGTGTAGGTTAAAGAAGGCATTATATGGTTTAAAGCAAGCACCAAGTGCTTGGTATGAAAAGATACATGCCAATCTCATTGCACATGGTTTTGAGAACAGTCCAACTCAAATCATCTTATATGTTAAGCGTGCTAATGATGTGCTTCTGATCATTGTGGTGTATGTTGATGACATGGTGCTCACTGGTCCTCATGACCTACATATTGCTGATTTTAAGGCTGATTTGCATGCCTCATTTGAGATGTTTGATTTCGGGCATTTACATCACTATTTGGGCATTCAATTTATGCAAGTTGATGTTGGAATGGATTTTTGTCAAACGAAATATATTGACACATTATTGCAGCATTTTGGCCTTGAAGACTATAAGCCTATTGCCACTCCTATGGAGACAGGTTTACGATTGAGTCTTCATGATGCTGGAGATGCATTTGATGCTATTCTCTATCAACAGGCTATTGAATGCTTGATTTGCTTATGCATTACTCGGCTAGATATTCAGTTTGTTGTCTCATATATGAGCAGTTCTATGGATTGTCCAGGTGTGAAGCATTGGCAGATGGTTAAGTGCATCTTTTGCTACTTGAGTGGTACCCGACTATTTGGATTGTTTTATCCCAAGGGGGGATCACTTCCGCCAGATTTGCATGCTTTTTATGATAGTGATTGGGCTAGTTGCTATGACACGTGTGTCCACCAGTGGTTTTTGCTTCATATTTGGTAGCTCATGTATATCTTGGTTGAGCAAGAAGCAGCTTACTATGGCCACTTCTAGTTGTGAGGCTAAGTATAGGGCAGCTTTCACGGCAACTGTTGAGTGTGTGTGGCTCAGATGCCTTATGGATGATTTGGGTGTTGGTCAGTCTTCTGTCACCACCATATTCACTGACAGTCAGAGCATATTGATAGTTTTGAGGAACCATGTGTACCATGCTCACACTAAGCACATTGAGGTGTGTTATCATTATGTCAGGGAGAGGTTCTCTATTGGGGAGATCAGCTTGGCATATGTGCCCACGTAGGAGAACATTGCAGACCTTTTTACAAAGGCTCTGCCGAGGGAGAAGTTTGAAGCTTTCTGTAAAGCTTTGGGCTTACTTCCTTTTGTGGATTCATTCCACATAGCTTGGCACTTCCTTATACATGAGTGCTAGCTTCTTGTTCACCGCATCAATCCCAAGGGGGATTTGTTGATATATTTAGGTAGTGATGTGTGCGAATACTCTAGGACCACCCGGGTACTTTTTTCCCTCTCTAAGAGGTTTTTTCCCCCGGCTTGTATATACGCCTATTGCCCTAACGAGCTACTTATCTTTGTACATTCTAGTGGTAGTACATTCAGTATTGTGTGTTGTGCTCCAAGTTTCTTCTTCTTCCTTGTGTTGTTCGTGTGATTCCGAAGATGTCTAACTCCAACAGAAACTAGACATGAGAAAGTGGCCAATGAATTTGAAGAGCCAAGGGTCTCAAAGATTATTGATTCAATAAAAACAAACCAAGGGGAATTCAATGGACTAAATGCAGCCTCTTAAAATAGATATTATGAGTAAATAGCGGAAAATTATGGGTTGCCTGAATATCACAAAAAAGATATTCTCATTTGCATGCCACATGGCTTCACTAGGGATCATATCATGCCACCCGAAATGTCACATGGACCGATTTCAAGAGATAATCACTTGCCGAGTTCTCTCATGAGGACTATAGTAGGAACAATAGGGCCACATTTCTAAGGTGGATTGATACACCTAGGGCTAACATGCATATCACTTAGTGTTTGAATTAGTTTGACGTAACATTGAATAAATTGCATGCTACAAACAGAACAACCGTAAAATCAAATAAGCTTCAAAATGTTATAACGAAAGTTGATGGTTGAAATCCTATATGCCCCAAGATTTAATATTTATAATTTTTAACTATGCTAGAAATTGTGTCTAAAACTCACTAAAGTTATTCAAGAACTATAGACAGAGCTAGAGAGCTCATGTTTGGGGGTGGACTTCTGAGGAGAGCAAGCTTGTGTAATCATTGCCAACTATTATAGTTGAGATCAATACAACTTCCATTGTTCATACTCTTTGCCTCTCCTTTGTGTGTGTGTGTGCATATTGTATGCTTCTTACCTTCACCTTGAGTCACATCACTTGCTCAGGATCATCATATAATCCTCACGTCTCCATTTATGAACAACTTCTAGGTGGATCTCGTTAGTGTTGGAACTCACCATTGTCCTAAAATGATACCACATTTGGCACCAGTCCTAGGGAGCATAGCTTGAGGATGACTCTGTGATGGTCAAAGCATAAAGTATTGAAGCTTTGATACATAAAGATTTTTTTTTCTCAGTTCATCATGCTTCTAGGCCATTGCACCCCAAAGAATGAAGATCATTCTAGAACACTAGAAAAACCTCTATAAAGCACATGATAAATTACATGAGGAGGAAAAATGACATCTGCAAGCACATCTCCCACTACATCTTATGATGCACCCACCACGTCCAACATCCCTAAACATGCACTAGCACAGCTAGGAGATCTCCCAAGACAAGTGGACAAGATGAAATAAAAATTGGCATCCAAACTGTTCTTAGAAAAATCTGCATCACCACCTTATATTCTCGAACCAAAGGAACATGTGTAAATATTGGCCAAAAAATCTTTGGAACAAGAATACAAATGACAACCATCAATGGGCATTTAGATTATCGAGGAAGGTCCAAACACCTTCGAACTTCAAAGACCTATTTGGATGAAGCTAGTGGAAGAATTGAGCAGTAAACACTTGGCATGGGTTGATGCTCAGCTACGTGACATGGCAATTATCGAAGAATCCATCTTATATTTAATATAGTTTCAAGATCTTGCACCCAAATAATATGTTCTTACCGGCAAGCCACTTGCTGCTAGTCTTTGAAAATGAAGATATGGCGTTTCGAGCCCTTAGTGTCGGAACTTGGCAACTCGGCCGGGCGACCCTAACTTCGGTACCCCCTCTGGGTTGAGCTCCCTAACCTGCCATACTTCTTGTACAACTTCGTATGGGACATCGTTTCTCCTATCGGCAAGCCGTTGGCCTCACGCGAGGACATTGGTGGTCTCATTTATGAAGGAGCAAGACACTCGTTCAACGCCCGGTGGCACCCTCAAATCTGTGTCGAGGCTGACCTCAGTATGCCACTCCCATCGAAGATCAAACTGGACTTGGGCGAAGGGGAGGTATGGGAGCAAGACATCAGCTACAAAAACCTTCCCAACGCGTGCTTTCGCTGTGGCCTACAAGGTCACAGGATCAAAGATTGCCCTTTGAGACGAAAAAGCAAGCCAAATCAAGAAGCCTCCAAAAATGCTCAAGACAGCAATGGAGCATTGAATCACTCGACAAAAGTAGAGGAATTCAAGGGTCCCCGTAATCCAGAAGCTGATGCAGACGGGTTCATCAAAGTCAGAAGAAGAAGGAAAAGAAGCCCTAGGGCAACCTCTGAGCGAAACAACAAGTCTCTTTCCCCCTCCAGCAACTTGTATTGCAATCTGGAAAAGGAAATCAATGAGATTGACTACCCAGAAGGGAATCAACCTGAGGAGGACACCGATGTCAAAGGCCTGGAGATCCCTGACAGTAAAGAAACCTTGCAGGAGGGTTACACTACAAGCAAAGAAGACGGCTTTACTACCAGCAACGAAGATAACATGGATAGTGAAAGCTCCATCATCGGATCGACTGTTCCGGAAACGGAGCCGAAAACGGTGTCCTGTTCTTCCCAGCAGGAGGCATCCCGCAAAGGAAAACAACCTATAGAGTTACCGTGGAAAAGCCCCCGCAAGAACCTATTGCTAACTCGGGATCCGATCTGAGCGAAAAAGAAAGATGAAGCCAAGAGAAGAAAGGACAAAGCTCCCTCCCGCAAAGAGGGATCAGTACAAAAATGATTGTCATCTCGCTAAATGCTAGAGGGCTAACCGACCCCTCAAGAGCGACCATCATTGGTCAATGGCTTCGCGACATCAGCCTAAACCCAGACTTTATATGTATTCAAGAGATTAAAATTGACGGAGAAGACCTCCAGAAACGGCTCAGGTAGGTCTCCTCGGCCCATGTGTGGATCCCAACGAAGCACCAGCGGGGGTCTGGAGGAACGGTTATCGGTGTTAAACGACTCTGGTTTGAAAAGCTTGAGAACTCCACTGAAGATGTAAGTCACCGTTGGATTGCTGTTTCTTTTGGTGCTCCTCTTTGTGTTACTATGGTTTCTCTGTACGCCCCTAACGGGGATTTGGAGAGAATGAACACTTGGGCCTCCTTAGACTCGCTTCCCCACAACGTGCTTATATGTGGAGACTTCAACATGGTGGAGGACCCTAAGGACAGATGGATGGGCAAGGGCAGAGTCATCGACAGTCGGGAGAAAGAAACGTGGGACATGACCAAACTTCACTTGGATTTGGTGGAATTCAAAGACTCGAATGGCTTCTCTTGGTCGAATCTCCAAGCGGGCGAGGACCTGAGGAAAGCTAGACTCGACAGATGCTACATCTCTCAGAGTTTTACTCATCAGTGGGGCCACCCTACCATCACGCAATGCACTGACCTCACTATCTCTGATCACTACCCGATCGTTATCACTTTTCAACCTTCCAACAAGATCCGCAAGGCTCCGTGGTTCCATGCCAACGCAACCACCTTCTCTCTCCCCTCCGTCCATCAAGAAATAGCCGATGTGTGGAAGATGGCGTTCGCTTCTGGCTTGGCCCCAGCCAAGTGCTGGAGAAGTGCGGTCGACAAGTCACGTAAGATCATGATCAGAACTAAGAAGATGCTCGAGACTGTGTGGCGGGCTCGTAGGGAAGCTCTTTACCACAGACTCTGGCGGCTCGAGGAGGAAGTGAACAAAGGAAAACACCAAGCCCAAAAAGGTCTCCGAAAAATCAGAGCGGTGTTGAGATACGAGGAAGAAATACAAAGGAAAAACTTGCAAATTTTCTTCAAGGAGTGGTGGGCTGGCAAAGCCGATAAACCCACCAAAGAGATGTGCCGCATCCTTAAAAGGAAACACAACAGAGAATCGATCCCCCTACTGCTAGATCCACATGGCAATGTATGCAATTCGGAAGAAGATAATTTTGGCATCATCGAAGGGCACTTCACGAGACTCCTGGGAACTTCGAACCCCCTCTCCCACCATAGAAGGGACTGTATGGCTGCCATTTCTAGGGTTTCCCCCCGGAGGATACCACCCAACCTCCACTCCCTGCTTCATGCCCCTATCTCTGAATCAGAAATCATTGAGGTCATTGATGCCCTCCCTCTCGGTAAAAGCCCGGGACCCGACGGACTCACTAACGAGTTCTTTAAATCCTTCAAGCTGGTGGTTGCCACCCCTCTTCGGATGGTTTGGCAAGAAGCGCTAAAGTTTGGTGCTCTTCCTTCTTGCCTAAATAATGGAATTATCAAGTTGATACACAAGAAGGGGGAAAAGAACAGAATCGAGAACTGGCGGCCTATTACGATGCTCCAAACAGGATACAAGATCATCGCCAAAGTCATTGCCAACAGAATCTCGTGCCACCTGAGATCTTGGCTTAGTGAGGACCAAAAAGGTTTCATCAAAGGCAGGTCTATCCTGGAAACCATTATGGATATTTGGGAAGGTATTCAATTTGCAAATGAGTCTAATCAAGATGTGGTTTTCCTCAAGATCGACTTTGACAAAGCCTACGACAGGCTAGAATGGGACTATATTCTGCAGTCCCTCCAAGATCTCGGATGTAGTCAGAAATTCACCAAGATGATCGCGACCCTTCTCGGAAATGCAACGACCCAAATTAACGTTAACGGCAAACATTCGAAGGCGATCCATCTTAGAAGATCTATTAGACAAGGGTGCCCTCTGGCCCCCCTTCTTTTTGCCATCGCCACTGAAGGGCTGAGCAGACTTGTGGCTCATCATGTGGAGACTGGCAATATCAAAGGCCTCCAGCTGCCTCACGACCACAGTCAAATCATCATGAGACTATTTGCCGATGATATGAACGCGTTTGTTCACAATGATAATACCAGCCTGGAGACTTTCTGGAGGTGTCTTGCTACCTTCTGTGAAGCCTCTGGATCCAAAATCAACCACTCTAAGACCGCCTTTAGGGCTATTGTGGGACATCATCCTGGCCTTCTCATTGATCATGGCTGTCAAATCATTCTGCAGGGCCAAATCTTTCGACTTCTTGGAATCCCCTTGGGGTTTGGTGTCTCTATGGAGCAGAGATGGAACTGGGTGTTGGCCAAACTCGAAAACAAGCTTAACTATTGGAAAGGTATGCAAATCAATCTCGCTGGACGTGCGATGGTTATCAACACGTTCCTCCTCTCTTCTACCATCTATTTCCTTTCTTGTTGGAGACCGAATGAGCAAGGCCTGTCCAAACTGAATAGTATTTGTAGAAACTTTCTTTGGACGGGCGATCATAACAGAAGGAGGGTGCCTAAAATCAAATGGGCCATCTGCACTAGCCCTAGAGATAGCGGGGGGCTTGGCATCCTGGACATTGGGTGTATGGCTAACAAACTGGCAGCCAAATGGATGATTAAGGCTTGGTGCAATAGGGAGGCCTCGTGGGCCAAGCTGATCTTCAGAAACAAGAATGAGTTGGCTCTCATGGGGTTCCCAAACTGGAAGAATCTTGACATCATGACCCTGCTATTCTCCCCGATCCCCGTCTTCCCGAAAGGCTCCAATCTCGTGTGCTCCCTTTGGAAGGGCTGGAATAAAGTCAAAAGCTTCACAAGAATTAGTGAGGACTGGAAGTGGGCGGCCGGAATCAGACAAAATGACTCTATCTGGTTTCCGATACATGGCATCCGGAGTGTGGAGTCGTGGAACATTCAAAATGCCAAGAGGTTATGGAACAAAGGATTCAAAAAATGGAAACACCTCTGGAAACATGACACCAACAGCTGGATCAACTTCGAGGATATTGACCCTTGCATAAACATCTCCTACGAAGACTGGAACACATTGCAAAGCCGATGCCTCGCATGGGATCGTCACAAGACTCGCCTTCTCATGGGACACGACACACCGAACTCGCTTGGTCTCAAATGGCACAATGGAAATAGCCTACTCAAAATCCCGAACATCAAAGAAACGGCTGACCACCAGATCAGCCTCAACAAGAAGTGGTGCCTGTCTTGGACGCGGCTTCGGTGGGACATGAAATTCATGGGTATCTGGCACCCCCTTACAGAGATTAAGAAGTCTGTCCTCTTATGGCAAATTCTTCACCGAGGAATTTGGACCAACCATAAGGCTAGCAAACTTTGTGGGACTCCTCCTTGGTGCAAACGCTGCCACCGGGCTATCGAAGATGTCCCACACATCTTCCTTACTTGCCCCAACTCCTACAGAATCTGGCAGACGGTTGGAATGAAAATCAGACTTCAAAAACAGCTTAGTTGGAAACAAGTCCTTTTGGGAGAAGCGATCGGCTGCTCTGCGACACTCTGGAACACCATTAGAGGGGAAGTCCTGTGGAAAATTTGGCGGGAGAGGTGTGCTCTCAACTTCGGCGATCCCCCCAGGGAGTGGTCGATTGAGAAATCACTATTCCTCCTTGGCAAAAGGATTGTTAACAGTAAGAAATCCCCCCCCTTCAGGCACCATCAAGTCGTCCTTTTGATCAACAACAAGCTCAAACCCAAGTGGGCCCCGCATGAGGGCGATGAGAGGGTGATTAACCTTCTCTGTAATGCAACCTAGGATTCATTCAAGCTTCCCCTGCTTTGTGGGATTTGGGGGGTCCCGTGGGCACTAGTCCCCTTCTATTGTACCTTTGTTTCTTAATTTAATTCAAGTCCGGGAGAGTAGGCTATTGCCGAACTTCCTTTATATTCAAAAAAAATAATATGTTACAACGAATGAAATGCAATACATGTTTTACTTCATTATCTTGGTTGAATACCATGTAGAGATCAACCACATCACATGAAAACTAACTATGTTTGAAACATAGGTTGAGCCTGAAGATCTCCCTCCAAAAGCAAACGGGGGCACTATATTCCAACATGATTGGTGGGCATAATTGCTACAAGACTATTTGATGATGATCCAAGCCTTGACAAAGGCACATATTCACATTCTCTACTATGCTTGCTATCGTCTAGTTCCTCATAGGAAAACTTGGCTTGCATTTTCAATTAAAGTAAAAAATCATAAGAAATGCCAAGACTGGCTAAACTATCCATGTGTCACACCAGTGCAAGGGTAGCTAACCGTTCCTAAAATGAGGACCATGACATTGGTTGCCCCCCTTACACAAGATGCTTGAAGTTACAACACATATGCAACTAGATAATTTTTGACATGATGAAAAATAATTTTAAAGTCTTTCGAAAGGTGAAAGCACCACATATCTCAAATCCAGTCTTTGAACCTAGAAATTTGGACTTAGTATACGATATGAGTAGGACAAATTCCTTGAAGGTCTGCTATGCATGGCACTACAAAACCAAATAGCTACCTACATATTACAAACAGAATTGGGAAGAAATGTTCACAACCAATTTTTGGGAGTATCATTCAAAGGTTTCCATCTCCAAACCAAATCATTTACTACACATCTGTGCCTGCTAGGCCCTAGAACACCCAATGCATTATTGACTCCAATAGCAAAATAATATGGGAGCCATTGACAAGACAAAATGTGAGGTGGATTTGGCAAAGGGTATCTGTGTCGCAAAACACTCCTTGGCCACTGATATTTTACAACAATATATTGATCACTCTCTTTCACAAGGGTCTATCAGGGATGATAGACATGAGAGGAAGGGGAGTGTTGGAACCCAAGGCCAAGGCCAACATAGATGGAGTAGGAATATAAGACCGGAGCATGTAAGGCAAGATGTGCAAGTCAAATGTGAAGAAAAATATTCATAATTCATAGAACTCAAATCTTAAAACAATGATTTTTATCACTATATTTGTATATACAAAAACCCAAAGAAAAACCCAATTTTGTAAAAGATATGCTCCATTTTGTGCCACCTGAGGATTCAACAAGTTGGGAAGCTTAAGTAAAATCCACATATCAATTTTCACATATTCTGGAGCTCATTAGACCCCCCACATTAGCTCTAGGACATAATTTTTAAATATTTTGAACATTGTGTGTGAAACCAACCAAAGCTAGTCAAAAACTATAGATAGAGCTAGAAAGCTCATTTCACCGGGTGGACTTTTGAGGAGAGAAAGCTTGTGTAATCAAAGAGAGCTATTGTAGTTTAGATCAATACAATTTCCATTGTTCATACTCTTTGCCTATTCCTTGTATGTGTGTGTGTATGTGTGTGCATCTTGTGTGCTTCTCACCTTCTCCTTCACTCACATCACATGCTCACAATCACCATATGGTCCTCCTGTCTCCATGGATTGACATTTACAAGGTGGAACACCTAGGTGTTGGTACTCACCATTTTCCTAGAGTGACACACACACACTTAAACTCACATACACATGGCAGATTTACTATATAACTTGACACTAACACATCACATGAGTAATCATACTCAATTTGACTCTTTTTGTTTTTCTTTTTTGTTTTAATATATAGTTTAAGTAAATTTAGAATCCCCCCCCCCACACACACACACACACACATATTCCCACACACATATATATATAATTTACACGCATAAATGCAAACATATTATATAGATACACATACACATACACACAATTCATAAACTACACTATACTGGAACATACATCAAAACACACATGCTTATACCACTTCCATCACATACACACATAAGTTCAATTAAATACACATATATATAATGATCATTTCACAAGCTCATTCATACACCAACACATACATGCATATACACAGACACATCCAAATACACATATCTATATTAGGTGCACACACGCATATGCACAAAAACATGTCAATACATGCACAGTGAAACTCAAAAACCTTTATGCAATGCACACACATTCAACTTCTTAGAAACTCATATATAAATACCCTCACATACATATGAATACACACACACGCACACACACACATATATATATATATATATATATATATATATATATATATATATATATATATATATATATATATATATATATATAGATCACATTTATATTCTCATATATACCTTCTCACATGCACATCCATACATTTACATTCTCAAACACACACACACACACACGCGAACAAATTCATGTGTGTATATGAGAGAGAGAGAGAGAAAGCGAGGATAGAGTGTATGTTTGTGCATGAGTTAGAGGACGAGTGTGTTTGTGTCTCACGTCTATGCATATGAGAGAGTTGGTGAGGGCACACTAGAAACTAGCCCTTTATAGTCGGCGGATTTACTAGGCTCTAGTGTATTAGCACTCATGAAATTCCCTCATCTCTTGTTCTTGCACATAATCACCCGATGAGCGGACACTTTTTCAGCTCAGATAACCTTAAAAAAGCTACGACAGAGCAGATTGTGGTGGCCTAGAATGTAACATGATACACATATGTATGTTCGGGCTTCTGACCTTTGTCAACACAATTTTCAACCTCTTTCATGTACACGAATTCCTTTACAACTCGTAATGTCGTTAGAACCCTTTCAAAAATAGGGCCTTGCTTTTATCGGTCCAATCATGCCATTAGTGATATCCACTTATACTCATTATATTTTAACATGAACTGATTATGTTACTCGTTGGGCTGAAGCATGGGTGGTGAAAATTTCCATGGTTACAGCAATAGCATGCTATCTCACTCATGGGTTTTTTCTTAAATTTTGTTGCCCTCAAAAATTATTTCTGACCAAGGTACTCATTCTACAAATGATGTGATTATTACTCCCACAAATAGATTTCATATTATTCATAAGTATAGTACCCCATATTAACCTCAAGCTAATGGATTGACTCAGAGCACCAAACCCTAGTTACCATGTTAAAGAAGTTAAGTCAATATTGTCCAAAACAATGGGATCAGTTACTTGCCACTGGTTCATGGGACTACCGAACTACATATAAAGTAGCCATTGGGTTTTACAACTTTTAAGTCAACCTATGGACTAAAGCTTATTGCATTTATGGAAGTCATTGTATCAAGTTTTTGAGGAGACATTACACATAAACTACTCCCTAGCAGGTCACTTTACTCTCACGTGGATGACCTATGTGCCCTAGATGAACAACGATTTAAAGGTTTTCTTATTATGCAAGACCCATAGATAGGGAAAGCATGCACTCATGATCATTTTCTAACACTACTAGAAATAGGTGGGCATAGCGACGCCCCCGAATTGAAGAAAATCGAGAACCATCACTTATGCGATGCTAGTGTCGCATAAGCGACACCCCTGTTTTTTTTAAGACATGTCCTCGCATAAGCGATGTTAGCGTCGCTAATTCGACACTAAAACTATGTGTTGCAAATAGCATCGCTAGTTAGCGATGCTTTTAACGACGATGGAAAACTGCCTGCGATGCTTGAGCATCGCATAAGCGACGTTCTATGTTCCAGAGCATCACATAAGCGATGCTCTGGAATGTTAAAAAAATAATTTGATTTCTCCTATCACATTTGTGCCAGGATTTGGATGCACGATACACACACACACACAGAGGGAGAGAGAGAGAGAGAGAGAGAGAGAGCGAGAGAGAGAGAGAGACATCGACAAGAGCTCTATGAAGCCACGTATGCACACACACACATACACACACATACTGGAAATGACCCCACATACACACACATACATACACACAAACACATCTATACACACATAGACACATACACATACACATAGACACACACATATACACATAGACACACACACATACACACAAATTTACATACACACATACACATGCATACACACACACATAGACACATGCGTACACACATAGACACACACACATACACACATACACACATACACACATAGACACACAAACACATACACATACACACACATATACACACACACATAGACACATACACACTTGCACAAATACACATCCACACACATTCACACACACATACACATGCATATAGACACATATATATAGATACACACGTATATACACACATAGAGACACACATACACACATAGACACACACACATACACACATAGACACACACACATACACGCATACATACACACACATATAGACACATACACACACATATATGCATACACAAACACGTAGAGAGACATACACACACACATACACATACATGCATACATATGCATATATAATGAATATGCATATGCATACATACATACTTACATGCATACACACACATACACACACATGCATACATATGCATACATAATGCACATGCATATGCATACATACATGCTTAAATTCATACACACACATACACACGCATACACACATATATATGCATACACACACACACACACGTAAAGAGACATACACATACAATTATATATATGCATACATACATGCTTACATTCGTACATGCATACACACACATACACACGCATACACACATACACATGCATACACACATACACACATACACATACACACATATATATGCATACACACACACACACACACGTAGAGAGACATACACATACATGCATACATATGCATACATAATGCATATGCATATGATACATACATACTTACATGGATACGCACACATACACACACATGCATACATATGCATACATAATGCACATGCATATGCATACATAATGCACATGCATATGCATACATAATGCATATGCATACATAATGCATATGCATACATAATGCATATGCATACATAATGCATATGCATACACACACATACACACACATACACATACACACATAGACACACACACACACATACACACACACATACACACATACACACACATATATGCATACACACACATAGAGAGACATACACACACATACACATGCATGCATACATCTACATACATAACGCATATGCATATGCATACATACATACTTACATGCATACACACACATATGCATACATAATGCACATGCATATGCATAGATACATGCATACACATACACACACATAGACACACACACATACACACACATATACATAGATTTACACACATACACATGCATACACATACATACACACTTAGACACGCACACACACATAGACACACAGACACATACACACATAATGCATATGCATATGCCTACATACATACCTAAATGCATACACACACATATGCATACATAATGCACATGCATATGCATACATAGACACATACACAGACATAAACACATACACACTGATAGACACATACACACTTACACTTACACACACACACATCTAGAAACATTTACACACACACATACACATGCATACAAACACATATATATAGATACACAAGTACATAAACACATAGACACACACACATACACACATACACACACACATCTACACACACATACACATGGATACAGACACATATATACAGATACACACACATACACACACATACATGCATATGCATACATAATGCACATGCATATGCATACATACATGCTTACATGCATACACACACACGCATACACACATACACATACACACATAAACATGCACACACACACATACACACACATACACACATACACACACATATATGCATACACACACATAGAGAGACATACACACACATACACATACATGCATACATAATGCATATGCATATGCAAACATACATACTTACATGCATACACACACATACACACACATTTGCATACATATGCATACATAATGCACATGCATATGCATAGATACATGCATACACATACACACACATAGGCACATGCACACACATAGACACATACACAGACATACACACACATACACACACACATATGCATACATATGCATACACAATGCACATGCATATGCATAGATACATGCATACACATACACACACAGACACATACACACACATAGACACATACACACACATATACACATAGATTTACACACACATACACATGCATACACACACATACACACATAGACACACACACATACACACACATACACACACATACACACATACACACATACACACATGCACACATGCACACATAACGCATATGCATATGCATACAAACATAATTACATGTATACACACACATACACACATGCATACATATGGATACACACATACACATGTAGGGAGACATACACACACATGCATACATATGCATGCATAATGCACATGGATATGCATACATACATGCTTACATGCATACACACACATACACACACATACATATACACACATAGACACACACACACACACGTAGAGAGAGACACACACACATATACGCATATATATGCATACACACACATACATAAAGAGACATACACACACATACACATGCATGCATACATATGCATACATAATGCATATTCATATGCATACATAATGCATATGCATATGCATACATACATACTTACATGCATACATAGACATACACACATATACACACACATACACACACATACACACACACATATGCATACATATGCATACATAATGCACATGCATATGCATAGATATATGCTTACATGCATACACATACACACATATGCACACATAGTTACATACACACACATGGACACATACACACATATACACACAGATTTACACACACACATAGACACACACACTAACATACACAGACACACTTACACATGCATACACACAGACATGCACACATAGACACACAGACACACTTACACACATAGACACACACACATACACACATACAAACTTACACACACAGAGATACACACACACATATATAAACAAACACATAAACACATAGACACATAAAGACTTACACACACACATACACACATCCACACACATTTACACACACATACACATGCATATAGACATATATATACAAAAACAAACATATATACACACATAGACACACACATATACACACACATACACACATAGACACATACACACTTACAGAGACACATACACACATCCACACACATTTACACACATATATACACATGGATAGACACATATATATAGATACACATGTATATACACACAGACACACACATAGACACACACACACATACACACATATACACCCACATGGACACATACACACACATATATGCATAGTCAGACACATAGAGGCATACACACATATATATGCATACATACACATAGAGACACATACACACACATACACATGCATGCATACATAGTGCATATGCATATGCATACATACATACTTACATGCATATACACACACATACACACACATGCATACATTTGCATACATAATACACATGCATATGCATACATACATGCTTACATGCATACACACACTCACATATACACCTACATACACATATGCACACATACATATGTACACACACACACACACACATATATATATATATATATCTATATATATATATATATATATATATATATATATATATATATATATATATATATATATATATATATATATATATATATATATATATATATATATATATATATATATATATATATATATGTGTGTGTGTGTGTGTGTGTGTGTTGGTGCATATCAAGCCTGCACACATTGGCTTGGAATCATGGAAGACTAGCTTGGACAAAGCTTTATCAAGGCTTCACTTGAAGCAAGGTGCATATGAACATATGCTTAGATGTTCTTACCTTTTTACCCTTTTGTAAAAATCTATATGACTTGGCATTCATATGTAATCACTTTAGTCACTCGCCTACTTCATTAGTCGTGGAAAAGAGAATGAGTTAGTGGAGAGAATATCTCCCTAATTTTAGTAGAGATATTCTAGGGAGCCTAAGTTTGAATTTGAAATTCAAATTAACCTTCAACTCCTATAAAAACTACACTTGAAAAGTCGCGGTGAGTTCAGTCATTTTAGCTCACTCCCCGAGGCATTTTGTCATTGTAACTGTGTGTGTGTTAGTGCTACTCCATAGCCTACACCACCACTCCTCAATTAACCATGCTTGCCATGCTAATGACCTTGTATAATCATATCAATCAATAGATATATACACATTCAACATATCTGATTCTCTGTGTCTTCTACTCCAAGTCTATCAACTTCCAAGGAGCATTTCTTAGTGCTCACTGAACCAAATCAAGAGTTCAATAGCTCATTGGAACCAGCTCAAGGTCTTCTACAAGCATACAAAATCTCAGAAGATTTCATTCAGCCATTTGGGAGAAATCGCGCTCGAAGCAGTCACTGGTCTATCTCTGCAACTCTCCTAAAAAGTCGGGGGTAATCAGAATTTTGCTAAACTTATTTCTCAGTGTATGGTTTATCAATTTGAGTGATTCCACTTGTAATTGGTAGCTTATTAAGGTACTTTAATACTCCCAAAAGGAATTATTTCAATTGCAAGTGTGCTGGTCACACTGAGCATAACACTGAGCAGGTATCATTACAGAAATAGTAAGTTTATTGGATTTGTGAAGGAACCAAGTTATCTGTTTTGGTTTGATCATTACACAAACCATTTGCAAAGTACATATATGGTTTCTTTGTGTCATTTGGAAGCTAAGCAAGTGTACTAAGCATATCTGGAATCAAAGGAGGGCAGGTGTGAAGCAGGTTTAGCAGCATCAACTCATTTCTTGAGTGCATCCAACCATCACTCCCAACAGTGGTATCAGAGCAAAGAAGGTAAACATGGGTGATGGTTTCCCTTCATTCATTGACAAATTGGACAGAAACAATTATCAGGCTTGGTCATTGAGAATGAAGACCTATCTACAAGGGAGAAGCTTATTTGGATACATATCAGGAGATGAGGAATTGCCCTCATTCAAGACTAGGGGACTACCCACCAAGGATGAACATGAGAGGCTCAACCAATGGTGTGCAAAGGATGCTTTGGCAAGGTCTTACCTTCTAAACTCTATATCTGACTTTCTTTTACCTCATGTAAGGAATTGTAAGACTTCCCAAGAGACTTGGGAAACTTTGTCAAACTATTTGTCTTCCAACACAAGGGCTAGGAAGAATCAATTGTGGATTGAGTTCACAACCCTTAGGAAGTAGCCCAAGCAATCAGTCTCAGAGTATGTGACAAAGATCAAAGATGTGGCAGACCAATTAGCAAGCATTGGAGAGGAGATTGAAGAGGAGCAAATAGTCAGGCAAGTAACAAATGGACTCAAGGCAGATGATAAGTGGGAAAGTTTCACCACTGCAATGGACCTCTATATGGACATGCATACCCCAGATCTCACAACACTTATGGGCCACCTATTCACACATGAAGCAAAGTTTTCAAAGGCAGGAGATCAATCAAAAGGTAACAACCCCTCTGCTCTCTATACTGATAAGAAAGTTAAAGATAAAGGTAAAGGGAAGAAACAGGATGAAGAAGGCTCTACCTCTCAAGCTAATTATGCAGGGAGAGGTAGGTCATCTAGAGGAAGAGGCAGAGGAGGTAAGTCAGGTAGGGGGAGACCCTACAACTCATCACCATGCAACATTTGTGGATTGTCTAATCATACCACAGATGAATGCTACAAGAACTACAAGAATCAGAGAGGAAGAGGCTACTCAAGAGGTGGATACTCTGAAGGGAGAGGAAGATTCAACCAACATCAAAGCTACAATGGATACAACAATCAATACAACAACAACTACAACAACATCCACAATGGTAACTACCAAGGTGGATTCAGAAATAGAAGAGACTGCAACAATTACACAGAGGAGCAAGATGACTCCCTATTGATCATGAATATGACCTCCAAGGCAGGTACAAATGATGATCATTTATTTTATATTGACTCAGGATGTTCTAACCATGTAGCTGGCAATGTGGCACTACTTTCTGATTTGGAAGAGCCCAAAGGCAAACATCAGGTACAAACAGGTGATGACACTAAACATTCTGTTGTTAAGATTGGGAATGTGAAGACATGTGATGGTAATCAGAATCTATTGAGCAGGGTACTCTATGTACCAACCATCACCAAGAATCTAATGAGTGTTGGTCAGATTGTGGAGAAAGGTTTGCATGTCAGATTCACACAACATGGAGCATATGTGGAGGACCCAAGACATGGATTCAGAAGGATAGCCAAAGGGGAGAAATCAGGTAGATTATTTACATTTGAGCTAGAAGATACCAAGAACATTGCTTTGTATAACTACAAGGATCAAACACTTTCAGAGTTAGAAATGTGGCACAAGAGATTAGGGCACATAGGTGAAAGAACCCTAAAGCAAATGTGCAGGGATCAATGTGTGCTTGGGATACCTAATGTGTCCAAGCAACACATGATTTACAAGTGTGGATCATGTCAATTTGGTAAGTCTCACAGATTACCCTATTCAAGGAAAGGTTTCATGCATGAAGACTACCTAGACTTGGTACACACAGATGTTTGGGGACCTAGCAAGGACCCTTCTATTTCAGGTTCAAGGTATTATGTGTCCTTCATTGATGATTTTAGCAGGTGGACCATTTTATACTTTATGAAGCATAAAGATGAAGTGTTCAATTGTTTCAAGAGATATCTTGCACTTGTTGAAAACCAAACAGGAAGAAGCTTGAAGAGGCTAAGGTCAGATGGTGGAGGAGAGTACTTCTCCAATGAGTTTGAAGATTTCTTGCAGGAAAGAGGCATCAAAAGGGAGATTACTACAAGGTACTCACCTGAACAAAATGGGGTAGCTGAAAGGAGGAATAGACTCATAGTAGAAACAGCTAGGTCTATGCTTAATGAGAAAAAGTTACCAAATTACCTTTGGGCAGAGAGTGTATCCACTGCCACCTATCTCATAAATAGGTTGCCATCCAAATCACTTGATGGCATGACACCATATGAAGCTTGGCATGGTAAGAGACCCTCTCTGGATCATTGTAAAATCTTTGGTTGTGTAGCATATGTGCATATTCCCTCACAGGTAAGGGGAAAGCTAGATCCCAAGGCTGAAAAATGTATCTTCATTGGTTATGATTTGAACCAAAAGGGATACAGATTCTACAACCCAACAAACAAAGGTTTCAAGGTAAGCAGAGATGTCATCTTTGATGAGAATGACTCTTGGTATGAAAATGAATGCAGGAAGATTAGTCTACCCTATGACATGGAAGAAGATTTTCCAAAGCTCACCAAGGAGGAACCAATTCAGCAAGAAGATTCAAGCTTAGATGATGATGATACAATAAATCTTGAAGAGTTCAAGGCTTGGAAGTCCAAAGGGAAGATGAAGATGAAGCAACTAGAAGACAAACCAGAATCCTCAACACAAGCAATGAGGAGATCTCAAAGCGAAAAGAAGAAGCCTATCAGATTTGGGTATGACACATCACTTGTAACTAAACATTCTGTATATCTTGCAAAGGACTTGTTGAATGAAGAACCAGGTACCTATGAAGAAGCAATTACCAAACCAGAATGGAAAGAGGCCATGGATGAAGAGATGGAAGCTCTCAAGGAAAGTGATACTTGGGACTTGGTACCCAAGAAAGACTCTATGAAGGTAATAGGATCCAGATGGATCTACAAACTAAAGAAGAATTCAGATGGAACAATAAACAGGTACAAAGCTAGGTTGGTAGCCAAGGGTTTTGCACAAACCCAAGGCATTGATTATGAGGAGACATTTTCTCCTGTGGCTAAAATGCCAACTATCAGAATATTGGTGAGTGTAGCTGCATCCAAGAATTGGAATATGTACCAATTAGATGTCAAGAATGCTTTCTTGAATGGATGGATATCTGAAGAAGTCTACATGTCACAACCACCTGGCTATGAAGATCCAAAAAAGGTACATTATGTTTGTAAATTGAAGAAGGCTCTGTATGGATTAAAGTAGGCACCTAGAGCATGGAATTATAGGTTGACAACCTACCTCCTAGACCAAGGATTTGTGATGAGTAAAGCAGACACTTCTCTATTCATAAAGAGAAGTAGTACAGAGGTAATCTACTTATGTGTTTATGTTGATGACATCATCATTACAGGTAATGATGTCAATGGGATTAGACACATCAAAGGACAGATGATGAAAGAATTCAAGATTAGTGATCTTGGATTTTCGAAGTACTTCTTAGGTCTTGAGTTAGTCTACACCAACTCAGGTATATATATCACTCAAAAGAAGTATGTACAGGATATGGTCAAAAAATTTGGTTTGCAGGGTGCTAAGGTATCTACTACTCCAATGGAAGTCAACCTAAAGCTAAGTGCTCATGAAGGAGAAGAAGTCCAAGACATTACAGGATACCAAAGTATGGTAGGTAGTTTGAACTATGCTACTTTGACAAGAATTGACATAGCATATGGAGTTAGTGTGCTTAGTCAATTCATGCACAAACCAAGGGTACCTCACCTAGAGGCAACAAAGAAGATCTTGAAGTATCTGAAGGGAACTCAACGTCATGGTTTGTACTTTCCTTATACATCAGATATTGACATTAAAGTTTACTCAGATGCAGATTGGGCAGGATGCAAGGATGATAGAAGAAGCACCTCAGGATACATTTGTTTTGCAGGAGATAAGCCTATTTCTTGGTCATCCAAGAAGCAACCTACAGTGGCATTGTCATCCACTGAAGCAGAGTATAGAGGGCTTGCCAATGCCACTCAAGAAGCTATCTGGTTGAAGCTTCTATATACAGAATTAGGTCTACACACAAGACCACCAATCATCTTTGGAGACAACACTAGCTCTCTTCACCTTGCAGCTAATCCAATATATCATGCCAGAACCAAACACATAGAGGTTCATTACCACTATGTGAGAGAGAAGTTGCTTAGTAAAGACATTCAATTGACTTATGTGTCTACTAATATGCAATGTGCAGATTTACTTACAAAGGCATTGGATGGAAACAAGTTAAGCAGATTCAAATCCATGATTGGATTGCAGGATGTAATTAAAGATTGAAAGAGAAAACTTAAGCCAAAGTGCTTGGCTTGAGGGGGAGTTGTTGGTGCATATCAAGCCTGCACACATTGGCTTGGAATCATGGAAGACTAGCTTGGACAAAGCTTTATCAAGGCTTCACTTGAAGCAAGGTGCATATGAACATATGCTTAGATGTTCTTACCTTTTTACCCTTTTGTAAAAATCTATATGACTTGGCATTCATATGTAATCACTTTAGTCACTCACCTACTTCATTAGTCGTGGAAAAGAGAATGAGTTAGTGGAGAGAATATCTCCCTACTTTTAGTAGAGATATTC